>JPKZ01001016.1:142061-160584 GCA_000803305.1 Toxocara canis
AGGGGGGGGGAGAGGAGGAGGGTCCGATGCTTCCAATTTTGCTGCCCACCATATTTTACTTACGATGTTTCCTTTGTTCTATTTGCCATTGAGTTTTGCAAATTTTAGCAGAAATGGATGCAAATGTTGAAGACGAGATTTCATCTGGCGACAGGATTGCTGAAAATGTGCATATGAGTGATGTAAAGACGGATGGCACGAGTTTGGATGATACCAAAGAATCACAGCCACAGAATGTACTACCGTTAACAGGCCAGGAGGGTTCTGCGAGCATTGGTGCTGCAGCAGCGCATGCTGGTATGAGAGCGCCTGAACTAGAGCAGCATAATCCTTCTAGCAATTTGGAGCTAGCAACAACAGAACAACCTCTACTTGTTCGAGGTCCAATGACCCCACCTGGGGAGCCGCTTACTGCAGCTTCGGCTCCGGGTTCATCAACTCCTCCACTGTCTCATTCGAATGAGCCAACAGACAGTTCTGATTGTGGTTCTATTAATCTGCGTCAAGATGTCATTTCTGAATCTGATAGGCGGAGTTTGATTCCTACGACGATGAAGGTAACTGGTCCATCGACTCCTCCAGAAGATGATGGTAATGCGACTCAACCATCTCTTTCGTTGTCTGCGCATCCTGTGAATGGTGGAGCGGCAGAGGTGCATTCTGGGAGTCCGTCTGTTTTGTCAGCAGCCACTACAGCTTTCAATTCTCCGCAATCTTTTTCGATCCCCTCCTCAGCAGCTGGTTTAGCAGTCAGTACGACGCAGCTGTCTAGTGTATCACGGACTGCACAAAAAGTAACCCCACAACGTGATTCGGAATGTGAAACAAATGGAGTCGATCTAAACAAATCGAACGAACACATCGAGACGACTACTAAAGGTTTTAATGCATTTGTTTCTCGTATAAGCACATTAAATCAGTATTCATAATTTTTCGGAGAGTTATTTTTAATTGCTAATTAAAACTGTTTTGGGAGTTGCATAATGTGCGTGCTGAGTACAAAATTATGTGCGCCTATGAAATGATTTAGATGAGAATTTCAGAAACGTTGCCTTAAATTCATTTTTTTGTTGGCACAATTTACACTACAATCTTACATTTATGCTCTGGACTGAATAATTTCTCAACGTATGTCGTGTACATCGCGATTGCGAAAAACTGTGTAAATATGAATGGTTGACATAAGTTTTCTTAGATAGAATTTATACGGAACAAGTCGATATATTATAATATTGCTGAAACGCACAAGATCATGATCTGACTGAATTGCATATAAGTTTCTGACGAAAAATCTTTAGCGTCGCATCGATGTTGAGCCGTATAATAGTACGTTCCAAAATTATTCATTACGCGCATGTCCCACCATTTGTGAGTGGCACTTTTTTCTCTCTTAAAAATGTTTTTTGTGCGCAAACATATTGAAGTAGGCGTTTTGTATCATTGTAGAAGTAGATTGCGAGAAAGCAGGATAATCTTTATGAAAAGGTGGAAAGTCCCAATGATATAGGGGATATAATCTCAATCTCTATGATACGGTGCGATACCACAATTTAGTGGCTGCGTAAATCAAATTTATATCATTTCATAATTTTGTGACTAATTTTTGCGGGTCTCTACTTTGTAATCGTTTTGCTCATCGTCGTCTTTTGCATCGTTTTAGTGGGAATTGCTAAAATGTGATTATCATGCTGTTCTTCTAGCATTATTAATATGGTGGCCTTTTTTTTTCAGTTTCCTAATTGACCATCATCAAATCATCAACTCACTACATACGTACTATTTGTTTCAGGTGATAAAACTTTGGAAACTCGTGAAGTACATGACGCTAAACGGAAGTTTCGAATAGTGGGATTAGCTTTCCCGGGCAAATGGATGAATCACGAGAAATTGCTGCAAATATTTGCTAAAAGCGAATCGTTTCACATTTGGTTCGACAAAGCGGAAAAGTGTATGTTTTCTGATTTCAGCTTTAGAACCAAGTTTTTCAAGATCGTAATGTTGCGCGAACAACGGCGGTAACTGCGATCCTTACTGCCATCGTTTTCAAAAAATTTTTGAACTCTGGGAGCGTTCTACCATGTAGTTTCTCGTTGTTGTCCACGACCCATCGCGCGCTATCGCATTTAGGGGATTTTGGCTAAATTTTCATCCCGTCATATTCGTTCATTTGAATTTCTTTACTACGAAGCTCCGCATGGTAAAAGAGGGATGCGTTGTTGAGTGCTTTCAACATTTCGTCGTTTTATTTGATCATTACTTGGTAGAGAAAGTGCGAATGCAATTTGGAGTGCATATGAGCTCATCCTATATTAGAATCTCCGTATTGGGCAACGCGAAAATTTACAACTACTTATTTGCCGATTTCTACAATTTTCTTTATTTACGAAATAGGAGGGAGGCTGTAAAACGATGAATGATAGTATGAAAGTTTGACATTTTGTAAAATTTTTTGTAAAATTGAGCGTTGAAATCATGTATTGGGTTTGAAGGTAAATTCAGTGAGAATTAAAAAAAAAAAAAAACGAAATAGCACCAGAACGGTTATGTGTGCAGTATGTTCGTCTTTTATATGAAACTTTTCCTGACATTTAGCATTGAAGTATCATATAGTGAACAAGCGAATTTCTTTTTAAAAACTTGCATACTTTTGGCTTTTGTTTCGTTGATTTGAGTTTCTCTCGTTACACAAAGGATTTAGAGGCAACTTTTACTCCATGTAGTTTTTGTGTCATTGTGAAGTAGTCCCACAGAAGGATGATGCTTTATGAGATTCGATTTAGGAGGTTTATTTGGTATGCCATAGGCGGACAACTAAGTCCGTAAATGCTTTATGTAACCTGCAGGGCGCTAGGCGGCAGGAGCTGTGGGTTTTAAATGTTTTGAGTTAACGATATAAATTGTAAGATAGAGCCGATACCACTTCATTCCCTTAACCGTCCAATTTCGCAGTATGCCCAGAAAAACGGTGGTGAAAAGGAAGGGGTTGTCTGCGCGCGGGCAAAGATTAGTTAGATTACCGAGGGCAGTGTTCAAAAGAACCGTCAAGGTGACTGTTTGATAACTCTTGTGGGTCGTTGCAGTTTGTAACTAAGCACACGTCGGACTGCTGTGTCACCTTGAGTAGCTTGTCCTCGTCGACCTGTAAAAATGCTTTCGATCCTGCGAAACACAAAGATTTCACCCACGGCTGTGCGTTACTGTTATTCCCTTTTTTTTCTTTGTTTATATTCTCATAATGTTTGCCTCAGGAAGGTGTCACTAGTTTTTGCTGTAAACGATACCTGAGTAATGAAACAGTAAACTTGTTTGGTTGCCTGGAGGCTGTAAGCGTCGTATTATAGTGGGAGGTGCGAAGTGGGGTGGCGTGAGTATGGTGTTCGAGAATGCGGACGAAGCAAAGGCCGCGTTCGCAAGTGTGCAGAAGATGACTCTCGATGGCGTTCCCTTCAAACTTCAGGCATCGAGACACTTTTGTAAGTTCTACTCATTTTCCATACCGACTGGTCGTCGACGCAGGTGATTTGCATTGTCCGCTTCGTCAAGCAAATTTTTTTTAAAAACAAAGGCATGGGATGTGTACATCAAATAGTATGGGAGAAGGGGACTAGGATAATTTAATAAACGAGAAGAGGGGGAATGGGATGAAGGAAAAAGGGATGTGGAAAAAAGGGGGCTTTTTTCATTTACATTTATTCCTCACTATCTCGCTCTCCCTTTGACGTATAACAAGCAAGAAATTTCGCCCTTTACGGTAATCAGAAAGCACTTTCAAGGCTTGACCAGAATTGACCATGGATGGCGTGGCTCCGTGCATTTTAACTGCGGCTATTAAAATAATGGGTGGTTGGAAGTTAGAAAAAAAAACAACAGATAAGAAGGATAAAACGCGATTACAAGCATCGAAAGTTGAGCGTTATTATTATTGTGATCTTTTCGTTCGTTTCTCTTCTCGTGATCCTCTGCGTCAGGCAAGTATCGCAAGTTGTTGATGTAAATGGTAACCGAGTAATGAGACAATAAATTTGAATAGAAGAATTAAATAAAGATGATTTGACAGGTGTCTCTTGAACAGGGTCGTAGGTCGTATATTTTTGCAGGGTCTAAATGCCTCGGGCAATTTGTGAAGGGGAAATACTAGGCGCTGAAACGACATTAACGGACAGTTATTCCACACTCAAACGACCTGAAAACGGAAGAACTGTGAAGTGATTTCTAGATAGAGACTCGGCAGCTTTTTTTGTTTATGCTCAGCACAGTGGTTCTTTGTAGCTGCAGTGAAGTAACATGTTTGTAAATGGCGAAAAGGCAGAAAGAGTGGGAAATGAGCATCACTTTTCAGCTCTTAGGTACTTGTTTTTTGACATATCGGAGAATAGTGTCGTTGTGGTAGTTGAAGACCGATCATTTGAGCTGGAAATGTTTGTTCAACTGGTGGATGGCTTGTGATTTGCTTACTTTCTTTCGCAGGTTGCGTACATTGGTTCTCCAAAACCTTCGTCATGGTGAGAAACGTCATCCATAGATACCGTCGATGGCGGTAAGATCCGTTGTTGTAAAATAGACGGTTAGATGAATGTTTATTCAAGATGGAGGTACTCAGCCAAGTGGTTCGAGCGGGTTGAGCGCGGCGGGTAGCAGCTCATTCGCAATGCCACCATTACCATTTAAAGTGGATGCAAGTGAGGCGGACTCACCTAGACGCCTATATGCTCTGCATCTCACACCTTCCACCGATCAGACGCTCCTGTCATCGATTCTTGGCAGCGAGAGTTATTCAAGATGGAGGTACTCAGCCAAGTGGTTCGAGCGGGTTGAGCGCGGCGGGTAGCAGCTCATTCGCAATGCCACCATTACCATTTAAAGTGGATGCAAGTGAGGCGGACTCACCTAGACGCCTATATGCTCTGCATCTCACACCTTCCACCGATCAGACGCTCCTGTCATCGATTCTTGGCAGCGAGAGTTATTCAAGATGGAGGTACTCAGCCAAGTGGTTCGAGCGGGTTGAGCGCGGCGGGTAGCAGCTCATTCGCAATGCCACCATTACCATTTAAAGTGGATGCAAGTGAGGCGGACTCACCTAGACGCCTATATGCTCTGCATCTCACACCTTCCACCGATCAGACGCTCCTGTCATCGATTCTTGGCAGCGAGAGTATCGAGTCGATTCTCCTAGAAACGGACCCAAATGTTCCATCCGAGAGGCAAGCAGAGGTGAGCAGAGCTCTTACTCAATGCCACTTTTTTTCCGCAGTTACTTCATAAATTGAAATTACCAGGTTTCGCTGCTTACATATGTGGATGGCTGGCCTCCTCTCCAAATTTCGACCGTCGTGGTGGACTTTCCTAAAAGCTTCCCATCTCTTTACTCTCCCTCTTTTTTCGTATGCATGCGTAAGTGTGCTTGTCAGGCGTAAGCTTACCGACGTATTCATCTTCAGCAGGGGGATTGCGTTTTATACAGGCAAAGAAGCAGTCGTGTTTAGGCTTCAAATGAGCAGAAGGTCATTGCTGGCAGCAAATCCACTGCGTTGCAAAATTGTTTTTTCCCTATTCTTATAAAGTCAGTTTTATGCCGATCTTTTGCATAAGACTTCATTTTTGCTGCAGTGGTTCTCCAACATGCGAATCATTCTTGATTTGTAGTGTTCACATGTCGGCAACAAGTGTGAGATTAGCATTGCTTTTTGTACAACGGTTTGTTTAAATACAGTTTGTTTGTAATCGAGTTCCGTTGGAAATGGCTTATCTTATTTGCAGATTGTTTTCCGGACGGCAGAGGAGGCGAATGATGCGCGCATCGAGCTAGCTGATGGCTTCGAAATCGATGAAGGCGATCATCAGTATACTATGGTGTGAGTATCCTTTTTTTTCCACATTTTTTTTCGTCTCTGGGGGAAGTGACCGACAGCTATGTTGAGATGATGAAGGTAGGAGTACTTCGCAGCGTAAATTATATAACTACGTAATGGGACATAAGGCGCGTATTGATAGTGCCTATGCTCGTGTGCTGAAGAAATGACCGAGGGAGGGAGATAATCAGCTCACATTTGTATGCGCTTAAATGTCACAAGCAGTGATGAGATTCTATGATTAAAAGAGCTCGCAGCGTACTTTTTTGTTTTCTTGATGCGATTTGCTGTTCTAATGAGAAATCTAAATTTCACATTTTTCAAATCTCACTCTTTGCCCATAATCGTATATGCCCACTTGGTTTCCATTTTACACTTGATGATGCTGTGGGGTACTGCATTCGAAAATAAAATCGCGCGTGTGCGGTCCAGAAATTGTTCTCTGGCCCAGGTGGATGTCGGCTGCATACTTTTGATAAACTTGGTCCACTCCCCGTCCAGTTTGTGGGTTTGGCTTCGGCCTCAACTCTCAGTGGAGGTGGCGTGCAATCTCCTTTTCTTTAGCTTCCTTTTATTTTTCTCTCTTTTCGCATGTTTTTTTTTTCAATTTTTATTTTCCGTGCTAGTTGAAATTGGACTGTGGTATCTTCAGTAGTTAGCATCAACGAATATCGGAGTAGTAATATAACGTATGACTGTGAGCAATCGAGGAAATCGTGGCTGTGATCTTTGTCTGACCGTTATTTATTACTTCGCTTGTCGATACTCTGAAGATATTTATTGTTTGTTTGGTGAAAAAGGCAGTGGATTTTGGAGCTGATTGACCGCTTGGGGGCTATCCAGTGAGCGAGCGTTGTACTATGCATTGATGTTATTATTACAAATAGAACGCTTGTTTAAGTGATTGTGGTGCTAAAAGAATTGGTTGATGAGGTGGTGCTATGTTAGGGTATTCTTTTGCTGCCTATGTTCGTGTAACAGTTTTTTCGAGATTTTATAACGCACTCATTCGGAGTCGACATCTTCATTTCTCTTCATTCACTTTTGGATCTGACGTTCGTGTAGTTTGTTGCATGAAGATTGCTTTCTGCCGTTCGTTTACTTCCGTAGTGCTCAACTTTGTAATTTAAAGACTGCTAACAGCCGAAGAATACTTGGCTTATATGAAGAATGGAAATGAAAGGGCAGCAGCAGCGGCCGCATCTCAGCGAACAACACGTTCGGCTTCACCGCCTGTGAGTGCATCACAAAGTAACGCACAGTCCACATCGAGCCCGTTTGTACCCGCCCCACAGATTACTGTCGAAGATGTTACCGACTTGCTGCAGAAGGTACTGTAATTGACCCTTATTTTCCGTTTTCCTTCTCCATATGTGCGTTTAAAGTTGTAAGCTGTGGCGATTAGTAGCTATGCTTCGTGAAAGTGATAATAGTGCAAGTGGTACTCATATAATTACTTTGGATTGTTTAAGTGGTAATTTATAAGCCTTCCCTCCAATGTTTTCGCTTAAAGTAGCTTGTAAGCTGAAATTGAAGGGTTGTTGTTCACATTTTTATTACATATTCATGTCGTCGAGTTATTTCAGTTCGAGAACGCCGTTATTTTTTCATGAGGGAATCAGTTTGAAAATCGTTATTTCCGTTTCGATTATTGAGGAAAGTTCTTTACTACCATCTTTTTTAAAGGAGGTGTAAGCGAAATAATTTTTTAGATTGCAAAGAAGGAATTGAGACAATTTTTTTGCAGTACGTGGATGATACGCGTACGAATTGGGCCGAGTTGAACGAGGTGGGTGATCTGTGGAGACTGTGTGATGAAGTGAGTCACCAGATGAAGGGTTTACCTGATTCAATGCTCAAACCGGCACTCCTGAACGTTCTGGAACGTCATCAGAAAACACTACCCAGCCACTGGATGCGACAGCACGTCGACGATCTCATCAAGTATCTATTTTTTTATCTATTTGTTTAATTTGCAAAATTTATTTCCCTTCCCCCTCCCCCCCCCTCCTCGCCCTCCCTACCCTACTCGTTCGATATCGATATTTTTGGAATTTTAATGTGCTCGGCACATTATTTTCTTCAAGTTTTACTTCTCATTCGTTCCCTTAAAGTTCCATCCTGACAGCGCGGGTTTCCATTGTCATGGAATTGCATTTTTTTTCCCTGTTTAGCTACATCCAAACAGAAACCCTATGATCGGTTCTTATGCAAAGCGGATCCCAGTCATCACTCCGTGTTTGAATTGTTTTATGCTTTTTCAGTTCCCTGTTGACCAGAAGTGAAGTGATTCCCTTTCGCTACAATTGCAGACGGAACACAAATCTAGAGGATTTTGTTGAGATGCGCTGCATCTTGCAGTGCTGGTCAGGAAAAGATTTGGAAAATATGCAACGTTAGGTGATCATATTTCTGTGTGGTACGGGGTTCTGATTCGAAGAAAATGATTGCGGCCTTCATTGACTTTGCGATGTGCTTCGATTTGGAATTTTGAAATGTTAGATATTATAATTTAATTGCATCTGGTCGCTCCTATGAATATGAAAGAGGTCTTTATGAGCCTATGCAAACTGCAAATTTGCCAAAGCATATAAAAAGATAGGATTCTTATAGAAGTCCCTTTGAAGCACAAAAATTCGCGCTGTCGAGTTAGACAAAATGGTTTTTTTTGCTCCACGATTGTCTTCCTCCGTTCTGCAGAAAGTCATTGCCTGCAGTATTGCGGTACGCATGCTATTGTTTGAAGGATATGGAAGCGCGAAGTGCAAAGTGCAAAATCAGCGCCGCGGTCGACTGCGTTCATGATGAGTTCGGTCGCGTACTCGCCACCGCGCCGCACGTGTCCACGGCGCACCGCGCCAAACGACGTGAAGAAGCACGAGTTGGCGATGATGATGGGTATGGGCGCGGTGCTAAACACCGCTCGTTCCAAGCTTGCCACTGAAGAGGGAGAGCTGGACATTGACGAGGACGAACATGGTATGCTGCCCAACATGCTACTTTCGCATTTAAATGGCAACTGATGCTAGACGAACGCGTACTCTGGCGATGTTCCCATTTCTCTTTCCCGAGTTTTTTTGAAATACTAAGTCGTTCCTCGATTAGGAATCCGTTTCCTCTCTACCTTAAAAGTCGGGAAGAATATTTTGGGAAATTTTCAACACGGTCTTCCCCTTCGCAATTTCTCTTTCTCCCATTTCCTCTATCTTCTCCTTCCCATTCTCCCACTGCTTCCCTTCTCCATCCGCTGCCGAACTTGGGAGAAGGATGGTCTCGTTACAAGTCACCTGTAATCTCGTTTTGATTCGTCCAGTATATTAGGGAGTGACTGCGATGGTTTAAGGCTATTATTGTTTTTAGTAGTTATACTGCTATCATTTGACACTTCCTTTCTTTGTTCGTCTGTCACTGCTAGCTTTGTCGAAGACGATTTTTGACCTTCCCTACACTCAAGTTTTCGAACTACGGTTGGCGATAGCTAGCTGGCGGCAGCACTTTCTGATAACGTTCTTCTGTAGTCAGAATTAATTTGAGTGGTTGGTAAAGGATGCGGCAAAGGTAGAAAGTATCAGTCGGTCGTTTTTACCAGAAGTTGTATTAAATTGAAGTTAGGATTATTCGATTGTATGACAGTGGGAATGATTGTAAGATTAATCGTAAGGTAACATATGTGGTTGTACGCGGTAATGTCCTTGTTCCAATTGTGGTAGAGTACGGTACACTGTACAGCGCAAGTTTTATGCCAAAATAAAATTCAGAGGTGGATAGCAGTGTTCATAACCAAAATGGGATATATCGACGTTATTGGTTGCATTATCCAGTAATACGCAAAACCAGTAAATACGCGTACACTTGGTGATTTTTTTTCCAGTGAACGATTGTCAAAATTGTGAGGTGTAAGACAGATGAACAGTTTTAATAGCTCAAGGTATGCAATTGTTTCTGCTTTTTAATGGTGAGTGATTTGATACGTTTAAGGCAACTATTCGATCGGCGGGCAGCCTTTGACATTCGAATCATGGGCTGAGATTACGAAACCGCCATCACCGGTTGTCGAAGCGCGGCCGAGGATGCTACCAGAATATCGCAAGATAAGGTTGCAGTGCTTTTAATGGCCTCGCATGCAGTCAGTTTTTCCCTGAACTTTACTTTTTGCGGTCGTGATTGAGTATGCTACGTTAGATTCGGCGACGGAGCACGAGTTTGACCTTGGGGGAATGTTTTACTTCGGTTGGGCATTTTTGATTGTTTGCTAAACGTATCTAGTCTGCTTTCGGAATGCGTTTAGCATTTGCTGTTGATGAATAATGCAGTTGCATGAAAAATATAAATGAGTCGGCAAAGAGGAGAGGCAGATAATTAGGATATGTTGGCGTTGTAACAGTCCGTTGCTTTTCTGCTATGGCAGCTTACCAAGAATTGAAGATTTCCAATAGTCTTGTGGTTTTTTGCCAAGAATAAAGCGAATATCAGCAACACGGATATGACTGCTTCTTCATGTCCATTTTGCTATTTTCCTTTAAGGACTTGATGACTTCAGAGAGCTCATGCCCTCATTCCTGAGTTTAGGTGATGGTAGCTTTTCGCATGCAAGGGGAGAGGGGGAGCGACATTGGAGTTCCACCTCCCCCTCACCCCCCTCCCCATCCCCACACCTTTCTACTTTTTAACAATTTAGCGCTGTGTCAAGATTTTGTCTCATTTGTTTGATATATGCTTAAGTGTGCCACTAACTATTCGAAGAGACAGCAAATGTTCTCACAGGAATCAACATAAGAAGGAGATTCGCGAAAGGAAGATGGAAGAAGCAAAGATTCAGAAGATGAGGGAGGCAGTGGAATCGAGCAAAGAGCTAGAGGAAGAGAAGCAGGCAGACGAGTTTGACCTTGGGGGAATGTTTTACTTCGGTTGGGCATTTTTGATTGTTTGCTAAACGTATCTAGTCTGCTTTCGGAATGCGTTTAGCATTTGCTGTTGATGAATAATGCAGTTGCATGAAAAATATAAATGAGTCGGCAAAGAGGAGAGGCAGATAATTAGGATATGTTGGCGTTGTAACAGTCCGTTGCTTTTCTGCTATGGCAGCTTACCAAGAATTGAAGATTTCCAATAGTCTTGTGGTTTTTTGCCAAGAATAAAGCGAATATCAGCAACACGGATATGACTGCTTCTTCATGTCCATTTTGCTATTTTCCTTTAAGGACTTGATGACTTCAGAGAGCTCATGCCCTCATTCCTGAGTTTAGGTGATGGTAGCTTTTCGCATGCAAGGGGAGAGGGGGAGCGACATTGGAGTTCCACCTCCCCCTCACCCCCCTCCCCATCCCCACACCTTTCTACTTTTTAACAATTTAGCGCTGTGTCAAGATTTTGTCTCATTTGTTTGATATATGCTTAAGTGTGCCACTAACTATTCGAAGAGACAGCAAATGTTCTCACAGGAATCAACATAAGAAGGAGATTCGCGAAAGGAAGATGGAAGAAGCAAAGATTCAGAAGATGAGGGAGGCAGTGGAATCGAGCAAAGAGCTAGAGGAAGAGAAGCAGGCAGAAGAATCGAAAGAGCCAGATTTGATCGAAGAGGGCAGTATCACTGGACCAGAGATGTCCGAAAAGAAGAGAGAGGTATGTTTTTGTAAATTTATTGTCGATCGGGCATGGAGTGACCCTGCATCGGAGAAGAGATGAAGAAGAAAAGAGTTGGAGAATGAGGTCGATGTTGTCATCGACCCGCAGAAAAAGGGAGTCGCTGATCTAAATGGTTCTGGATCGGGTTTGCGTATCAACATTGCAGTCGGCCTTCTTGTTATAGCAAAGTTCCACTCGTGTTTTTTGCAACAGGAAGTTCGTCGAGCAGTAATGAGGACCGGTCCAGTGATGACATGGTGGGCTAGTAAGGAAGTGGCGGTCATAATTTTTCATAAACTATTTCCATTTAGTGCATACATGGTTCCCCTCTTTTCAAGTCCGGAGAGTTTTTAATGCAGATATCTAATAGCTGATAGTTCTCATCTCCCTGTTTTCGGTAGCAGTGTTCTGGGACGGATAAATTCGTTGACCATGCTTTTATTCGACTTTTGTTTTGAAATTTGGCATTACATTGTGCCTCCGGAGAAAACTTTTATGTTTTTGTTTTCAGCTTTTTGGCCCCCTTCGCTGTTGTGTGTGGGTGTGTGTGTGTGTGCATTGTGCCTGCGAGTGTGCAAGGCAACCCTGTTGGAAGCGAAACTGAATGAAAGGACGGGCGGGGAGGTGGTATATGCGAAATGGTGTTTTCAAAGAAGGGGGAGGAGGTTTAAATTCGAGAGCGCAAATAGAATTTAGTGGAATTTTCCGGGAGTGAATTCGAAAGGATGGGGCTTGCACGAACTCCGTTTCCAGAGAGGGGGCTAAAGTTGTTTTATTAGCTGTTTTTCTTTATTATGATTGAAATGAATTAAGACAAGCGCGTGGCACATCGCAATTTCCGCTTGGGTCGCAGAGTCCACACTTTGAGGCTCTTTTCAAACAACTTTACGAGCACCGGCACAGCCTTCTGAGGTCTTTGTCTGCAAATCACAAGCACGGTTTTGCCGCCGTTTTAAACCAGGTTATTTCCGCATTTTTTAAAAATGTTTATGAGTTTTGTGTCATTCGTCTAACGGAATGGCGATTTGTTTAGAGTTCGTCTGATGAGATTCGTTCGGTGTTGTCTAGAAGATGGGCGAAAGCTGTCACATGTGTGAGTTGACTACTTTCAGTTGCAATGATCTAAGAGAGTAGATAGGTTTAATTCTTCGAGTCCAAAGTGGACCTCTGGGTTTGCTTAGAGTTCATCTGTTTTGCAACCATCTTAATCCAGGGCCATATTTTCTCTGTTGAATAGAGTTGAAACATCTCTATTCGGAAACGTGTCGGTGTTTTAGTGAGAGGAGAGAGAATGAGGATATCGTTGCTCTCAAAGAGGAACTTGAAGTTAGACATGTGTTGCATTGGCGATTGTTTGATGTACGGCGACTCTGTAATTGTGTTGCCTGTTTGGTGCATCGACGTCCATAAACATTTATCGGCTGTAAAATGTTGAATTTGAAGAGGGAATAAGAGGGCTTTTATGACGTTTACAGCACCGGAGTAAAACTACAGCTAGATGTAAAGGTTGTCGAAATAAAGAAGAACCATATACTTGGAACCGTTCCCTTCCACTCGTATTTGGTAGAATTTACGAGGAAATTTGTGCTTTCAGTTGAGGAAGTGGATTCAGTGATCTCGCTATTATTTCGTTGTATTTATCTTCTCAGTTCTTTCTCAAATATAAACACTTTCTTTCGTCTCTTCTGCTTCTTTATCTATCATTCTTTAAGCAGCAAACACTTCGAGTAGGCATCCGAAACGATTGTCTGGCGTGATGCTTGAGGTATGGGATATGAAGAAATGATTTTTATAGATATTGTCGTCGCCGCAGGGGATGACTCGCGCTCAACATGACCAGATGGCAGTGTTTATGCGTACGTTCTCGGCACAAAACTTTCACGGCAAATAGATCGCTCCAAACAGATGGCCCCATCGCTTGTATGTATCAGTCGTCATGGTGCAGTGGTGCTTTTGGATGGGGAAACGTCACAGCCAGCCGCTTGCTGTCGGATGTGGCAGAATGGCATTCGGATTCATCTGTGGCATTTTGTTCGTTAAACGTTGTTTGCTTTTCAAGTTCAGAAGAAGGGAGCTGCCGCAAGGGGGAGGTCGTGGGATATAACGGATATCCCGCTATCTTGGACGTTGTTCTGGACCTAAGATTGAGTGTAAGGGGGGGGGGGGGGGGGGGAGTCGTATGTCAGATGTGATGCTTGTTTCTTCTCAGATACACCTTACTGTTCATCATTTCTAGGAATTACCGGCACTGAGTTGACGATTATTTATTTTGCGCTTTAAAGACGTTTGAAAAATCAACGACGAAATTAACATTTGCTCGCGTTAAGCGTTGATTTGGAGACTTAATACTTGTGCGGAGATCAAAAAGAGAAAATTGGAAAACACTCAATCTGGAATTGTTGCATTTGCTTGGGATATTTTTTTTTTCTAATGTTCGAACGGATCACTTCATTGTATCATAGCCGATCATTTTCTACCTTATATGAAAAGTTTTCGGATAGGAAGGAGTTGTTTTCGAATAAAGTTTTCAGTCTACAAAACGTATCAAAGGAGGATAGATCATGGCCGAATTGGTGTGCAGCTACGGCCTCACATTGCTTTGTGCAATTTAGCAGACGTATTTCGTTTGTATGTAGGAAATAGTTTGGTCCCCTTTTTTTTTGCTATGGAATTACCGTTATTGAATTGCACCAAACGATAAAACGATATGGAGTCGTAGCTTTCTACGAGTATGGCAATAGTTTTGATTCGTTAAAAGTTACGTAATAATAGGAAAATGATGTTGAGATGATGTATAGAGAGAGGGGGGTTGAATGCGTTGGTTTAAGTGAATTGATGTCGTTTGTAATGTTTTGTATTGGTGACAGTTTATTGATGTATTGCAGTGATAGGTTGTTGTGTGCGTTGAACTCACCTCTTGTTTTATCGTACCAATACGACTCAGCTCGTTCTCGATGAGGCGTCGATATATGTGCGTAAAAAAATTAGGACGTAGCACGAAACACTCAATCGTTTTTGTTTAAGCGGTGTCATCAAGCGAGAGGTGGTGACTTCGAGGAAGAAACGTTCAGTTGGGTGTTTGTTTGTTTGTTTGTTTTTTTTGCTTCTCCAAGATTCATCGGCTGTACACAACATTGTCGTCTGCCTCATCGACGTTTTTTTTTTCCTCCTTATTTTGCGCTTCATATAAGAGGGTTCATTTCGATTTGCTGTATAATACAAATATCGGGAAAAATTGTTGCTAAATGGGCAACCAAGCGATCGTTGCTTTTTATCACTCTTTCTGATTCATTTAGCAACCTTATATATGTACGGTAGAATGTTTTTTTTTACTTATAGTCGAAAATTAACGTGTTCAGTTGAACAATTCGGTGGAAAACAACGGCACTCGTTAATGACACTCGTGTTGTTTTCTTTTTTCTGATACGTACCACTTAACGTTGCGTTTCAAACCAAAAGTTATTCTTTGAACGCGTAAGATTATGGAACGTTGTTATTTAGGAAGGAGAAATATATGCGGAGAAAAAAAAAACGAATTTCATTACTTACGAAAGCTATTCTCAAAAAAGGATCAAGTAGAATTGCCGGCTGTTCGTTCCATTGTCATAATTTTTGGAATCATTTAATTGTTTGAAGAAATTCGGTCATCGTAAAGGTGGGAGGTTATGCGTTAAAATATATTGCCGCATTTCCTGGAATCGGGTACCGGATGGCTATAATGTAGGCTCGTTGAACTCACCTCTTGTTTTATCGTACCAATACGACTCAGCTCGTTCTCGATGAGGCGTCGATATATGTGCGTAAAAAAATTAGGACGTAGCACGAAACACTCAATCGTTTTTGTTTAAGCGGTGTCATCAAGCGAGAGGTGGTGACTTCGAGGAAGAAACGTTCAGTTGGGTGTTTGTTTGTTTGTTTGTTTTTTTTGCTTCTCCAAGATTCATCGGCTGTACACAACATTGTCGTCTGCCTCATCGACGTTTTTTTTTTCCTCCTTATTTTGCGCTTCATATAAGAGGGTTCATTTCGATTTGCTGTATAATACAAATATCGGGAAAAATTGTTGCTAAATGGGCAACCAAGCGATCGTTGCTTTTTATCACTCTTTCTGATTCATTTAGCAACCTTATATATGTACGGTAGAATGTTTTTTTTTACTTATAGTCGAAAATTAACGTGTTCAGTTGAACAATTCGGTGGAAAACAACGGCACTCGTTAATGACACTCGTGTTGTTTTCTTTTTTCTGATACGTACCACTTAACGTTGCGTTTCAAACCAAAAGTTATTCTTTGAACGCGTAAGATTATGGAACGTTGTTATTTAGGAAGGAGAAATATATGCGGAGAAAAAAAAAACGAATTTCATTACTTACGAAAGCTATTCTCAAAAAAGGATCAAGTAGAATTGCCGGCTGTTCGTTCCATTGTCATAATTTTTGGAATCATTTAATTGTTTGAAGAAATTCGGTCATCGTAAAGGTGGGAGGTTATGCGTTAAAATATATTGCCGCATTTCCTGGAATCGGGTACCGGATGGCTATAATGGGGAAGTGGCTTTTTGGGAAATAGCACGGTACCCTTGTTCGATTCATTTTTTCGGACTGATCTGTTCTCATAGTTTTTTTTGGTTTTATGCTTATTGTTGTTTTATTGTGAATAAACAATGTTACTGTGTGTTATACGACTAGCTCTAATGAAATGAGCAGGTGAATGGTCCGATGAGCTAAACGTGCATATTGATCTATATTGACGCATTGGCATCTCGCCAATTACGGAATTGGCGCGTGAAAGGTGTATCGTAATGTGGCACAGTGGATGGTATGATGGATGGTGTGGTTGCTGAGCACTTGTGCTCCTTTGGTTAGAACGGGGCATAAGTTACTATCCCGTGAAGACGCAAGTGCGTGTGCAGGGTTGGAGAGAAGAGGGAAGAGGGCGAGTGCGAGTGAAGTTGAAAGGAATAGGGGAGGGGTGATCGTGCGAGCGAAGTTGGAGGGAACAGGGGATGGTGAGGATGCGAGCGAAATTGGAGAGGGTGGGGGTGAGAAGAAAGCGCATTAATTACTAAAACCCCCTCATCGCATCGTTATTAGTGGAGTCTGCCTGTATCTTCGTCTCTGTTTCTTCCCCTAACCTCTACCTGCGCCCTCCCCTTTCTCTTCCTCTCTTTTTTTGCGGTTATCTGTCCGGGATGAATGGAAGCGGTTTGGAACGCAGATTTCAAGAATTCTTAAACAACATTTTAAGAGTTCCACGAGATATGATGTCATGTTATAGTGCGCAAAGTAGTGGACTACTCCGAGGCCATAGAAGGTTGTAGTTTGTTTTAGGAGGAACGACGCGTCGTGCCGTCGAATTTCATATTCATGGGTGGATGGCTTCTGGTAAGGGTGGAGAGGGTGTGAGGGGTTGAGGTGGGGAGGGGAGATTTTAGGGGAATAGGGAAGTTTAATACGGGGAGGGGGGGAAGGAAACCTCTTGCTTCCTCACCTTCTTTCTTTTTCCTGTGTCTTTCTGTTCGAGTAGGAGGCGTTGTCGCCAATATTAATTTGAATAGGTTATCTCCGCCGTGAGTCGTTCAAGTTAACTACTAACCGTTGCCGTTAGTGCAGCGATGGCGCCGCTGGCTGGCTGCCTACAGCTTTAATGTTTTACATGAGAGCTTAAGTTTTTCAAGAATGTTTTAGGAGTTGGGCGGACTTGAGCAAAATTGGAATGTCGGAAGCGAGCAGTGCAGTCCTCTCGCGAGTATTGAGAAAGCGACGCATCGCGAGTTTGGATGATGTCGACGTGGCAAGACGTAGTCCACCCCCAAAAAGCTATCGAATCCCCTCGCACTGCTTCCAACCGTCCGAATTGCGCAAACAATTGCTCATTTTGCATGAACATATACCCAACCTTGCTGCCGCCGTTTTATCCTTGGTCGAGAAGAGCTTCACGCAAGAAGAGGTGAATAACTTTACTAGGATTTTCTAGTAACCACTGCCAAGTGCACACTAGAATAACATGTGCACTGCGTTCATATTCTAGTCAAAATTTGTTTTAACATTGATCTTTATAAATGTTTTTAAAAAGCCGGGCTGGTCTTGCTGCAGAATGTCTGTGAAATTTATGTACCGTGAATTCGTCACAAAATTTCAGCTCGTTTTTTTTCCGAAGGAAATTTTTCCTCGGGCAATGCGAATTTCGTGGAGATGACATGGTAGCCGTAGAATTTTGGGTTGCTTCTTATTTGCTGTTGCACATTTCGCATAAAGCAGATGCAATGCTTTTATATGTCACTTAAGCCGCACTGTTTATGGGTTAAATTGAAATTTTGTCGCGCTACAAACGAAGCATAGATTTTCGCTGTTAAGATAGCCGCATTGGAAGCGCAACGACTGAAGGCGGCAGAATTGTGCTCTGACGCTGTGATTACAACGGAAGACGAATGGCGACAGGTTGAGACGAAAATTTCACCGTTATGCCCTCTCCTAATGCCACTTATCGCCAAACTGACTCGTGTACCCATTCTGCATACAGTTGCGAAAGCGGATGATGATACGCAAGTAAACAATTTTGCTGTTTTTTATTCTCATTCAGCTTAATGGTCAATAAGGTTTACTTTGGACTGAGGTGCGAGTGGGGCAAGGGGGAGGAGGAGGAAAAATGAGAGAATTTGAGTTGATGTAGGAGAAGTATATAAGGTTTAATTTCCCGAATATCAGAGGATTGCTGTTTTGCAATTAGTTGTTGTTTATATCATGAACGGATGGACGCTGTTACGCACTTTTCCGCTTGCATATTTTTGGTGCTGTTTGGTCAGCTTCATTGATTAGCATACACATGGAAACGTTTGCGTATATTGTCTACTGCTGTAAACGATAGAAGTGATAAATGTACACGTTAAATGAGCGGTGACTGTACTCTTGCAGATATTGCGTATTTCATTATCGAATTCTGGAGGACCGCATAGTTTGTCTAGAAACTCGACGTCATTATGATATGTTGAATGAGTGCATGAGTTGAAGATGAAGTTGTTGCTCGGTTGATGGCCGTACGG
>JPKZ01001016.1:160640-181193 GCA_000803305.1 Toxocara canis
GCGTAAAAAGAAATGATATCTTCTCGCTAATTCTTTTTGCGAACCACTTTTTTTTTGAAATTGAGAACATAATGGACTGTTTGTGTATCAGGATGGGAGCACCGTTGTTACTGCGATGGGGCGATGCCAGGTGGTTCAGGCCTCATCGGGTCAGCGCGCTACATGCGGAATAATCGATCAGCGTTATGTTATTATTGGTTAGAGCGAAATTGCTTTTGTTTTTACTAATAATTTGAGGTAGATTTTCCTCTTTGATGAGGCGTAGTTTTGTTGTAGATTTAAAAATGCCCATAGACGCTCTGAATCAGCCTTGGTTTTCCAATTGGACGGCTAAAATTGTCGCTAATGTTTCCAGCGTTGGCTGCGATTTTTTCATTGCTGCACGAGGGGTTGGGAGTGTTCATTAGTGGATTTTTTTTTGACGGGTTTAGGCATGATGAGCAGCGTTAGGCTTCTTACAGAAGTTGTTCTGTTTTCTGAAGAAAATACTTCATCTTTTAAGGCTGCGCAAGGGAATTATGGTGTTTTCGAATTTTCTGCTTTGAATCCAGAATTTTTTGGGCATCAAAAAATGAAGAAAATAATAGCAAGGATCGCGCGATTTGACAGTGCTTTGTAAGTTGGCGGGCATGTCAAATTAATTGCGCGTTGCATCGGCATTTCTGATACGTTTTTCTTCTGTAGGTTCCAACTGTTCATTGATCGGCTGCATTCTTAGCTTCATTTTCTGCGATTCCCAGATTTCTTTTCGTGCAGTATTTTGAGTTCCCTATGTGAGTGTCCCAGTGCGCCATCAGGAGTTGTTTTCAATGCGTACCACTAAACAATGCCTCGAAAGCAATTCTAATTCGTTGGTAATTCTTATGGCGTTGTGAACATGCTTCTCAGCCTCAGCAACTCGGAATCTGTTTGTTTTTCGGACTTCGCAATCGAGAATTTTACGTGAGCTTGCCAGTGCTAGCATATTTGCCATCTAGAATGCATGACATGGGAGCATTATCAGACGTGGAAATAAGGTGAAACACTACTCTGGCTAGTGCTACGTGATATCGCCATGACAATTGATTGAACGACGTAATAGAAGAGTGATGCAATATAAATCATGGTAAATTCTTGTATGATAGCTAGTAAGATTTTTGAACGAAGAGCTTTCTGCTCTTGAAAAGCGAGGAAAATCCCGGAAAACTCATTAGTCCGTGCTGGATGATGCTTGCTGAATTGTTTATGTGTTTGAGGTCAAAACAGTGGGCAAATATGCGTAGCACAGCTTTCTGAGGGCGCATCTTGCCCAGCATCACGTTTGGCAGGCAATAGTGTGCGGCGGATTACGTTGAACGTCCCTATCAGAAACTGTTCTACCGCTGGCAGGTAACTATTTTCTCACTTGCTGCTGTTTTCTTACCAAAAGTGGTAGATAACTTTGTGTGTTCAGTGTGAAGTGCCTCTCGTTATGGCAATGAGATGACAAATTACAACCACACTTTGAGGGTTTTATAGGGGGCAAGGGGTGGGGATGGAGAGGCAGGAGCGTATTTGGAGGAATGTTCATACGAAATCGAACCACGCTTATGGTAAGCCATTGCGAGCATTTGTTGAAAGAGATGAATGAGAGTCGTTTTGCTAAGTGGACGTATTTGTTATATATGGAGTTATGATATCATCTAAATGATCCATAGTTTGATCACAAAAGCGTCACTTGTGACATGCTTGTTTCATACTGATCTTGGACGTCCTTCTGTGTTCGGGCATTCCTTTCACGCTAAAGATAGCCCGCACTGGTGTTCCTAAATGAACTTAACACATCGCTCACCTCTCTCCTGCCTACTCTTCACTTCCTTCATTAACGAACTTCTCTATCACTTCAGATTTCAACTGCAACGGTTCACGACCTTCCTGCCACCTTATTTCTTTTTTCTCAAGTTCTTCCTCCCTTTCCCTCCTATGCCTTTCTTTTTTCCCGTATTTTTGAGCGGTTTATGGCTGCATGTTTGTTAGGCTGATGTGTATTTATGTTGCAGCACTCTCTGATGTACGCCTTGAAATACAGCTATGGGATAAACAAGAGTAGAAATTTATAGTAATTCACTGCGGCAGGTCATTGTTCGAATCACACGTGTGCATCCCTTTCCCCCTTTTCTACACCGTTACTCCTTGAGGTAGCGCCGTGAACTCCTTATTCGAGAGATGATCCGCATCCGGCGAGTGGAAAAGCACCAGACTGAACAGAGAATTCAGTGGGCAAACATTGAGATGTATTGAAAATCTAGAGGACTTCTAAGTGAGAAACAATGTGAAACTTTTGATTTTTTGGTGCTTTAAGCGCATTCACGCGTGTGCTGGCCGACAGGTGTCTTTTTTTGTGTGAATTTCCATTGTTCAAGGCTTTTGAAGCGTGCGCGGCAATTGCAGCACGGAGTAATGGGCCGAAAAAATTTCAGCCCAAAAATTGCTGACACGCAGAAGGCGGTAAAGAAAAGAGCGATGTCGATATGGGATTCGAATTACTTTCTTTATGGCTAACCCTTATATTGATAAAATATGAAGATTGTAATTTTTGATTGTTTTCAGTCAAATTCCATTAAATCTAGCCACTTACTCCAGTAACAGTTACGGCTAAAACGATCAGGCGTTGTTAGTCATGGTTGTCCAACTAGAATTTTCCAGGTGGGTTAGTGGGTCATTCACAAAAATTCGACACATTCAGTTGGTCGAGGAAAGAATTTCTAAATGTTGACGTAGCTGATTTCAGGAGCTACTTCAGTGTGCACAGCGATACAGTGTACGACGTACAGGCACTCGGAGAAGTAGACCCATTGTATTTGTCATGTGGAGGCGATGGACTGGTCGTGTTATGGAGGGCTGACACCGGCGATGAGCTGCTGCGCTACACAACTAGTGCGGATGCCGTATTCCGCATTTCAGCTCCATCAGACAACCGCAGTCCAGAATTGTTTGTAGTTTCTGGTGCAGATGGGATGGCACGTCTTTTTCGAGCAGACCAGCCCATTTCGCTGCGAGTATATCCGCATGAGGCGCCTCTCATTGCTGCTGCACTCAATTCTGCTGGTAAGCAACCCGGTATTTTTTTTCGGTTAGTAAGTTGAAACTCCTAGGTCTTGAGGGTAAAACGGCTCAGAGGGTATCTGCAACGGCCCTCACCCCCCACAGCCTCCCTTTCCTTCACTAATGTATTTGTACACATGCAGCTGAAATGGAAAAAATTAAATGAAGTAATTGTGGCATAGCTGTAAATTTTCTCAAATTGATTGGAATAAGATTCCTGTTGGCCTTGGCCATTCAGTGCCGAATAAAGAGGGAATTAAATTGAATTCTTATTACGTTAGGGTAGTCCATATATAAACAGCTGCTCCAGAGCCATTCTCTTTTCCTCAGTCTTTTTCACTTCTCGGTATGTTACATTCAAAAGACCTTCTGGTTATCGCAAGTCGGCCACCACCGTCTATCACCCCCAACTGGAGGCAAAAAGGGGGGGGGGATGGGAAAAAATGATAACCCGTGAGTTCAGAGACGTCTACTTGAATGAATAGAATTATTTGATGAATTTAGGAACTGAATTTAGGAATTTAGGCAATGAACTGTTGACGGCTTGCCATGGTGAAAAGCAACTCCGTCTGTGGGACGCAAACAGCGGTTTGCCGCAGCGCGTGTTCGGTCCAATCGATTCACAAGCATTGTTTGTTGATTTCATTGGTGAGTTGCGCAATTTTCCATTGCACCATCTTTCACCGTTCCAATTCACTCAGCAAAATAATCGACCATATCAAACGTTTAGGCGTATTTCCCTCTGATATGCATTCAGCTCATAACGCATAAGAGTTCATGCAAAGATGGGCCGGTTTCATCTTCTCGTTTGGTCGTGTGGTTAGCGATCTCGCGATGCCCGAACCCGGCGCAAGAGAGGAGGGATCAGAAAGTGTCAACTGTAATGATCTAAACAGATGAGCTTTATTAGAGAATAATTAGTCATACAAAAAAAAAAACGGAAAGTTTTTGCAATAAATGCTAGTTTTACGCATAAGAAATAAATTTCTAGAAGACTACAAAAATCGAAAGAAAAATGCGTTTCAGTCAGGCGAGATGGAGACAAGTTGCGCTCGTCTTTTCCTCATTAGTGAGGTGAGTTGTAGCTTGAACGCTTCCCTCGCATCGGAACTCGTCATTCAACATGCGAATTAGCTGTAAAATGTTAAGGAGATTTCGTAGCGGCTGTAACAGAGTCGTCTACATTGTACATATGGGAAAGGGGCAGCGACCGTCGGTTGGTTGCCTCGGAGGAAGTGCTCGATGGGGAACGATGTACGGCAATGTCTGTTGATGGTGCTCTGCTTGCGCTCGGCAGTTCACGTGGGAAGTTACAACTTCATCGTAGTGGCAAGCTGTTCCAGAGGTACTTTTACTTGAACTTGCCATGTATTCCTCAAAAAAGTGTTGTATTGGGCCAAGACGGGCCTCACGGGAGAGCAAACTGGCCGAGGAGGGGCAAGTCGAAAAATTTTGCGCGTGGATAGCCAAGAGAGTTTACGTCAAGAGGCGGTTCTGCTAGCGAACCAACCAAGATTGAAAAATCTGAAAATGGCCTTCCGACGAAGCCTGGTACGAGAACCCATATAGTACTGTGAGGCACACAGCAGTTCTGTGCCAGGATGACCACTCTTATCGAAGAGGATCTTGACAGGAAGAAGTCTGATAGATGGAGGGGAAGGGAGGGGTGGGAATGGTAGAAATTTGACGAAAAAGTGGGAAAGTCCTTTGCTGGGGGCAGGGCGCAGATGAGGAGTGTTGTAGCCATTGTAGAATGTGGCGAACTACAGTACGTAGATAATACGCCGAGGAATTACACCTCATCGGTGTTCTCGGTGCTGACTGTTTTTGATGAATTAAGCTTCCGCAGAGCTGTGCTTGTCTGTATCAGCTGTTGCCCGCCAGGCAAACGTTCATAGGCACAGTCAGCCCGGAATTTTAATGTTAATGTCGTAAGTTTTTTATCTAGGGGAAAATTTATGGAGAGAACGAGACACAATTTTTTTAAAGTGGGTCATTTCAGTTGCAGCGAAATTTGCCAAAAGTTAGCGTGGAGCAGTTTAAAAAATATCCAATACATGGCGGTGTCTTCACTGCCGAAGTTGCTGGGGAGGAGAGGCATCTTCTTGTCAGCTTTAATTATGTATAAACAAAACAGGGACTCGATAACCCATTCAGGTTTGATAGTGCAGGTGGTCGCGTTCTGGATTTTCATCGAAGGAGAGACAGCTCGGAATGGGTGGCGTTGTTATCTTAACAAAGGCTATTTGTGATCAGTGCCGCATTACGGGTATGCTATTTCTTTTTGTCTTAGGAGGATTGCAACTTGGCTCACTTATGGGCATCTCTGTCCTCTGCTCCTTTTTTCCTCGCAGTTTTTGTCATCCAGTTACTTCTTAAAAATCCGGAAATTTTACAGGATGAGATGCCCATTTGTGATCTGGCTGTATAATTTTGATTTTGTTATTTTTATGCCTTATTGCTATTACGTAACATTTACATGTACAGTGCATTATTACTTCTGAATCTCTATACGGGTTATGTCATTCTTCCCAATTCCGGTGGTCAGTCCTGCTGGCCTTCTGTGAGGCAGATCTCTTTTCGCTTCCGTCATCGCCGCTTCATGGGATGCCGAGCCATAAAGGCGAATCGTACGTTTTGTTGGAGCTTTGGGGGTGAGGAGGCTGGAACGAAAGGAACAGAACTCAGAATGTGTAGCTGCAATGGACTTTGGCTTTCCACAGCTGTTTTAGGTCGACTGATTAATACTCATAAGTGGTCATCAGTAGCAGATCGAGAGAAATGAGGATAAGAAGAACGGTTAAATTGGTTGCTGAAGGTGCCGAAATAATAAACATACCAGCTAGGATTTTTTTTTTTGAACGCGGTATACGGGACTAAGCACGATTTCTATACAGATGTTCGGAAGATGTTCTAGTATGTATCCATCTCAGAGCAATTTTATTGGTAGGATTTTATTTTATTTTTGATTAAGTCAAGTTCTGCTGAGATTTTCTGCTCCTGTGTATTGGACGTTTTGCTCGTACTTGATTGCACCTAACGCGCTTAATTTTTTTTTTTTGATTGGAGCAATTAATTAAGCCCGAATACATCGTTTTTGGGAAATCGTTATACACTGCAGCAGTGAAACTGCTCTGAGGTGGAACATTTAGGAATATACTCGTTGTGGATCGACTCAGTCCCATTTTGATTGTTAATGGCTTACCGCCATATTTTTTGTTACGAATTCTCGTTTAAATTATGCTTCGTTAAGATTCTATGTTCGTGTACGTCCTAACAGGCTAGTAACGTATGGTTGATTTTTCGAAGTGGTTCGCGAATATGGACCAAATAATTTTTGGTGTGTAATAAGCTTGAACACATCATTTTCGTAATACCTTAGGGAACACAGCGCTGCAAATCTTGTGGGACGATGCATCTAGTAACTTGTTCCATACTGGCGGCACCAACCCAGTTCTGCTGTAATATCTTTTTTATATGCATAAGGCATGCATAGAAACAATTGATGACAAAAAGCTTAATGCTTCAAACTGCCACCAATGTTCGATGACAAAAAGCTTTCGATGACAAAAAGGTCCTTCGATGACAAAAAGCTTAATGCTTCAAACTGCCACCAATGTAACCGACCGTCCTTCCACCGAAGTTTTTTAGATACGATTCAACCCCTTTGGTGGTTACCGGGACGGTCGTGCAAAAATTTCACATCAGAAAGAGCACTGCTGAACCTTCATTTATTACAAGATTATGGAACAAAATCGCGATTCTGGCAATGCATCGACACAGCAGATTCCGGCAACGCAAGGACACAGTACAATATTTTTTGACTCAAAGAGGGGAAGAAACAGCTCAGTCATAAAACATGTTTAAAACAAAAGATGAGAAAAGTTCGAAAACAGCAGAACGCGGCCACATATTCCGGTTTCGCTGACGAAAAAAAACGACGCCAAAGAACGCGCGAAGTACTTTTTCAGCGTTTTTATGAAAATGAGCAGAACAACATCAGTCATCTGAGTCAGATCAAAGGCATATATATGCAAAAAAAAGGATCATATGCACCATTAGGATGGTGAACAGCCGATGTGACCGGTCATCCATTGCGCAAATTTTACTTTTTGATTTGCTCGAAGAAAAAAATGCGATAGCGTTTAACCCCCAGCACCTAATATCCACATTTGGCGTTCCAAGTATCGGAATTCACCCGGATATTTCATACATCAATTTGAAATTCACTTGATGTTTTAATATTCACTAACATTATCGTTATACCATCCGCTGCTCACCATCACAACGATTCACCCATAACAATATTACGACCGTATATGGGCGCAAAAGAGACGAAGTACACTGCTCTAGTTTCCTGTCGGGATCCTATCCGAGAGGGAGAGAGATCCCATAATTTCTTCATTAGCGTTACTCGCGTCAAACTGCTGCTCTATATACGATCACCCTCTCTTCTCCTTCCGTCTCTCTCTCCCTGACTTGGAAAACCAAGCCCAGGTAAAACAAGCAAATCAGACCTACCCATCGCCCTCTCAATCGATAACAAGTAATAGCAGACAAAGCGAGGATGCGCGAACAGTAAACCAAAATTCGAGGCTGCTCTATTTCTGGGACTAGCTGCCAATGCAAAAACGAGCCTGTGGTATTATAAACGTTACATCCACGTCTCTGTCAACTCAAGAACTTTTGACCACACGTTTCAACCGTGATGGTCATTAATCGACGTGGACAGCTTAATACAAAGAAGCAGTTTCCACAGAAGATGTGCATACTCCAACATTAGCGGAGCCCATACTTCGTGATCGGCTGAAATATGCGAATGTTATAAAATCGCGAGGTATAGGTAGGTGATACTAGGAGGTCGAACGAAAGGGTAGCAGGAAATACACGTACTAGACTGCTTCAGAGAACCAGAGCAAGCATGCCGCTTTCGACATTGATAAACGTGTCGCGAAGCTAAGCATATTGGAACCAGAATTACAGTATCAATCGGAATTACTTCACAGCAGAATCGGGAACACAAATCCTATCAAGTCGATCATACTGTGGTTTAAAAAAGGTGCGCTTTTGAATCACTCAATATAGAATATGTTCAGTACATTACAATTTATAGAGATCAAAACATTTTAAAACAGCAAAGACCAACAACAACTGCAGAAAGATCGACATAAGTCCTGCAAAATGTATGGCTCAGGTCAGACTGCTCGGAGCCGCTCATCGATTTCTGTCGTGAGTGCTTTGAGATTCTCGTACTGTTCGCGAGAAAGGCTTATGCCTTTACGACCCGGCTTCATCTCTCCACTCCCCTGAAAGCTAGGGCGTCGGTATTAATTCAAACAAACGCATAAAATCTTCAATAGTTCGTTCGATTAAAACAGATAAAAAGCGAAAATTTATCATCTTGGAAGTAAAACAAAACTAGGAAAGCAAATCTTAAGAAAAAGCTCAAACTGCAAACTGAATGAAGGAAATACCACCTAGCTTTCCAAAGTGTTCACGAAGAAATCCCAACCCAAGGGCACGGAGGTTTCTGAAGTCCTTGGAAGCTAACGCATAAATCGGCAACGTTGATTGGCAAAGGGAGAGGAAAAAGAAAAATGAAAATAAGCTGAAAAATATGTAAAATTATGCAGTGGTGCGCAAAACTTTGGTGCTTCGCAGTGCGACGTGCAGGTTTGACGATTTTTCCTTGGTAGGGTTCACATTATTGCTATCATAACCATAGCAAATCTTCGTTTTGGGGATGGAACTTTTCCAGTTTTGCCTTAATATGGGGATGAGGAAACAGCCAGAAAGTGCTAAACATCGAGAACGATTCAATTCTATAATCGACACGAGTCTTCAAACGACCTGCTTAGGGTAAGCCAGACAAATTTTGGACCGAACTAGCAACTTTATTTCTTTCTCGTTAATTTGAGGCTGACCTCGCGGATGGAAATTCATTGATCCCTGCATTTTTTTCAGTTTATTTCAGGGGACGCAGTTCCTGAGATTTCCTTATTAATTTCACTCCACTAGAGAGATTCCCTTCCCCTCATGACCTCCTTGCAGTCCAGTCGCTACAAAAAGAGCAGAATGGAGCGTGCAAATAACAAGTCAACAGCTCACCTTGTCTTGGTAGTACTCTCTAATATCGATGTTCAGAATGGAGCGTGCAAATAACAAATCAACAGCTCACCTTGTCTTGATAGTACTCTCTAATATCGATGAGAGCTTTTCCTTTAAACGAACGCACAGTAACGAAACGCATTTTGCCAAGTTCGAGCATCTGCAAGCAATCATCTCAATTGCTTCATCGTAGTCTTTAATTACAATTCCTTAATGCACATCCAAATAAACGTATTACTGATGATGTGCCGTCCTATACGGTTCCACCGCTCCATTCACACACCATATGGAGCGAAAATACAGCAAAAGCCATTTGGGAGTAGAATATGTCACATATCTGCGGCAAAACAACCTGCACAAATCTAAATAAGTAAATAAGGCCCGTGTGCGTTCGACAAGTTTTGTGACAAAACAGCTTGCACTTCAAATAAAAAACTCATTTTTTAAATCGTTCTTTAAAAGCTTCCATTTCATGATCCACTATTCCCAATGTTCGAGACCCTGCGCTGTCCCTCTGCTTAGAATATCTGTGAGCGTTTTTGAAATTTATTCCGTCGACCTTTCGTAACATTTTGGTTGCTCAAAATTACAATTCTGACAGCAGACATAAAGATATGCCCAATGTTATGAAACCTGCAACGGAGCTCTACCATATATCGTTTGTGAAAGGAGTATGAGTGAACGATGCTAACGCTGACATATTACGCAAACAGCCAATTTTATTTCTATAGAGCAAGCGTGTAATACAACACGGAGCGCTCAGAACAGAATCACTGCCAAGCCTTGATTTTTAAGTTTAGGTGCTTCACAGAAGATTTGTATGGGCGTTGCTTTAAAAGAACTCGACTTCTCATTAAGGAAGAATTTTAAAGGGGAGAACGAAAATCCGGTCCAACAGCTACAGCAGGACTGGTGTTTAAAATGAAAACACCTGCGCAGTCTAAACATTTGTCGTAGAAAACCCACTCGTTCAACAATGTATAGCGATTACTGCTTACAAAACATTTACTGCTGGTTGGACCTCAGCCACTGACTTTGAAAGAACTCAGAAATACTGAGGTTAAAAAAATTGGACAAGCTACAACAAAGCTAACTGCCTGAATAAATTTCGTTAGACTCGGTAAGGTGAATGATGAGGTGGGATTCGCGGAGAGACGTGCGGTGAACATGTAGTCTCCATTTTCCTTTTCAGGCGAAAAGAAAAGAACAGCACCGGTTTATAAAGTGGGAAAAAAGCAAGAAGTTGACTACCTCGTCACCATCAGTATTCTTGATGCGTTTTGCGCCTTCTTTTGTCTTCTTGATCGGCGTCTTATCGATCACACCTTCGTCTGACGAGCTCTCCTGAAAGAAATAAGGGGAGCTATTATAGAACAAAAAAAAAAGAAAACCATAAATCCAAGGAGCACAGACCGAACACCTGCATCATATGCTGACTACACTCTCAATGAAGGGGGAAGGGAGGTGAGGCGAAACAGCCATTGAGAACCACTAAAATATCTCAATTTGTCAAACTGACAAACGGTGTACGTTCATGACTGATATTAAACAGACGAGGTGGTGATGCAAAAATGAAGAGAGCGTGACGGCTGCTGAAATAAAGATATTGGGGCAAAACAAAGAACACTTCAAAATCAAGAGCTCAGTATGATCATTTCCTGCGTCCTAACAAACATTATATTATCTAGAAAACTATTGAATTAAGGAATTTTTTTTTTACCACAATGAAATACAAAAGAAATGCGATCACACAAGCCCTCCCTTGGAAAAGGTAAGTTCAAGATCGCATGTAAAATAATTCAAAACCATGGATGAAACCGAAGATACAAGCATGGACACTTTGAAGGCGAATGGTAGGGATGATCATATTGAGTGATATTTTCGGTAAATCTCCATGTTAGATGCAAGATCGTATACATCTTAGAACTCCGTATAAGTCTCGGGACTTGTGCACTCGTTACTTCACTTCGGAGGAAGGGGGAAGGAACGCACAATCGAGAGAGAACTACGGTTTTCACAAGGTATTTGAGCGAACATTTAACTGAGGCTAAGTATTTACGTGTCTTCTTATCGCACAGGTTGTATCCAATATGTAGGAGCCAGATGGGTGTAATTCTCACTTTCTTCACTCTGATCAGTTCTGTACGAGTCACGCAAAACTACAGCAGACTTTGAGCGTCTCATATGACTTTTAAATGGATCGAAATTTTGTTCACATTTAATTGCCCTTATGTTTCGCTTATCCAATCGTAGTAACCTTTTGCGACTGCGATATTTGAAGTTGTACCGTCTACAACGACTTAACTATGCGAACTGACCTCAGCTATGCTACCCTTCTCTATCATAAGGGAACATTGTGTATTTCATCTAAGTTCTACTCTTACGATAGCAGCAAAAACAGTTTACTTCCGTCATTATATTTATGCAAATCTGATTGGCTCCTGTTCTGTCATCGATAAATGCAAAGACTGACCTGATCGGCGTCCGCCTTGCGTTTCTTTGAAGATGGATTACTTGCGCTCGCCTTCTTTTTCGTCTTTTTCTCTTCAAATGAACTGTCCGAATCGGACATCCTTATGCAAATTATCCCTCCAAACAATTATATCGTTTTACTGCATGCAAAGTTTCGCATATCAACGTTATCACGCTCGCTTAGATCACAATTTATGATAGGGATTTGCAGTTCCGTTTTCCCGATTGTGAGAAGATGAAGAGTGAAGAAAACGGACGACAGATGGGATGGCGGGGAAGGGGAGGGGGCCGAGGTTGACGACGGGTAAAAATTTTGCTGCTCTCTCCTTTTCGGTATTTTCGTTGTAACCTCCTCTCGGAGGCAAATCTTTTTCGACAAAGTGATCTCTCGTCATTTCTCCTCCCCTTCCCCGGACTAAAAACCTCTCATCAATGAGCACTCAATCCTACCGCACGAAGAAAAAGGCTTCTTCAGGAAAAGACGGTGGGTGATAGGGGAAGTGTGTTCGGCAACCGCGTATCCCTCTGTAGTGACGGAACTTTCAGTGAGCTCTCCAAAATGGTTCAGCAAAAAGACAAAATGAACTGATCTGTTCTGGGAGGTGGGGAAAAGTATGCTAGTGTACACTTTTACAGCTGTGACTGCGCTCCCGCTAATTTCCAGAGAGGCAAGTCCCCCCCCCCCCCCCCCCCCCCCCTACTTTTGCACTGGACACTTACTTAACTGTTAACTAACGGTACTATTGAATGCTAGACTTCAATGCAAGCTTCTTTTCTAAGAATTAGCGTCAAATAATGTTAAAATGAAGCCAAACGCGGAATTTCGAGACCGATTCAAAAACATAGAACACTTATTTCGCACCCGAAAGCGCACGCTCACAAGACCTGTGCAATTCTCGAAGACCTAAGAAGCAACACGCACACTTAAAGACTAAGCAACAATCCATCCGTTAGATAAACCGATCGGGACTTTCGCAGAAAAAGAATACTGACGGACATTTCGCGCCGAAACTGAACGAATTAGCGTCGCAAGAGCAGATGACCTATGATTATAGCACAATACCTTCCATCGACTCGTCAAAGCACTGCCTTGGTATTCAACCACCGTTACCCGTAAGCGCAATTGTGGTGGACTACAAAATTTGATAGGGGGCTAACTTGATTTTTTAATGCAACGCAAAAATCAGCAATTGATATATGAAGCGTAGATTTCCACCAGAACGCTCGCGTGCATTATCGATTGAATCCACATGCTAAATGCACACGTACAATACTTTACACAATTCCTGAGCTTCTTCATGACGAATCACGAACATAAAATTAGAATGCGTGATGGATTTAAATAGAAAGCAAAAATATGTCGTCTTTGCTTTCAACTATGACCGATCAGTCCGCTCAATAAGCTTAAATATCACCATACTTCTCTAATGAAACAATGATGTTAATATCGACGAGTGAACAGTACTCTCAGGGACCATGCCAATGCTGCTCGCGCTCTCTAGCCTTTAACAATGACGATATAAGACAGAATGCCTTAATAATGAAACTGTGCTCCTCTTTGGCATTTTTTAGTGGGCAACCCCAATCTTTTCGATGCCGTTCGAACAGTAGTGCTTCATCAAAGTGTTCGAGAAGAATTTGGGAAGTAAATGCAAAGCACTAAGCCGTAAACGACAGCAACTCGTCACAACAGAGGTTTTCATGTTACGCAGCTGCAAAATAAAATTTTATTTGCGCAGTGAAGGAAAAATTATTTGAAGATAACAGTAATCAACGTACAGAAATGAACATCAAATAAGCAAATACCATAGCTAACGCTACCATCTCCAACCCCCTCCCCCCTCTATATAATGAGCCTAAAATAACTACTCTGCAATTCCAAGACCGCTGTTAGTAGAACTCACAGATTATGAGAGAACAAGAGACCCAACACTTGAATCATACATACATCGACCTTCTTCCACTTCCAGTATCAGCTAGAATTTTAACGTACTCTCAAGATCGTTATTTCCTTCGTCTAACAAGTGTTGCATCTGGGACGGAGACCGTCAGACAGCAAAGCTACAAATGAGAAGAGCGCCGAATATATCAAAATTCGAAGAATGAGGAATGCCTAAAAGTTCCGCAGTACTCCATAAGAATACACTCTCTCCCTCTTCGAGATCCACTGCCCTCATAAGCACAACCCGAGCAAACAACCACCAAAATTTTTGAACAACGAAGAAGTTGGCCGGAAAAAATATGGATAATAAAAGGAATGCTTCTTCAGAGTAACCGTACTCATACACACAAAGGAACAGATTTTGATTCATGAGTTGACAAACTTTCGTTCTTCGCCGCGAATGAGCAGCTCTTGGCGAGGCAACTTCACTTTCCTTTCATCACGCATAGCCACACGCTCAAAGTTGTTCTCACCACACTGCTGAAATACAGTTGAGTATTTGAAACAGCCTTATTTAAATTACATAAATAACCAATCTTCCGCATCCGAATCCTCTTTTTAAACATAGCCCATTATGGAAAATCATATATCATGAGGAATCCGTAGGTAACGGGATATTAAATTATGAATACGAGTGAAAAAAAATTCTGTTAACAACTCCATCCAATAAAAAAAGAATTTTCAGTTCCTCCTTTCATCTTGCTCAATACTGCCAGAAATTGAAGAGAAATTACTGGTCTACAGAGCTCAATGGGGTTACATGAGAAGCTTAAAGATAAGAAAAAATAAAAACTTCGATAATGAGTGAAATTATAGTAGTCGATTACTGTCGGTTGCTGATAACTACAGGCATGGTGCGCTGTTAACTGAAGGCATGATGCGCTGATAACTGCAGGCTTCATGCGATGTCGGAAAAAAGCAAGTATTTGACTGAAACATCGAGGGATTTTTCTTCTCAGGTAGAGGGTGCCTAAAACACGGGCATTCCTCTCCCATTACACCTGTTCCGTACGTTAATGACTGCTGCTATGAAATAATGCATTCAAGTGCGCATCAACCACCGAATAGTCCTTGTAAAACACCATAGCCCATGCTATCCGCCCGTAGTACCACAATCAACAAGAATATCATCACATTTAGAGAACTGCCAGGAATATCGACCTGTAATCAAGGCTGAAAAATAAATTTGGATTACCCAGCTTTATGATACGGGCGACAGTGATTGTAATAATTGACTGTGGCACCTGAAGCCCAAAGTCAGCAGATTTGGCCGGTTACCTAACCACCACGCATGGCTAACCTCTCCCCTTCCGAAATTTTAAACTTTTTCGCACTCCACGCTAGAATGCAGTAAAAGAGAAAATGAAACGCATATTTTGGCGCTTTAAAACGATCCCGATCATATAAGCATATTCTAGAGGCCGTATCTAAAAATAACTTTTCCTTAAAAAATGACGGTCCCCCAAACCCTCCTCCTCTCCCCCGGCTAACTATATAGTTAGAAAAAAACTAGTCTTGCAGACAGTCACAAAGGCTAACTAAGGAGGCTACGTGTTCGTCTAGTAAGTAAGAGAAATGGTAGCGTATTGATTTAAGATGCTGTATGTAAAGTCGTGTAGTGACATCGTATGCAACAAACAAGGCCGCATGCTTAACATAAGTTTCTTGGCTGTTTAATTTGATGTTGCAACTTTCATCTGTTTTTGAATATGTCCCGCTTGCACCCAGTTAGCAATATATAGTCACTAACACATCAACCATGAAACTGGTCCGTGCACGAGTCTCATGAGAATTAAAGCTGCATAAGAAATATTTGTCCAAGAATGACCAGAAAACAAAAAAAAACAAGAGCATACTATGCATGGCTTAACGGGCAGAAGCTCATAGCAGATGATTCTCTTAGCGCATGTTCGACAACGAAAGTAACGTCGGTTTGCCTTATGTCGCATTACTGCATGACCTTGAGAGAGACAGAAGTCACTTTGACGATGCCATGTGTATTGACACTGCAAGGTTCCCCATTAGTTTTCAAAGGCACATTCTCAATTACAGAGAGCGGTAATGAACTAAGCTCACTAATAATGATAAAAAGATAAGTTACGAAAACATGGAAGCAGTGTGTCTCTTTGAATACACAATATGCTTTGCCATTTCTCCTATCTTTTGAGCGGAAAATCTTCCGTTCAACAGTCGCCTTCTAGTCCCGTGGTTCTATAGTTGTCTATTCAACAAAATTTCTTTCCAGCAAAAAGTTCCCATGAATTTTGCTTGAGAATTACCTTAATTACCTTCAGCAGTTCGGGCAAAGAATACATAATCGAACGAACTTTTTTGCAGGTGAGCACATCACAGTTCTTGATCTCCATTGTCTGCGTTACATAGGTTTCCACTTTTTCCTTCTGTTCCATCGTGTTGAAGTACGACGTTTCGCGAGCCATATCATCCTATAACTTCTTACGATAGCTAATGATATTTCAAGCAGAAGCGTCTTTTCAAGCAAGCTGATAAAAGTGGAAGAAATGGAGAGACGGCTACATAGGTTTCCACTTTTTCCTTCTGTTCCATCGTGTTGAAGTACGACGTTTCGCGAGCCATATCATCCTATAACTTCTTACGATAGCTAATGATATTTCAAGCAGAAGCGTCTTTTCAAGCAAGCTGATAAAAGTGGAAGAAATGGAGAGACGGCGGAAGAAATGCGAGTCGGCGGCTGACAGCAAAATTTAAGCGAGAGAGGGATGGCGATTAAAATAAAGGCAGTTTCAAAAAAGATGAGGGAAAGATATTCTTAATTCATAGAATAAATATTAAAAAATCTCATCTCCAAATATCTCTTACACATAAAAATCTCCAAAAAACACAAACCACTAATTGATAATCGTAAAAAGATAGATGAGAGGAAAAGAAAAGCATTCTTCAAAATAGCTACTACTGTATAACTATAGTCACAACCACAGTCCACATACTGTCTAGTAGAATGTATCGTGAGTGCGAGGAGGTAGTAAAGCTACTACAACAGAATCAAACTCACAGAGTATGAAATATCAACGCTGAAATGTTTTGAGGTTCGTTGTTCTTCAGACAACCAAAGTGTGGTCGCTGTTTCAGTTAAGCATGAACCAGGTAATGAAAAATTTTGCTCGCCAAATTCTAACTCATAAAGTCATTCACAATCAAAATCGCCCAAAAAGATTAAAAAAATTTTTTTTTCAAAACTCCGAAAACTAAGGCTTTTACGTTTAACACAAACTGTAGTCAAAAAAACCAACTACACTCTCACTATCTGTTTATGAAGCTTTGTGAAATCTAAAATAAAGCTTCCATATCGACCTCAAAAGAATTTGGTATCGCAGAACGTCATGATTCGTAACAAAACAGGCTTCGTAAAGATGAAAAAACGTACCATTTTCATTCATTTAAAAAAACCGTCTAACATTGTGACAGAAGTGAAACGGAATGGTGAATGTCCGGTTTTAAAAAAATTTAGCATTATATTCAGCAATTTACCACCCCAACAACCTACTGATAACTCACTTGCCTCGCAAATGCCACCTCAACACGTAAAAACGTGAGATAAGCAGAACAAAAGTTGCTCAAAAAAGGGTCAACATCGACTGCCACCATACTTGAGCCACTGACAAAAAGGCCGTTATTTGTTAGTCTCTCTGAAAAGATGACAACTGGCGGTCTCGCCCGTTGACGTCATCCCCGCAGACATAAACATTTGACGCAAACTGCACAACAAAAACGAAACACTCCAATCAAAGTTCCACTTACGAGATTTTCTAATCAATGACGTTCCTATTCTGTACTCTCACCGTTTAACTTCCGGCAATTCAAAATTAAAAACTTCTCCCCAACGCACACTAAACATGACCGCAGTGAAAGCAGCAACCTGGTGCAACTCGTTCTCGTGTGTACTTTTCTTGTTGAGCATTGCGCGTAATTCATCGTTGCTGAATGTCTTCTTGCTCAACACCGATCGATCGACGTTATTTTCCTTCGAGATATTACCTAACGAAGCCGCACTAGAATCAACTAAATCTGGGCATGCTGAACCTTCAGCGGGTGACTTTTCTTCCTGACGATTACTGCCAGCTGCCCCTGGAAAAAGTTCACCATGACTTGACAAATAGCAACAATAATATAGAAACAGATTAGATGAGCTCTAAATCGATCAGAATTCGACAACAGACGGATTGAAAACTTTTGCGGGAATCGTTTGATACAATCCATCAGGATCGAAATAAAAGAAAAATTTGTTGCATTACATTAAACGCATATTTTCTTGGCCACGGCCACTTGTTAGATAGATGCCACTTCTATAATTCCAACAATAAACATTCGCCATACTACAGAAGAACAAATAAACCTTCTCTACATCCGCTTTCTAAGCAAGCTGTTACAGATTCTACGAGCTAACTCTACAAATCAGTACAGGGGGATGAATTTTTAATTGTTTCAAAAAAAGGATGAAATAGAAGAGAGTTTACGTTCACACATACCATGAAGACGTTTACGAACCGACGCCGACGAACCATTCGGATCAACTCTTTCAATGCCACCTTTTGCACGAATCAAAGTGATCGCCTTTCTCTGAATACACATACTTCAATTCTTTAACGCTCACCCAGACGTTTTCAACGATACACTCATGAACGAATCAATAGCCTTCACGATTGCACTACAGCTTTCTAAAAGCGCTAAACTCCTTCCCTATAGACGCTAATCTTCCCACTCATTCCCAGTACAAGCTAATCCTTCTAGTCCTTCCCAATCTTCAACGCTCGTATGTTTTCCTTTTTCGTGCAAGAAACTAAAGCACATTAAGTTTGTACGGGAGTAAAAATGTGCCTTTTCCCTCCTTTCTGTCTAATTGCTCTGTCTTATTCATTCGAGTTCCTGGCAGATTGCGCTATAACAAACTTCACTGCATGTTCCATATCTCACAAAGAAGTTTCAGGAAAACGACATACATCTGTATCAAGCAAATGGTGTGAGCCTGCGTTGGGATGAGTGTGGTGAAATGAAAGTGAGGACGGAAAGGAGAGAACAGCAAATGGTGAATGGGGAGAGGAAAGAGTGGGACGGGAAATACAACACGAAAAACAATTTTATGCGCTTGTCGCATAAAACATTCCACGCGAAATTTCAACGCTTCATGCATTGCTTGCTTGCTCCGGAAAGGATAGAGGAATTCACATTTCTCTCCTTCATCTTCTCTCCCCCTCCCCTCCTCGTCAACCCAGTTAAATTTGTTATAAAAATATTACAGCACACACTTCCTCTTCTTAAAACCTTTTATCAAGTAAATCAGATATCCCCCAATATCTTTGCGAAAGCAAAACTGAAACACATCAAGAAAATATGAAAAAAAAATGGTACCATAAACAAACCCAACAAAGTAAAAAAACAACCTTCGCCAAATCAGCAGCTACTTGCCGCGCCGTTTTCTTTTGCGGACTACACAATGAAACGATGCCATCTTGCTGTCCTCTACCCAATATGGGCTTTTGCTTTTCGATCGCTTCACGTTTAGCCTCAAAAACGATGATTTTTAATGGTGACGATAATAAAGTCTCTTAATTTGGCGACTCAGTTCTCGCTCGATAGCCATTGTACTTTTGATTAAGATTTTCTTAATTGAAATTACTGACAAAGCGCTAACCGGACAAATAAGTAAAACGGTGCACTCAGCCATATACGGACAACTCTCCATACCCACCTCAACATTTGGGAGAGCAGAAATCCGGGATTCTGCAGATGTCAAAAGCGAGGTCGCTGCATTTATGCATAAAACACACATTTTTGTGTCAAAAAACACGATTCCTCGCGAGATCCCGACGGTATCGCCATTGGCAAGGGGAAGTTGGAGGGGAAGAATGAGTTCTGCCTCGTCGACAAAAGCTGGGTGGCCGCTGCTCACATATGCAGTCCACATATATGACTATTTGTCTGCAAGGCAATCACTGTCAACTGCGCCAGCCAAGTCGCTCAATCTGTCAATTGCCCTCCAATTTAGGACTGTATTGTAACTTTCAAAGCTTCTAAATGGATACGTCCTTATCAAATGATTTCAATAAATGAAACAGCAAAAACAACTGTTCATCTCATACGCATCTCCTATGTGCACTTCTGAGCAAAAGGTACTATTTGGATGACTGCTGTGGATGAACTCCTTCAGCCACAGTGATGAGGTGAATCGGCTAAGCAAGCGGCCACCCATCACAGAGAGTGCCTCTGCCAGTTTCCGCACACCTAATGCCTCATTAAACACAAGCGATGACAATATAAACTTTCAAGAAAACCATTAAATCCATGCAAGTAGAATACACTGCCATGTCGAAGAACACCTTACTTCATGCCAACATTAGCGCGGTATTACCTCGAGAAAGCACAAACTGCTACAAACTTGGCACGTTTCTGTGGAGTGACTAAATCCAGAGGAAGGCAGTATTTCGGAATGCTTAGGACCTGGGTGGAGAAGAGATTCGAGAGAAGCTTTAATGAGGAAAATACGGCATATAATAACAGTCATGGTACACGTAGTAAAGATGCCCTTGCAGAAGTGATATTTTGTACGTAGTAATTCTTAAAACAGCTAGATGAATAACTGAATTACCTGGTCGCTTAGAAACTCTTTGAAGGAATGTGCCTGCGGCGGCTTTGACGAATCGGCCGCACCACTGCTACTCAATGAGCCAGTCCTTGTTGAATAATATTTCAACAAATTCTGCACTCCAATCATGTGCGCCTGCAAAAGCAATCTCACCCATTCAGATAGTTTATCTGTGGCCCGAACGGCACACACCACTCTCCACGCCGCAATGTGCAAATATTTTCCCAAACAAAGTGCGATCACCCATCACCAACTTCACTTCCTTCAATCAGTTTAAGCATAACTACTGTAAACGCTTGAATTCACATCCCACGAACTGTAGCATTTCAACTCGTTTGAAGTGAGGGGT
>JPKZ01001016.1:182476-195251 GCA_000803305.1 Toxocara canis
GAAATGGGAAGAGGAGGAATTTAACAGAGAGCGAGATTAGATACGATAGCACGCGCATGTCAATTGCCTCATGTTAGTAAATATAAGCCCCTTCTCCGAAACACGCTCTTCTCGAGTACACATGTCCTCTACGCCGTCGCCCGTCTTTTCCTGTTCAACATAAAAGCTCGAGTTTGTAAAATAGAAAATTTACTCAAAAAAAACTGATCCATGTTATGGGATCAAAACACATTTTTAAAGACTCTGCATGCAACAGCTTGGGCCCAAATGACAACGATAACCGGAGCGGTCATCACAGAACCCCAAATTCAGTAAGTTTTCGTTCCCTTTCCCTCCCTCCCACCTAATTCTTTCCTTCTCTCTCCTAAACTAATCGTGATTATTTATATGAGGAAAAAAAAGATTTAGTAAAAATAGTGTTCTCAAACTGCTTTTATAACGAACTGATTTCTCAATGAATGCTGTTACACAAAACTAACTCTGTTTTTGAGTATTCCTTTCAGTTCGTCATTTTCTTTTTTCGCGATTTGTTCTTTACTAAAGATGGGCATACGTGACGTCGTGGCGATCGTTTTACGATTTGCTCGACTCTCGCTAAGCGTCAACAACTTCGCTGGAGCCTTTGCTGCTCTGAAAGAGATAGTAAACCGCAAAAAAAAAATGGCTACTCCTCGGCTTCTTCGAAGCTTGAAAGGCTTCACGAAGCGAAAGTGGCAATTGATGAAGATTTTCGGCATCAAAAACTCTCCCGAATGCCACTGTAGCTGAACTGGCACACAATGAGATCATCAACGCAAAAATCAAACACATCAGGGCACTCCGGAATGCACAATATTGCGAACAGTCGCTCTAACAATTCAATCGAATGCATCACGGCAGAAAAAAAAGATGTCGGAATTTTGCAGAAAAATAGAAAACAGTTCAACAAAAAGCGAAATTTCACTATCCTTTGTAGATAAACACAAATTTCTAACTAATAGTTTAAGGCAATGATCGAAGACAAGAAGAGAATAATGAACAACAACTGCCACCAATACCGCACACAGATTTCAATTAAGGGAAGGACGGGATAATGACTTGGCACAAACAACAAAGTTTAACACGAAATATGTGAAGATAGCTAATAAAATGTGGGATTTTAAGCAGAAATGAAAGGATCTCTATTAATAGAAATAATAAGAAATACGTATAACGTTACTTTTGGAAACATAAAAGCTTAATCACAATAACGTTTCACTGCGTTATGATGCGATGAATTAGGGCTAAATCGATTGACCACGAGATCGATCATAAGTAACCGAATTCAACTTCACCACCGAATTCGTCATTACCAGCTGATTAACAGGAATCTAGGTCATCCTTCTCAGATGGGTAGCAAACTAAAAAACGGATTTATATTTACTTTTCCCCTTCTGCACTCATGAAGAATATCCACAAATGAAAGGCTGTAATATGTTGTATGACTCCTACACATGGAACGCTATTAACCGTAGATGAGTAGAATCAAGTAAGTAAAGACAGCATGAACGAAAAACTATAGTTTGTAAACACTGAAACTACGATTAGCTGTTCAACAAGGAAGAGTACCTCTAGAACAAAAATGTGCTATGGTCGGAAAGACAGCACTGAGGAACATAAGTGCTGTTCATATATGGCTGCGAGTATAAGAGAAACATGTAAAATGCAGATGGCGTTTCTGTCACCTCCACTTTGTCTGTCGCTCTCCATGAAGGCAGGCGAAACGAGCGCGATCGCCGTCCCCACTTGCACCTTCCAATGTTCCTTTAGACATTCGCCAAACAGAAGATGAGTAGAAGCAAGTAAATAAAGACAGCATGAACGAAAAACTATAGTTTGTAAACACTGAAACTACGTTGAACATGAAAAACAAATGAAAGGTGAAAAGCCAACAAACAAATAGTTGAACTTAAAGCTCTCACCTTTGCGGTCCGACCATAGCACCTGCGTAGAAAAACTGTGAAAAATCTCCAAGTTTGTTGGCCTGCCAGGAACGCGGCGGGTTTGAAGTGGTACTGCCGAAAGCACCTCTATTCGCAGCAAATTTACGAGCCAACTTTTCGATGTGAAACACACAGCGCTCACTCTGCGATGAATTTACCACATTTCGACAAGTTGAACCGTCTTTTTTTGTTGCCTTTAAACAACGAATCAATCACTCCGAAACTTCTGATTGCATCACAGTCAGCATATCACTCAATTTGTCTCCTTCTTTTTTTGTTTTTCAGCATAAAGCTTTTGCAACTCATATCGGTATCACACAATGTTGATGGCCTGGCTTGATATTTCTGAATTTCTGATATATCATTAAACCACACGATTAAAAAACTTCCTAAACGATTATTGCATGTGCGGATCTCGCAATCTGTGCAACGAACGCAGCAATAAAAATTTTGCACAAATACCTCGCCATATTCCAAGAAGACACCAAGTAATTATCTCAATGTAGCTTAAAGGCTCGACATCTAATACTTAGTTTTCGAAGACGAACATAAACAAAGCACTTTTATAAAACAATAGGTCAACGACCATTTATGTAGTTGAAAACTTATGGAGTCGACCAATCATAAAGATCAAATAGAACAAGCAAGAACTGCGTACCTTACAAAAGCCAAAATCGGGACAAAAGCCGATCTCTATAAGCTGCATTGACTTAGTGATCTTAAGAGTTATATCTGCGCCTGAAAACAGAACCGAATAAGAGCCATTTCTAGGTTTCTTTTTGGTAACTGCTTCACTGACATTTCCGCCCTGCTTCCGATTATGATATAGGCGGAGCGGGGTGGGAAGGACGACGAAGGAAGACGGATCGGAAAAAACAGGAGAACGCGGAGGAACGAGGAAAGGAGGACAGATGTCTCAAAATATCAACGCTGGGAGACCCTCTCCAGAATCTGCAGTTCATACTTTCTTACAAAGATTCTACATCGCTTCCTCCCCCTTCTCTCTCTCTCTCTCCGCGAAGGAAGACGGAAAAAACAGGAGAACGCGGAGGAACGAGGAAAGGAGGACAGATGTCTCAAAATATCAACGCTGGGAGACCCTCTCCACTCCAGGCAGTTCATACTTTCTTACAAAGATTCTACATCGCTTCCTCCCCCTTCTCTCTCTCTCTCTCCCCCCCCCTCCCCCTCCCCGTCTCCTCCATCAGTTTTTCTCAGACGTGAGAAAACGATGGTTTGCCCCCACTGAGTAGAATTCTAGGTCATTCTATGCCGCTTCTTCACTTTTCTTCGATGATAACGGCATTGCGAAATTCCACGACGAAACAACAATTAGGAAAAAATTTAAGCAATGCAACTGCCACCGCCTGCGCACAAAGACCCATCACTAGCAGATTAACATCAAACGCGTGTACAACTATTAAGTAGAAAACTGCAAAATAAGAAAACCACCGAATAACGCTCTACTTCAAAATGAAAACCCAACCCGGATAAAAAGTACTGCAGGAAGCATTTCCCTGAAAAAACCAGGATGATGAAGACCAACAAACCGTGAGCATAAATGTGCAAGTTAAACATCTTAAAAAATACGTGATGTTCGCATAAAGGTAACGAAAACTATTGACACGCGAAGCATATTTCCATGTAACTTGCGCAAATCATCATAGCGGCGGCTAGTGCTAGAAGTTGAATCCAAAGGAAATGAAAAAGTGAGTCGAAATTTGGCAAAAGTCTTTCCCGAAGAAATTACTCTCTTCGATATGGTATTTAATCAACATCACAATGAAAAAAAAAACGTTTTGATCAATATGGTTCAAAGCGCATTTAATTAAAACTGTTGCGACGTTGGCTTGAACGCGATTCACAGAGTACGCATAGCAACCCAGTGATACAAGGTAAATTCACCCTGTCATGTTCAAATAAAAATAGTAGGATTCAGTTATCGGAAAATATCGTGTATGCTTCTCCCACTCCTCCCCTTTGTCCCTTCGTGATATTTCTACAAATTTGAAGTTATGGGAGAGTGGAACTTATATGTTCACCTAGTTCTAAATCGTTGACCAGAAATCATTTCTTCCAAAGCAAAAACGACTCGTTTCTTTTTCTCCGTGTTACCACTTCCCCTGTGTTGAGTACATTTCTACCATTTGTTTCATTTTACTAGTATAGCCAGGTAGCCCAACTAGCCCAGATGCGAAATTACATTTTTCTTCAGATCAAGCAGCACTTTAGCTGTTCAACAAGGAAGAGTACCTCTGGAACAAAAATGTGCTATGGTCGGAAAGACGGCACTGAGGAACATAAGTGCTGTTCATATATGGCTGCGAGTATAAGAGAAACATGTAAAATGCAGATGGCGTTTCTGTCACCTCCACTTTGTCTGTCGCTCTCCATGAAGGCAGGCGAAACGAGCGCGATCGCCGTCCCCACTTGCACCTTCCAATGTTCCTTTAGACATTCGCCAAACAGAAGCACCTTCACTGGTTGTTGCTGACAGTCCTCAAAAATTACCAATCTCACTCAACTGACCCTGTGGTCTCGATCTAGGTAAAAACTGATATTATCAATTGAGAGATGAGACGCCAAAACGATTCTTTAAAAACATCACCACCAATATAAAATCACTGCCGTTTCTACGTAAACTCACAAAGTCAGAGTTCAAATCCCTTCGAAGCATCCTAATCAGACAATTAATAGCGCTGAGAGAAAAAAAATCTGTGAAACAGCGATCAACAATTCCAAAAATCAAAGCAAAAAAAAAACGGCAGAACGCATAGAACGCACAAAATGATGAATAACGAACCGTTAGGTCGCCTAGCCTCCATATCATATACTCGTTGCCGTTGGTACTCTTCCTATACTCACTTTTGTCGACCACGACGCCCATCGTGATCCACTGACCGCTCGGAGGCTAGAACGATGTTATACAGTACTCATTCAATGCTCACCTTCCACATACTCGCATGTTTCTTACGTGCGTATACTTTCGTGGAGTGGATTGTTTCATCTGCGCACTACCAACACCTGAGTATTGATTGAAGCGCATACATTGCCTTAATACGACCATTTAGGTAAATTACAGTATAACTCGAATTAAGCTCCCTTCTAAGCATCGCGAAAAATATTGCCACTCGCTTAACATAACCCATTCCCCAAAAATACTACGCACATAATGCTAAAAACGAAACCGAAAATGTAGCCACCATGCTCTAGATGAACCTTATGCCATGAAAGCTTTGAATACTTAAGCCAACAGGGCTTATTTGAGGTGAAACAATAACTAGCGGAACATATGTCTCCTCCATCAGTTTTTCTCAGACGTGAGAAAACGATGGTTTGCCCCCACTGAGTAGAATTCTAGGTCATTCTATGCCGCTTCTTCACTTTTCTTCGATGATAACGGCATTGCGAAATTCCACGACGAAACAACAATTAGGAAAAAATTTAAGCAATGCAACTGCCACCGCCTGCGCACAAAGACCCATCACTAGCAGATTAACATCAAACGCGTGTACAACTATTAAGTAGAAAACTGCAAAATAAGAAAACCACCGAATAACGCTCTACTTCAAAATGAAAACCCAACCCGGATAAAAAGTACTGCAGGAAGCATTTCCCTGAAAAAACCAGGATGATGAAGACCAACAAACCGTGAGCATAAATGTGCAAGTTAAACATCTTAAAAAATACGTGATGTTCGCATAAAGGTAACGAAAACTATTGACACGCGAAGCATATTTCCATGTAACTTGCGCAAATCATCATAGCGGCGGCTAGTGCTAGAAGTTGAATCCAAAGGAAATGAAAAAGTGAGTCGAAATTTGGCAAAAGTCTTTCCCGAAGAAATTACTCTCTTCGATATGGTATTTAATCAACATCACAATGAAAAAAAAAACGTTTTGATCAATATGGTTCAAAGCGCATTTAATTAAAACTGTTGCGACGTTGGCTTGAACGCGATTCACAGAGTACGCATAGCAACCCAGTGATACAAGGTAAATTCACCCTGTCATGTTCAAATAAAAATAGTAGGATTCAGTTATCGGAAAATATCGTGTATGCTTCTCCCACTCCTCCCCTTTGTCCCTTCGTGATATTTCTACAAATTTGAAGTTATGGGAGAGTGGAACTTATATGTTCACCTAGTTCTAAATCGTTGACCAGAAATCATTTCTTCCAAAGCAAAAACGACTCGTTTCTTTTTCTCCGTGTTACCACTTCCCCTGTGTTGAGTACATTTCTACCATTTGTTTCATTTTACTAGTATAGCCAGGTAGCCCAACTAGCCCAGATGCGAAATTACATTTTTCTTCAGATCAAGCAGCACTTTAGCTGTTCAACAAGGAAGAGTACCTCTGGAACAAAAATGTGCTATGGTCGGAAAGACGGCACTGAGGAACATAAGTGCTGTTCATATATGGCTGCGAGTATAAGAGAAACATGTAAAATGCAGATGGCGTTTCTGTCACCTCCACTTTGTCTGTCGCTCTCCATGAAGGCAGGCGAAACGAGCGCGATCGCCGTCCCCACTTGCACCTTCCAATGTTCCTTTAGACATTCGCCAAACAGAAGCACCTTCACTGGTTGTTGCTGACAGTCCTCAAAAATTACCAATCTCACTCAACTGACCCTGTGGTCTCGATCTAGGTAAAAACTGATATTATCAATTGAGAGATGAGACGCCAAAACGATTCTTTAAAAACATCACCACCAATATAAAATCACTGCCGTTTCTACGTAAACTCACAAAGTCAGAGTTCAAATCCCTTCGAAGCATCCTAATCAGACAATTAATAGCGCTGAGAGAAAAAAAATCTGTGAAACAGCGATCAACAATTCCAAAAATCAAAGCAAAAAAAAGAACGGCAGAACGCATAGAACGCACAAAATGATGAATAACGAACCGTTAGGTCGCCTAGCCTCCATATCATATACTCGTTGCCGTTGGTACTCTTCCTATACTCACTTTTGTCGACCACGACGCCCATCGTGATCCACTGACCGCTCGGAGGCTAGAACGATGTTATACAGTACTCATTCAATGCTCACCTTCCACATACTCGCATGTTTCTTACGTGCGTATACTTTCGTGGAGTGTATTGTTTCATCTGCGCACTACCAACACCTGAGTATTGATTGAAGCGCATACATTGCCTTAATACGACCATTTAGGTAAATTACAGTATAACTCGAATTAAGCTCCCTTCTAAGCATCGCGAAAAATATTGCCACTCGCTTAACATAACCCATTCCCCAAAAATACTACGCACATAATGCTAAAAACGAAACCGAAAATGTAGCCACCATGCTCTAGATGAACCTTATGCCATGAAAGCTTTGAATACTTAAGCCAACAGGGCTTATTTGAGGTGAAACAATAACTAGCGGAACATATGTTATGGTGATTACTAGGCACAACTAATAACAGATTCTTCCTATTCATCTTATCACTTAAACAGTTACTGCTCTTTCTCATTCTTACGTTTACTAACCATTGATCACCACTTCATATTTTCATGTTCATTTATAAATAAACACTGCATGGTTAAAAACACAAATCAAAACGTGTCCCCTCCCCATTAAAAAAATTTCTTAACAAAAAATAATATCTTAGCGCCAAAAAAAATCCTTGATAAGGTTCAGTAAGAACGGTTTCCCTAATTTTAGAAGTCTCATGGTAGTAGTATGGTGCGAATGCTGCTGGACTGATGGAGCAGACTTTTAAAGCAAACTATAGAGAGTAGTTAAATTGAGAAATAAAAAAGCCGAATGCAGATGGAAAGAGATGCAACTTGCGTACCGTTCCGCGTTTCAAACGAGATGGACGAATTTTCTCGATGCCACTGCAGAACGTATTGAAAACCGTTGACGATACTTTCGGATTTCTGCAAAACGGAGAAACAGATACCATATTCTCCATGTGCTAAAACCCATTGCATGATTTCTCTCGAAACATTGCAAAAGCATCCCCCTCCCCCTCCTTTTCGTATGCACAACTCTCATCCTTTGCGCAGCGCCCATTCGCTCGTTGAAACAAGAGATTTGGTGCATAGAGAAGTATTACGAGAGCTCTAGTTGAAGGTCGGGTGGGGATGCCGGAGAAAAAGACTGCTCCACAATGGACTTTCATATCTCGATTTCAGTTCTATTTGGTGATAGCAATTGAATTAACGGAACCGTCAAGACGGTCTAACTTAGAGAAGAAGAAAGAGAGACAGCAAGTTGCAGAAACTTTGGCGGTCCTTCCAAGCAGGTTATATACTGATTCGACGAAAGGTTTGCCTTAGAAAAAATATTCCCCGTCAAGGCAAATCCACTCCTTACCCTTCCCCTCCCCTTCCATTATATAGGCCAAATAACGAAAGAAAGATCATAAAGACCAATCTAAGACATTTATAAGGTATTTCACAACCTTATACGAATTCCGAAGTCTGCATCATAAACAGCAACCGAATGAGGTGAAGGCGACCCCAGCGCCGCACCAGCCTTATGCGCTTTTTCTTGGAGGTCAGCTCGTTGCTGCAGTGAATCGCTCTCATGCCTTATCCCAGCTTTCTGCAAAAGAAAATTACTCAAAAAATTGCACTGTTTTCACTGACCCCTCTGTAGCTTTTAAATAATAGACAGGGGGAGATATGAGGGCTGAAATACCATGATAAGGTCATCTCCAGCATGCAGTCGAAAAATCGGTAGTTAAGGGGCCAACAAAAAAGAAGTCTAAACATACGCACTACGACAGCACTTTAGAAAAATCAATGTGATGCCCTTGGTACAATTCAATAAGCGCATGAAAATTTGGCTGATCTATGTGATGTAGTACAGCCAATCACGTGTGATGTTGTCGATGTCGGATAGCGGGGACTGAGATGAACATACTATCGCCGTAAACATGGATGAACACATTCATATCGTTCTGTTCATTTTATCCCATGCACTCGCACCATATTGTGCAAATTCAGCACCTGTGAAAACAAAACGCGACTAGCGTTCACGAGCAGAAACGCTTCACAAATGGCCTGTGAGTTGTAATGTTGGACGGCACCTCACCATCAGGAATGTTCCTTTTTTTTTTTTTAAATTTCAGCTCAAAACGATCGAAGTGATTCTAAGCTGTAGTGGCTGCATATATTCCGGTTAAGATCGACCATCACATAATTTATTCAATTACGCAATGGGACGACAAGACACGAACATTTTGTGGCTTCAGTGGTGAATTTCGTCGTGCCGCGTTTTCACCGAAAAGTCGCTTCTTAATAGCACGCCCACTCTCCGAAAGTCGTGGCCTATAAAAACAAAGAGTGATCGTGCATTAACAACACATGTAATAATCTTTATTCACCCAAACACCGGCAATTAGTAATGATGCTTTCATACTGCTCTCATACAACGATGAGCTCTCTCGTAATCACTGATTTCGCGTACCCGAGGCCATATCTGACAACATTTGAGCTCATCTTTCGAATATATACTAATTGCAAAATGTGGCTAGCCAATGCAAATGATGTTCATGCGAACCTCAATAATCAGCCCACGATCACTAAGTTAAGCAACTTCTAACTTCCAGTTGTTTACAGCACCAACCTGAGCAGTTAATTACTTCATTTTCTGCATGATTTTGCCCTTCATTTGAAACTTTCTTTTTCATCTTTCTCGTTTTCTTTATATATTACTACTACTTCGAACTGATCATAACGTCAGTTTGAAAACAGCCTCAACCCATGAATACAACTCCCTTCTGCGAAGGGGAAAAGATGATGAGCCAATTTTTATTCATTACTGGAATCAAGGTTGCCGTCGTATTGAATTTAGTAACGGGATGTCGAAAACAATGTTCTCTATTACACTGTGTTCTAGTTTGAAGCAACTAATGCGATGCAGGCAAGTGGAGGTAAGATAAGAATGAATATCCACGACGGCGATGACGACTTGTTGAGGAGGCGAAATTGCAGATAAAAAAAAAGAGCGTGAAAAAAATGCTTCCAGAGAGAAAACTGAAAAATAAAAATTCTATCTGCTATCTAGAATCAGTGCAACGATAAGAAAAGTGCTGAAACCGTGCTAATGACAACCATATGTATAGATTATCATTTCTAACGTATCAAATTTGGGTGAAACATGTGAGCCGATCGGCAATGAAGTGAAAGAAGAAAGCAAAAGACCGCGACAGATGCAAGTTTTTTGAATCACGATCAGCTGAGCGAGAAAGAAGTTTGCAAAATAATGCGAACGATGCAACTATATAAAAATAGGTAAACTTGAGCTTCTGAGATTTGTACGAACCGCGTGAGTCTTTCTTATAAAACATCTCATAACTCATGTTGGTCTTACCTATAAAGGTATCATCTGTGCGAATCATGCTCAAAATTGAGGCCGGTAAAACCAATGCACTTAACCAAGTTGAGATTAGACAGTCTGCGTACCCTTGCTTCTGACTCAACAACATTATATGATGACGTTAGCAGCGACGTAAATTAATTAGTTAACTTATACTGCTATCTATGTTCGCACAACTTGCGCTCATTGCTCAATTTTTTGGCCTCCTTTTCTCCTTCGGTGTAGCGTAAAACTCTATTTACTCTCTTACTAAGGTTCTTTAGTGCACGAATTCGCTGCAGCTCACGCGTGGAACTGAGAAAAAAACAGCCAAGTAAATAAATGACGACTTACCCTTCATCGTGATTTCTTTGATAATCATCCTCACTTGAACTCGTGTCTCCACTATGTGTGAAAGCACGCTTTTCTGGTCTCTTTGAGCCACGCTTTACAACGCCATCAGAGTTGCTCGATACGGATGCGTTGAAGTCGAGAGGTATAGACGTTAGCATATCTTAAAATCGTTATATAAAATCACTGCTCCATGGAACAATTCTTTCACATTCTTCAAGTTACGTTTATTCGTTCAAAAAGGCAGCCTACTGATGTGCGACCCGCGAACCGCTCACCTCTAACGATTGAATCTACCTTTACAAGTTACGGGTTCGATAGCAACTTCAGTCAAAACATATTTAGCTCGAAAAGATTTATTGTTAAATACATTGTATTAATTACCGAAAATTTTCGCCCTTTTGTTCTGTCAAATTCAACGCGTACAAGCGAATGATCTTGAATATCCTAAACAGTTATGAAAGCTGAAAAAATTTGAGGAATGCTATACATTTGGAAAAAATTGCAAGGATATAAAAGAGATCCGAAGACGCTCGAACTTTAGTACCTAAAACGAATTTTTATGATTCTTCTTTCAACGTTCTGTCTCTTTTTAAAGCAGACGAAAGATGAGGCATCTCAAGCTACTGAAATGCCGTCCGTCCAAGACTGCACGCTACGAGGAACACCATCCGTAATTTTTGCAAGCAAGCAGTTCAGAAAGAGAATGTTAACATCACTCCTTATTTTTTCCCTCAATCGTCGTTTTACTACATTTTTTGACTACTTTCACAGCATTCGTTAATCATCGTTCCACACAGCTGATCCTTAATCGTGAACTGAGTACGCCACTTGTTGGCCAATCTCTCCTCCCCTCATTACGACCTAACCATGATCACACTACAAATCACCGACTGCTACACGCGAAATTACAATTAAACCTGCAGAAAGCGCTAACCTCAATAGTTGACCTGATGTTCTGGATCAAATTTTTTTCAAATTTTCGCGCATTCTGAGTTTCCTTTCGAGACGCATTCTTTTTGAATTTTTGAACAAAGGAAAAGACGTTTCGACGTGCGCGAACGCTCGAGCCCCATTCGTCTCATTCAGGAGGGGAATAGTTGGTTATATTTTCGGTAAACGATCGTGCATAGGTTATTATAAGCATTAAGGTGACATGATAGTAGACGAACTCGTTAGATTGCATTTGATCTTAGAACTTTTTCCCATTTTTTAAAAATTTTTCAATATGGTTATTTTGAGGGAAGTCGTTAAATATTACGAAATAATCCGAGAAAGGAGTATGAGTGAATTAAATCGGTAATTCACTGCGTTCGATGAAATAAAAATAAAGTCCTCATTGAAAAAAAAAGAAGCAAGTGCATTGCTCAATTATATACGATTGTAGGCCACTTTTGAAAGTTAGAGAAACATTGCACGGAACACGTGTCGTATATCGCATTAACGCAAGTCAAATGCTGTATAAAACGAACGGTTCACGATACATGATCTTATAGGATGCTGTGCAGTTATATGACTCGGTTAACGCTCGTTAACGTTAAGTTTGAGGTCGAACTTGCAATAATGTATGACGTTGAGCGACGAAACGTTTCATGGATAATGACATATTATGCGATCGCAAAGTGCATGAATAACGCCATAAAAAGCATGGATGACGTTGCTATGTGTATAAAAAAATTCTGGATTCATCTCAACGAATAGATTAAGCTTCTTTTCATAAACTTATCGAATGAGTGTATCAAACGGAATAACATTGAACTTCTGAAATAAAATATTCAATGAAACGTTTTCATTGAAATGGAACTTCTGTTAATGAGGAGCGTCCAAGAAGGCTGTACTTAAGGATACATTAATAAATAGGCGCTTGTAGAAAGTAAACGATGCTGCTAACAAGTTTACTGATATGAGTTCACATAGAAGGGTACAACCGCGTTGCACTCTTCTTGCAAATCTCTCGTCCAATTTCTTCGACTCACTGCAATTCAGTATGTGCTTTTGCAATACAACATCTAACTAAGTGAACATTTTTTTGGCAGTCAGATACACGACGGATACTGTACAACAGTTCTTTGTACATACGTATATATATATATACATATGTATTATATATATGTGCACACATATATATGTATATATATATACATATATAT
>JPKZ01001016.1:211097-228496 GCA_000803305.1 Toxocara canis
TTCCACCCCCTCCCCTCCCCCTTCTTCCTTTCTCTCCAATATTTTTGATGGTTAAGGTTGCGAAGTATAGGCATTTCACGTTTTATGCAAACCGCAATAGACAGGAAAATGGAATTACGATGAGTTCTAAAGGCTCCAATTATCTGCTTACTCGAATACATATAAATATAAATATAAATATATATATATATAATATCCAAACAAGTAGACGACCTATTCTGTCAGCTATCAACATTTGATCTTCCACAGCATATTGGATTAGATACATAGATTCAATAAAACTGCTTAATAAATTTAGTTAGAATCAAAATACGAAGTCTGGACAGAGCATAAGTCAATAAACACTTGACTGTCCCTGTAGTGGCAACGAAGCGATGAGATGATTTCGAATAAATAATACGGACAGAGAGAGATTGCTTGTCCAAGAATATGGAAAACAGAAGCATACACGTCAAGCGTTGCCGTATGACTGACGAATAATACCAATACCCACAGTAGCATACACCGAAACACTGAATGCCCTCATCGGTGCGCATGCGTCTAATGTTACACTTCATCTCTCTAAAATACTCTGTTTTCAGTGTGCATTTCTTTTACACTCCCGATCTATACAAAGTGTTCTGCGCGTACAGGTGGAACAGTCGCGAAATTGTACTTTATGCAGGAACATACAATGCTGATAATATAGACAGAAGCTTATTTATTGTACAGATGGTTCAGCTCTACACATTGTAATCAAAGCATTATGAAGCATTTTGCACTTAAACGGTATGATAGATGAATGGCCACCAGTTGATTGCATCACTGCACATGTAAACAACTGGACAAGAGGGTTACACCAGAATTCTCGGTTGCGGTTTCGGAATCCTGCCGTTCCATTTTTACAGCTCCGTTTTCTCTTCCCATTCCAGCGCTTTGTTGATGAGGTTTTTTTTTAATAGAAAACCAACGCAAAAACCAACGCTAATCTGACTTTTTTCGCAAAAAATTCCGCAAAATGGCAAATGCAGTTTGGAAAATCGCATGCGCTTTCAAGTTGAATTTAAACTTGCGCTCTTGTGAGGAAAGTCAGTCTGAAAGTAGTCAATATCAAAATTGACTTCGTCACTGATTCCCTTCTGCATTAATATCAAGTGTACTTCAAAGCCTTACACATAATTATTCTACCTGTGTACGATTTATAGGAAGAACTTATGAAAGTATCATTCAAACAAATACGGTTTGCAAACATACAATTTTTATAACAACTAGTAACTTTAATGATGATCAATCGCAGTAGAAGTTTATCTTCTATTCGTTTAGACATTATCGCATCCATACATTCAATAAGGCACCTTTTAACTGATGGCGAACTCGGATCTTTTACATTGATAAGATGTGGGATTGTTGGGTATTCAAGGAGCGTCCATATGTGTTTGATGTAGGCGTACGTACGCCGTATGGCACATGGGTCACAGTGGTGTGCACTCTATGAGGCATACGCCATAGCGTGCGCTCGTCCATTTAATCAGATAGCATGTGTCATAAAATGCAATACTGCCATCGACATAGATAATAATTTGGACATAAACAACGTTTGACAATTTTCGTTTCCATGACTTCGCTATTTTTACAATTTACTCTGGAACTATCTGGAGTCTGAATCGAATGATAGCAGCTATATACCCGAATGTAATCGTAGAGTGCAACAATTAAAATAGCATATAAAAACCTCACGTTGTTTTGAACTCTCCTAATGAAGCCAATGGAAATCTGCTGCACTATGTGTATATTTTGATAGGCGTTGTGTCGGTAAAAGTGCAACAGAAAAAAACTTTTCAACACCGCTAAAAAAAATTACAAAGAAATCGCTTCGATATGATTTAATCCAGCGAAGAATCAATATGATAAACAGAGTCGAGAAACATTTCCAATTTTTAAACTATTAAAGTTTTATTTAAGTTCAAATTTAAACTTAATATTTAAAAAATTTTTTTAAGTTCTCTCGCCGAATTTTTTTGAGAAAAAACTGTTGTTGGTGATATTTGCGCTTATGTACGCTTCGTTTAATGACATCTATAGCAGCAATTGGCTTTTCCTCAAACTTTTGTTTTTTTTTTCTTTTAAAGAAACCGATTAAATGTTACACTTTTGTTACACCCTTAACTTTTTAACCATTTTTTATAGCCGAAAAAAGTTGCAAACACGGTTGTTGCTGATATGATCAGCAGGAGAGCATTTTATTCAAGCATCAATTGCGCTCTATGATTTCTTATTTATCTACGTTTATCTCGTTTATTTTTTAAATTTTTTGATGCTGAAATAAGTAAATAAATAAATAAATAAATAATTAATTAATTAAATAAACAAACAGATAATTAAATAAACAAACAGATAATTAAATAAACAAATAGAACTAGGGAAAAATAAACAAAATGCGATGGGACGGATATCGAAACGTCAAATTATGGTCGTGCTTTTGTGAGATTTCATATTCACCATATGAACTGACAATGAGCTAACGTTGTTTGATTATTAAGACGACAATCAACGATTAGTGTTTTGTGCAAAAATAAATATAAAACTTATGGCGACGAATGGTACAGCTACGTTCATCTCAAATGGGTTAACGCTTTCGCTGTTGATTTGATCACTCAAGAGATTCGATATGAGTTTTCGGTTGATCAACGAATAAAAAAAACATCGCTACTATTTCATTCATGAGTGTTAATTTACTCAACGCTAATTATCGAATTCGTTACTATTAAAAGGTTTCTGAACTATTCAGGTTTTACTCGTCCAATTCAATAGCTTTAAAAAAAATTCTAATTAGTTTGTCACTAATGAGAAATTTTTTTAAAATTCTAAATTCAATTAATTATTCACGGCTAAAAAAACATTTTAATTGAACAAATTACGTTGTTGGATTCCCGACCATTATAAATTAGACAGCGATTTGTGAAATTTTTGAGGCTGCAAAGGAAAGTAAAGTAAATCGGAAAAGAGAAAAAAAAACGAAAATTTCGCAACATTTCTTTCTCACTTTGATTCGGCATTTTTGCGCATAAAACGGAACCCATTTGTTTATGCCTAAGAGCATCAATAGCGTTTTATTGTCATATATAATGAAATGATCGAATCACAAAATAGCAATTCTGCTTCCCACCATACCACTGACAGCTCAGCTAGCGGGTGATATTTTGACAACAAGCATGGCACAGCCATTTCTCGGTAACATCGAGATATCGCACTGAAGGCCCGAGCGATCTTTGAATGAATATCGGTTTTTGCAAATCGTTCATCGGAATGTGACAGTTTGCATTCGTCGCATTCATGTAGCGCATCTCAAGATGACATCGATCACCTACCCATGCGTTTCTAAACAATGCTCTACGCTCTTCTATATTAACCGTCGCCTCTCTAAAATGCTATACGATTCATTTTGTTTTCTATGCCAGTTAATTTAAAAAAAAAGATTATATATTCACTAAATTTTCGTCATTCAACAAAATACCATAAGAAAATTGTAAAAGCACGATGTTTATACAGGTTTGCGTTTGCGAAAATAGCTTAGCCATGTTGAACCAAGGATGCTTTATAACCGATTTGATTGTAGGATTAAAAAATGGCGAAACACTGTCTCGTTAAGCTATGGGTATTTATTTTTCATGAAGCATTTAAGTCCACTAAGCATGTTGGAGTCGAACTCTTGAAATCGGAGCCTAATTTTGTGTTGAACGTTGTAAGAGCGCAAAAGAGAACGATGGTCTCAATTCGTTGAGTTCAATACGCACTCATTGGAATGCTAAACAGATGACGTTAAATATGCTTGGTTGTTTTTTGTTCTTTTCATCTCGAAAGAATTTCTCTACGGTTTCGATAGAAAAAAACGAAAAAAAAAAACGGCAAAAAATAATGTCGAACTTTTTCAACGTTCTCAACAACATCTCATCATTGAGCTCATCGACTGAGAGAGAGCGAAATGTTTCTTCAATGGGGATTTCGGATTTTGCAAATTTTTCTGTTCTTGAAAAAAAGTGTCGGCATATTTATTACAACTATATCAAAATAGTAAGTACGAATGCATTTGATTGAATAAGTTTTTGTAAATAAAATAAATATGTAATAATTAGTAGCTCTCACCAATTAAATATGTAATGACGCATTCTGCAAAATTCTAATTTTTGTCCGAAACAAAATTTCGCTACCCGAATTTCACGAATTTTTTCACAATTAGCAAAAATCTCTAAGCACTTTTTCGTAATTTTTTCTTCTCGCATGAAAAATCGACAAAAAAAGACGGCAGCGAATTCGAGCGCTCAGACCGATTATGTGAACGAACGCTCATAAAATCCCACGGATTGACTGTAATTATAAATGCTTTGTGCGAGCTATATTGCCACACAACATTCCATCCAATCTAAGCACTCGAAATGTAGAGCGGACAAAAATCGATAACATATTTTTTAACTGAAATTCCAACATTCGTCAATTTGCCAATTTTCTCTTTTGAATTTTTAAATTCTATGAGGTGAAAAATATTGTTGATTTGAATCAGTTTAAAGATTTTATCGATTTTTCTCGATTTTGTCGACGTTCAAGATATCTAGGGTAAGGTATCGATTTTCGCTCGGCATAAAACCTCGTGAAGCGTTCCATAATTTCTTTTTGTGCACAAATTTTTTCCACTAAAATCGTGTAAAAAAACACCGTCAATTAGTTCATCACATGTCACGGTTCCTGGATGATTGCTACTATCACTTCCCTCTTCCCCTACTCCCTCCCCCCGCCATCTCCTCACTCCACTACCCGTCATGTTTTTCCGAAAAACTCCTGTTCTCTGCCTGCTCCACAAAACGTTAGCCACTTGTCCGAGCAGTTAAATGGATAAGAAAACGAAGAAACGTTCAAATAACCTCCGCGTTAATAGTGCTTGCTCTATTTCTAAACTATTCTATACCTGTTCGAAAACCGATGGACCGATAAGCAATCGCAAATAGATGCTTAACTTGCTGGCTGCCTCTGGCAATTTAAGCAAACGAGAAACAATTTCATGATCAGTTCAGCGACAACTCTTAGTAACGAATACAAACAAGTTCAAAAGGCAATGAAACAATGCGGAACGGCAATATGATATGTGATTGCTATTGGCACTGATAATCGTGCTAAACGACAAACGTGTGCAATTAGCATCAGACTTTAATGATGAGACTGGTTTGAGGTGCTGGTCGCTTCACGTTTCGATTCGATGAAGAGAATTGATATGGTCATATGCTATTAGATGGCACCCAAACGAACGGGTTCGATGAACGTTCCACTTTTAGCGTATTATTTCATAGATGTGTATAGCACATAAGCATTAATTGACCGGAGAACAAAACAATTACTGTCTAATCAATTTTTGCTTTATAAGCTGTTCCATTCCTCGCAAAACATATGATCATTTCTTGTACTGTTCGTTGTTGGAGCAGTCTATATGTAAGTGAGTTGACGATTACCAACTGAGTGTATTGTGTACTTTATAAAAGTCACAGTTAAATTTTAAAAAAATAACAAGATTTTGGTATTTTCAATAACACCAATCGCATATATTGCGACGGAACAAACGGAGCAACCATTGCTTTTGTCTTGTATAAGTTGTTCATTTCATAGGAGCGTACACTCAAACTTCAAATTTTATTCGTTTAAATTCCGTATTCACATCTCAACATCTACTGCATAGACCCTGAGAGAGTTTTATATGTGGTGAAGAGTGAAAAATGTACTCACAGTAGGGCTTAACGCCACATATTTCCACTTCCGAGCAGATGCTCAGTCCGCAAAACCGGAAGTCGCAAATTTGAGTTGAACTTGCGAACGTAGCTTTTAGCCGCCATAGCGCAAATGCAATAACTTTAGACGTTTTTTTTTTCGTTTGGTTAAATGCTTTATTCGAGTACTGGTGAATGAGTGGGTTTCTTATTTAGATTTTCTAATGAGTTTTCTTTACTTTTTCCGTCTAACATTCTAAATATTGCTTGGTTGGAGCCCAACGAAACTGCGAAACTATCATGCAACTATCATTATTGCTTGGTTGGAGCCCAACGAAACTGCGAAACTATCATGCAACATTTACGTTGATAAAAAAATGTGGTAGTCTTAGATTTTGAATATCTCAACCGGTATTAATCGAAACAACCGGAATTAACCGGAATTAACCGAAATTAATCGGAATAACCGGAATTAACCGAAATACTATACAATCGGAACGCAGATGAAGGTGTTATCTTGCACAAACAATTTCGGGAAATCCATCGCCCAGGTATTATTACGTTTTGTCCCATGTTACTAACTAAAAGTCGCTTCCCAAATAATTCTACGTGATTAATATCAACATCGGATAAAATGATCGAAGCTTTATTGATAGCTGCAAAACTCCGAAAATATCTAACGATAGGATTTGTGCTCACTGGATAGATAAGCCGAAAAATGCAATAACTTTAGACGTTTTTTTTTTCGTTTGGTTAAATGCTTTATTCGAGTACTGGTGAATGAGTGGGTTTCTTATTTAGATTTTCTAATGAGTTTTCTTTACTTTTTCCGTCTAACATTCTAAATAAAAGCAAGAAAGTTTGATGGAAGTACTCGATTGAATGCCATCTTCGAGCATTTCCTATCCGATACACTCAAAAGGACCATTAGTAATTGGTTATGCAGATGAAAAGATCACTTTTGTGTTAGCTTCCAAGGCGAACCTTCTTAATAATTTCGGTACCGTAACGCAGGCAATTTGAACTCATTTTTTACCGTTCGTTTCGATCAAGAAAGCTGTACTTCACATCGCTCGCAAACGAAGCAAGCGGATGACTGTATTTGCTCTTGGAAGTTGAAATTTGACGTTGAAGAGTGAGTGCTGCAAAAAATGTTCAGTCATTTCGATAAGATTTTAATGGTGTCGCAACTGTAACAGTAGGAAGATATAATATGGCAGAAAGGATTACGATGCTTGTTTCACCGAGTGAATGGTTAAACAGCGTTTACGATTACCACTGAAACGCATATCCACAACGTGGGCATCGTCCAGATGTGCTCTCAAAAAAGTGCTGAGTTTTATTTCGATATTCTCAGCTGCCACTCAGGATCATAGCCACTTATGTGTTCACATAGACATTTAGGCATCGAATGGAACACTTATTCAAAAACTCTTATCTTCTTATTCGTATAATCATAGTAAAAAGTATTTGCATATTTTGCAATATACTACTATGTCTCGCCGAACAGTACCATGTTCTTTGCACATTTTGCAATATACTACGATGTCTCGCCGAACAGTACCATGTTCTTTGCAGGTTTTGCAATACACTACGATGTACCGCCGAATAGTACTTTGTTCATCACAGCAACGTTTGTCCCTAAAGTTCAGAAAGAAGCATTTCCTAGGAATAGAATTGTTTGTAATGCGCTATGCTCTCATAAAAGAAACGTTTATGTTTCTCGGCGTTGACGTCGATAATGGACGTCGCATGTGATCGCAAGTTTAAAGCGTACAAGTGGTCACAATTGATGCAAATAATGAGAGGAAGGAACGCTTTGTAAAGTTGTTCCCATTATGAAGTTGCGATGTTTGAGAGGGCGATCACAAACGCTACACAAACATACCGCAATCCACATGAAAGGAAAGCGCATCATGCAAAATCACCATTCGCTTTCCTTACACAAACACAACTGCACGCACATAACCCACTCGCATTCTCCTACTACCGCCGCTATGCTATTTCCTTTCCCAAATCTGTCCATCTAATAACTCGTTTCCGAGGCCTACCTAAATCTATGTTTGGATAACATCCCGGTCATGTCCGTCTTAAGCTTTTTGACTGAAACATAGCCGCCACAAAATATGGTAATGCAGGAAACTAGTTGAAACTCGATGGACCGCACAAAAATGTTGAGGTCAAACTGAGGAGAAAAGAGGAGAATGAAGAGGATGGTTCATGAGGCATTCCACGGATCAAGTAAAATGAAACAAAGTTAAATAAGATAAAATAAATTGGCTAAAACTCATTTAATGGCGCATGCCGCATCATTTTGAATGAAGTCCCTTCCCTCAACTACTCCGCCTTCCCTCTCCCCCCTCCCCCACCTTCAGTTTCTGAGAAAACTGTAAAAATGACCTTCCTTCGACGTAGGCCTCTGTGCACAAAAGAGTTGTCCATTCCATCTCAGAAAATAGTCTTCAGTTAAAGCTGAAATAAATGAGCCCAACCATTTAAGCCGATCCTCTTTCAAATCAATTCTTTGAATTTTCTCATCTCGCCATTGTAGAAAGCTGTGAAATGTGCAAAAGTCGGAGCTTCATTCCTTAAAATGGGTTATTCCGCAAAACTAAATCCTTCATCAGTTTTTCAGTTGTAGTGCATCGCGAAACATCAGCGGATTCCGCGGGTCATAGATGAGCACTCCATAACGCAACGATGTTTACTAGATTATGTTATGGTGTCGGCATTGCGTGATCAGTGTGCGTATAGATACGAACGCAAATGCCGACCGTGCATGAGCACATTCAGCAAGCAGCACGCATACGAGCGAAACCATGAAGCATGCGTCAATGAACCAATGGTGTGGTGAGTAGCACGTTTGGACTCTTTCTCACTCAAATATGGCGATACTGTAGTGAAGGGTATCGCAATCGATTTATGTGGTCATTGAAGAATAGCTGTGTCGCCACTGAAGTTCGTGGATGATTGTAAAGGAAAAGATGTGAAGTTACCATTTTACAGACTGCATATGAAAGTACTTAGCTAAGTCGGACGAAAAAGTAATTTCTTTCATACTGGATTTTTTAAATCTCCGTACTGCTTTGTACAATGATATTATGCCTTCCATAGCCTCCGCTGTAGGGATGCTAGTTAGCATCACGTGTTCACCTTTAATAATATACATAACCGTCGACCTTTTAGTCATCTCGCTAGAAGTTTCACAGAATAGACTAAAACATTACAAGAGTTTAAAGAATTATTCCTTTCGATCTTAGGTAAGAAAATATAGATGCTCGAATATTTATGACTGCCGCTTTCGCTACGGCTAATTGTTGAGAATATTTGACCTATTAACGCTTTGCAGTAAAGTACGGCACTGTTTTAGGTGGGAGGAGGGTCGGGTGTTTTGTGTTCGAAGAATATCTAAAGGTGATGCAATATTTACTCGTCTTAATTACGACGCCCTTGAATTTTGAAAAACGTTTCGCGAACTTTAAGAGTGCAAATTAGCTCACATGGTGAATTTCAAAGCGCAGAAATATTCTGATTCACGCAAACACATTTTAATGCTGAATCGAGCTTTCGAATAATTCTCGAATCATCGCAAGCACATACATACTCTTTCAGTCAGTTGTCAACTGTAGCCGTTGATAAAGCAGCACTTGTAAAAAAAACTGTAAGGCATCGTTACCGTACAAACTCCTATAGAAGCTCTTCAGCCCTCGATTCCAACAATTTGACAACAATGTGCACTACAAACTCAACCACTTTAGTGAAAGCTATGAAATGGTTCAATGAACGAGATTAATTAAAAGTAGTTCATCGATTCGATTAAAATCCCTCGACAACGGAAATGCTATAAGCTACTGGAGGTCTGTGCAGAGAATTCACTCAAACACGGTTTAACTTGGATCGAAAAATAGGCACAATAGTCGTTATAAGCAAATCGCGAAAAGAAAATTTGACAGCAAAAAAATTTCCTTTCTGAACGATCCGATCGGGGTACGATCCGATCGGGGTACAGCTTTGTTATACTCGCATACAAACCCTCGATCGGACCATACAATATATATCAAACCTCATCTCTTAGTGTTATGTGTATGAGTAAATTATTAGAGTATTTCTTGTTGATCACATTATGTACACGTACACTGATCAGTTGCTATTCGCCGAGTGTTGCGCATGTTTGCCATGTTTATCCGTTTTGATACTCGAATCTGCTACAATTTATATGTCAATCCAGTTGTAAAACGCAAATGATAATGGATCGGTAATATTTTATAGCTGCATGCCACGTACCTGATCGTAATCCAAGAAATTACGTGTATGCCACTTTACACTACTAACCTTTGAGAAACGCAATGTTGTAGCCGTGTAATCCTTAACAAGAGCGTGATTTATTTTGAACTGAAAACCGGAAAATAATCATTATCTTAGCAGCAAAAAAAAATTCTCCATATGTTCCCAGCACACATTTTGACGGAATTATTTGTCAGTGCCTATTCGGGGAACGTTCACAATAGCACATATTTTTGTTCATATTTGTACCGGTGCTATCGCGTCTTCAGCTCTTTCCAGCCGAGACCCGGAGTAAAGTTGATGCAATCGGAGTGAGTATGAATGCGCTTCGTTGTTTTTTTTTTTGTGGCTTCATGGGGCGGCATTCTATGATTTGCGATCGTCAGTTGGCGGCGCCATCGAATAGCTCGTGTAATAGGGCGCACCGTTCCAAAAGAACGGTACATGTGCCCACATAAACGAGACGTGAACGGTTACACGAAAATATAGCGCCCTCAATGATGAGCAACGATACGCGTACCTGGCACCGCATCGACAGCAATGGGCATATCTTGCATCGCATATGCTTCAACTACACGAGCGGTTGGTTGTGCTGTTTGTGTGAACCTCATTGTGAACAACCGACCAGTCGAACATCAGCTATCATTTATGAACAATGCTGAACCATTCGGCTAACGAAATGCCATCAGTTAAAGCGCGAAACACCGTCATCATTACCATTGCTCACTGCACTCCAAATTATGAGGAGCTTGTTCCGCGCTGATCAGCACGTATACGCAGGTCAAAGTGTTCATTGTGGCTTCATGGGGCGGCATTCTATGATTTGCGATCGTCAGTTGGCGGCGCCATCGAATAGCTCGTGTAATAGGGCGCACCGTTCCAAAAGAACGGTACATGTGCCCACATAAACGAGACGTGAACGGTTACACGAAAATATAGCGCCCTCAATGATGAGCAACGATACGCGTACCTGGCACCGCATCGACAGCAATGGGCATATCTTGCATCGCATATGCTTCAACTACACGAGCGGTTGGTTGTGCTGTTTGTGTGAACCTCATTGTGAACAACCGACCAGTCGAACATCAGCTATCATTTATGAACAATGCTGAACCATTCGGCTAACGAAATGCCATCAGTTAAAGCGCGAAACACCGTCATCATTACCATTGCTCACTGCACTCCAAATTATGAGGAGCTTGTTCCGCGCTGATCAGCACGTATACGCAGGTCAAAGTGTTCATAGTTTCTCGTTTACAAAACACTACTATAAATCGTAACTGTACTTAATTTGTCATCTGTGTGCATTTTTTTAATGACATTTTGACGTTTATATTTTTCAAAAAGATAGAACTGAGTATTTAATTAAATGCGCATATCAATGTGGTTCTATATGTAACCCCCTTGGCCAAATGGATTTATAGTCGGAGATGTGATAAATTTATCCAGCATCTCCCTCTCTTAATCTACTAGTGTCACCAAGGCTAATGTTCCTGTCCCTTAGCATTCAATAAATCATACGCCAGTGGATGCGTAGAGATGTGCTGAACACGTTGACTGTTTGCAATATATGCTTGAATACACGCAGATTCACTGATGTAACCACGTATAGTGAAGTACAGCATAGTAGAGAGAATGCATGTTGCTCAACGTGCTAAGCTTGTGGCAAACTTAAAGCTGAGAGAGCTGTCGCTACCGGTAGTGTGCGTGTGTGTAAACGATGCGTACACAACACGAGAGCAGGCAAGCACACATGCCACAAGCCATAGCCGCACGCATATTGTGGGTTACAGCTTGACGGCTGCAGCTAAACAGCTAGAGGAGCATCTATGAGTTGCGCTGATGCGTAGCACAAACATTGGCGTGCCGAAGTTGGCCCGAAACCATTACCCAACAGTGATCAATTGCAGCCTTCAGATGTGAACAGCATAAAGCCTATTCGAATTGCGGTCTATACGAGCACTTCAGGATTTGATCGACCAATACATCAATGGTTGTAAGCCAAAGATGCACATATATTTAATGCGTGCATGATATCTAGACGCATTTATGTTTGGTTATTTCTGCCAACAACTTCGGCGAAAGCGTAGCTGAATATGTGCTGAATAGAAAAATTTGCTACATAGATTGTCATTTTATTTCACCCTAACTTGATAGATGCACCTTCGGTTCAAGAGTACTGTCGATGATAGCAAACATTCTCTCTCCAAAGTTTGGTGTTCTCCGAGATAAGGATCTTTGGTCAAAGCAATACTCTATATAAGAAATTAAAATTTCTAATGCAGACATGTCTTCTAGTTTCAACGATGTAAGTTAAGACTGCAATGTTTAAACCTGCGATTGCTCATGCCTCATGAAAATTTATTTTCGACCAAACATGAAAAGATCTTTCATCGAGAAAGAAAGCAAATTCATCGAAAAGTTCTCTAAGCTCTTTTTTTGGGTGTGTATGTTGAGGCCCAAACTTGCTGCACCATTAGTTTAACGTGAAGCTGCAGTCGACTACATCTAATGATCAACAAGGTTCATGCATTCGATGGTGGCTCATATTTCAGAAGCGATTCTTTTTAAATTATCAATAAACATGGCATCATTGTTCTTTGCAAGTTACGGCAAGTCCCAGATAAAAAGTGTTGTGTCGTTGCCGAGTCAGCAATGCTCAACGTTTCAGCTATTTTCATTCGGAAGTAATTCCCAATGTTATGCAACTGCTTTCAAAAAATTATTCTGCTTCCTACTCAAAGCATGTTCCTCAACCACCCTTCAGTGTCTATCAGTAATGAGTGTTTAACAACACAGTTGCATCGGTCCCGGAAAGACCATGTTCACCAAGTACGTATGCATCTTCCGGCAGCTAGTCGTCTCACAGAACTGATTTGCTGTTGCGATCGGTGGACTAGGGAAACGAAAAGGAGTGTAATAAACGGTGTTGTTGAATCGACGAAACGATTTGCTTTTAAAAAAGGCGGAAACTGAAAATGGCCACGCGGTCAGTTGGCGCTCGCATCCTCTCTCTAAGAAGTTGGCTGCTCTATGAGCCAAATACATTTATCGTGCAGTGGGTCGTTGCTATGTGGTGGTGTAATGCGTGTGTTTTAAGAATGAACAGAAAACGGCTGCCTCGTACCCAACAACGGCACATCAGCATCGTTCCACACCGAGAGGTGGTTTCCGCTTTGTAAAGATTTCTTTGTCACATTCAACAAACCTTCAACCAACAAGCAATAGCCATCTCATTGTGTACGATCGCGAGAAGAGAATAAGAGATAAATGCGCAATGGTTCACGTCGCATTGTGTGTTTGAATAATGTCGATTTACTGCACAGCACAAAAGCACCAAGTGACAACTTTACGGTTTACGCTCTACAACTGATTACAAACACCAAAAACGCCTGATTTCAATTGCTCTTCTTGTCGTTAAAATATGAAAACGATCGTTATGTCTATATCAGTGATAGCGTTCTTAAATTATCAGTACCTAATACAGCAACATATTCTCGGCAAAATTCTCCATGAGATTTTCGGTAAAATTTCGTAGCAGCTGTTATCACCGCATTAAAAGCTGATTAACACATTCCAAGCGACTTTTCGTCCACATACTCTTTTCACCGATTGCCGATTCCAATCCCCTTTGATTACCACGTAACATTTCTAACACAAAGAACCTTTAAAGCGGTGATGTACTGTAGTTTAGAAACTCTTTCATTTAGTAGGAAACACGGAAACGGTTCAAAGGATACAAATTTATTGTTGAATCGATAATTCGTTCAACTAAGACGGAACAATTAGTAGCAGTAACAGTAGCAACAACTAAGACGGAACAATTAGTAGCAGTAACACAATGGCTGAAAAGCGTATTAAGCGATTTTGAAATATGACGGCGAAATTGTTTCAACGAAGCACTCGCATGAAATGTGTGCTACTTTGAAACATTTGCTGGCTCGACGAACATACGATAGAATGTGATGGAAATTCGAGCTCAAGCATGCTTATAAGTTGGATCATTTCTTTCTACTATAGAGTTTCTTATATTGACGATTGTTACTGTGGAAAAAGCAACTTTTTTTTTTGCGAGCTATTAGCACTTTGTGGCGTATTTCTGATTTCGCAACGGTGTACCTCAATTCACCAATCGTGCACTCGGCTTCTATCTGATGCATTAGTCAAACTCCCCTGAAGTTAGCCGCTCCTTTTCTATCTCGTTGTTCCTTTTGTTCGTCTGCGTTCAGAACCGGCTTCTCCCAGTGGTAGTATCATATTAATGAAGAGCACTTATATCTCTTCAATATAAAATTTCATCGGATTAGCCCCTGCTTTAACGCTTATTATAAGAGCAAGAAGTGTGAAAAGTATCGAACATTCATTGTCGAATGGGAATACCCTCCATTGAAGCTGTTAAAATCCATTGGGATATATAAAGTGGCAGCCCAGCATGTGGCGATATTGGATGCTTAAATTTAAAAGCGGATGTGCATTTGGTTTGAGTTATGCTTTCAGCAGCGATAGACTGGTACTGAAGAGATTGTTTGGGTGATTGTTGCGGGTGGGACGTAAGGTGTACTTTTCGAGCAGTCTTCACTCACTTTAGGCAGCAGCACGATCAGCAGCACAAAGAGCCGATATACACATGTGTGTGTGTGTGTGTGTATGTGTGATGCACAATTGTCGATCGCTTCTGCATCATGACCCACCGTCCAACGGCCCTCTCCCACTTTACAATACTTTACACTCGCTTTTAGGCCGAGCGGTCCTCTTCTTCTTCGCATACTGTACCTAATTGTGCGTGTACTGCTTTCTTAACATCTTTCTTTCTCTCTCTCTCTCTCTCCCTCTCTCCTTGTCTTATTTTATTTAACGTAACGGAACCAATGATATGGTGGTAAACAGTTTACATAACAATTCTTGCTGGCTTCATGAGAGAGGCGACAGAGCGCCCAATCAAAAAATAACTGAACTAACTCGTCTTTGCGGCTACAACTGTAAAATGCCTTGCTTTTATGCCTTAAACGCACTAAATTTTATTTCAGCAGCCAAACAATCTAGCTAGGTCTCTATGGAACCACATATTTTGCTGGCTCCTATTCCTTTTCGTCCTCTATCTGTACAAAACGGTTCCTATATGTGCAGATCATATACAAGGTTAGGCTATACGCGCGGGTACAAATGGGATAAATGTTGCACTGTATATGTGCAAAGGGAAAAACGACTAATAGCCAAATGCTTAATGAGTAAGTTGTAGGTGATCTTATGAGGTGATTCTTTGGCGACAGTGTAGAAGGTTAGCTAGAAATTCGAGAGAAGAAGATTACGAATGCGCGAAGCGGTAGCGCACTTATTCACAATGCGAAGAAGCTCTATTAAGATCCGGCATTTGGGGTCACTTTGCAAACACACTCGCACAAGCGCTATGTACACCACGCTCATTCCGCATACCAACACCGGCTTGTTTCCTCAGTCCCCCATCACCCCTCCTCCATCTCCCAGCGCTCTCCTTTCGCTCGTGCCCTTCCCTAGCCTTCAATCCGCCTTTAACATCCTCCCTAAGCATACATAGCATGTGCGGTGCCCTTTTTTTCGCTGTCTTTTGTCCTCGTTAAAACGGAAATCTCTAAGCCGAGCGGTCCTCTTCTTCTTCGCATACTGTACCTAATTGTGCGTGTACTGCTTCCTTAACATCTTTCTTTCTCTCTCTCTCTCTCCCTCTCTCCTTGTCTTATTTTATTTAACGTAACGGAACCAATGATATGGTGGTAAACAGTTTACATAACAATTCTTGCTGGCTTCATGAGAGAGGCGACAGAGCGCCCAATCAAAAAATAACTGAACTAACTCGTCTTTGCGGCTACAACTGTAAAATGCCTTGCTTTTATGCCTTAAACGCACTAAATTTTATTTCAGCAGCCAAACAATCTAGCTAGGTCTCTATGGAACCACATATTTTGCTGGCTCCTATTCCTTTTCGTCCTCTATCTGTACAAAACGGTTCCTATATGTGCAGATCATATACAAGGTTAGGCTATACGCGCGGGTACAAATGGGATAAATGTTGCACTGTATATGTGCAAAGGGAAAAACGACTAATAGCCAAATGCTTAATGAGTAAGTTGTAGGTGATCTTATGAGGTGATTCTTTGGCGACAGTGTAGAAGGTTAGCTAGAAATTCGAGAGAAGAAGATTACGAATGCGCGAAGCGGTAGCGCACTTATTCACAATGCGAAGAAGCTCTGTTAAGATCCGGCATTTGGGGTCACTTTGCAAACACACTCGCACAAGCGCTATGTACACCACGCTCATTCCGCATACCAACACCGGCTTGTTTCCTCAGTCCCCCATCACCCCTCCTCCATCTCCCAGCGCTCTCCTTTCGCTCGTGCCCTTCCCTAGCCTTCAATCCGCCTTTAACATCCTCCCTAAGCATACATAGCATGTGCGGTGCCCTTTTTTTCGCTGTCTTTTGTCCTCGTTAAAACGGAAATCTCTAAGTTTCAATGCATTGGTTAAAACCGTTCGTCCAATAAGCCACTAGCAGAGGTCAATCTGTCCGCTCGATGATACGTATGAGGAGCTGACTGATGGGAAACGAGGAATCATACTGCTAAGATAAAAAGCGCATATGAATATTTTTCATCGTTTCAGCATCCGTTTCACGTTCCATGCTTTTTCATTTCCGTATTATCGTCTGTGATCAGCGATGAGAATGGCCAACACTTTTTGACTTATCCAGTAGAAACTTGAAAAGCGCTGATAAATTGTTCTTAGAATTTTTGTTCCAATCGAAATCGGATATCACCCTTACGAATAAACCGTCGAAACAAGTTTGTTGTGCACTAACGTATACACAAGTATATCATTGAAAATGAATATACGATAAAAGTGATATTATTATTATTAAAGCACATAAGTAGTTAACACAATACAAGAATACGATAATAAAAAAACAATGATATAAACAGCAAATAAGGCTGTAAAATCAGAACGTGATCAACAAACAATAGGGGATGATTATCAGTTAAAAAAAATGCGATAACTAATGTACGCATCAAATGTGCGCACAAAAAACAGCAATTCGAAACTCTAACAGTATAACAAAAGGCAATATATAAGTCCCGAACGAGTTATCAAAAAACTATACTAGATAGGAATGACAAAAAGTCTTGATTCGATAACGAATTAAACATTACTCCAATTTAGCGGTGTTTTAGGGCTCTCGAATCAATCACTATAACAAATCAACTTGGAAAAATGTGGCGCGTGTATTGAGCAAAAATTTAGACAAACTTCGACTCTGCCCGTACTATCAAACAGAATCAAAGTACGAATTGCGGAAGATATATGGAACAATTTGCGCAACGTCTGTTCGGCTAATCAGTCTATATATATATATA
>JPKZ01001016.1:256396-277688 GCA_000803305.1 Toxocara canis
TATATATATATGTCGTTTTTCACCTGGACGCCACGATGAGGCGTATAGGTCGGATTTTTTGGTGGATATATATGCCTCCATGGATCGGATTATGCTGTTTGAGAGCATAAACGGATGCATCACCTGGTAGTCAGTTGTGCGGAAAAAGAAATTTAGATGAGATTTGCACTTTTTCGGCTGCGTTGAAGGAGTGCCTGGTCAGTGGAGCTTGAAGTTTGTTGGCTTGTCAACTCGCCACAGTCCACAACTAAAACAACATGTCGAGCATATTCATTGCTTCTGTATTGCTCCTTCATTTCCTTCTTCTCTCTTCAGCCACAGTCGCCTCCTCTCAGCGAAAGAACACAGCACATCGCTGATTTCGAAAGCCTCGCAAGAAGACGCTTCCAAACACAATCAGATTTCTTGTAACATATAAACATGCATTCATAAGTACGAACTTTTCACTCTACAAACAAAAAAGAATCATCAATTGCTACGAACTATGACAAAAGGAATCGCTAAGGACCTCCGTTTTCGCTCATGGAATAAGTGCAAATGTATACGAGGGTCCTGTTTGAACGCAAATCACACCAGCAGCTCCACCGACAGACCGGCCGGTTTCACAAAACGTTTTCAAATAATAAAAATTCCTGTTTTCTCTGATTGCTCGTACAAAACTCGTACTGATATTTTGTTTTCCTGAAGTGCTGAAATTCGGCCCAATCGGTTCAGCAACGCCATCAATTATACCTTTAAAGTGGCCATAACCTTCTTAACGGTGGATGAATAGCTAGGAAATCAAGTGCAAGAAGTTAACTATATTATTACCTATATGAATTCATCACTTTCGCTTCAGCTGTTCCTGAATTGTAACCACCTGACACACACAAACGCATATGTACTCAGAAAGAAGACGTCTTTGAAAATACACGTTAGCAATGCATGCTTTTCAGTGCAATAAAAAGAGTACACCCTAAAAGTACTATAATCGGCTCGTATTCTTGTACTTAAAAAAAGACTGCCTGCTGAACATACTGTACGTTGGTGCTAATTAATAGCTGTAAAATTTGTGTGTGACAATTTGTAAGCGGAAGAAAAACAACGAAATATACCGCCTTATGATCACCATAGCCTTTTAGTCACTTTTGATTTAAAGACTACCTGAGAAAGGGAGTACGTAAGAAGCACAAGCACTGGAAGAGCCGTTACCTTTCAGCTAACATAAGAAAACTTACCACCGTAAGGGGTAGGATTCTATCAGCGAGTATTGTTCGACTGTGCGGAATGGTAAAATTGCAAAAATCTTTTCGAGCTCTTTCGTTCGAAAATAGCGCCATCCGTTAATTACTATGAGGATGGAGATAAATTAAACGAAAAAAGATTAGCTGAAATTTTATCGGCGTCAATTTGGATACAGCTGACAGTGCAAGAGCATACTTTGAGAGGACCCACGAGAAGCTAGAGATATAGTTGCCGTGGACTACGCTATGCTGGAAACTGGTCGGTCTGTAGCATACCGCAGATCAACGAACTGCTCAGAGATCGCTAGGCTTGCATCCCTGAAAGGATGACCTTGCCGCAACGATGATAATCGAGTATGTTATCGACTGTTTTAAAAATCCGTTTTTCTCGACGTTTCTCCTCTTAGTGAGCGCCTCATGTATTGTGATATTGTCTCAACTATTGTCTACCTTACAAGTATAGTGTGATTAGGACTCATAATTCGTGAACCATCAGGTATGTCTAAGTGAGCTGCAGAAGTTGAATTCATCGAAGAACGATAAAATGCACAACACAATGTAGTTGTAGATCAGTGCAAATGTAAAACGCACACGAAAAGGAGCTAATAAAGCTACCGTTGATGTGCTTGCTGAGTGGCAAATGGACAGCGCACGCTATTCTCCTCTCATCTCGTTTGGTTTGTCTAACGAGGTAAACTTGGCTAGATCTCAAAAAAAAGAAAAAAAGCTCGAACGATCAAATGTTAACGTTACCCCGTTCACGAACTCATCTCAAATTTGACAATCTATGGATGATTGCAGCCAACTATCATGTGACGTTGTCGTGTCGATTCGCTTATGATAATTCTAAAAAAGGGCAAATTAAGTAATTCGAATTGTTTCATCTGTTGCCCTTCGGAGCATGCGACGATGCACCTTCATAAAATACACCTTATTAAGACAATCTATGCATGGTACTGAACTGAATATAAATAGTAGAAATCAGAACGATAAGATAGAGTTGTATTTTACGGTACTTAGTGAGAAGCAAAAATTAGCTGCTGGTGAGAAATCGAAAATTCCTCATATAACTTATATGCGCTATGTTCAAGCTGAATTCGAGAAAATTTGAAATTTAGTAAAAAATTTGATTTTCTATGCATTTTTTTTCGGGAACGAAAGTTCCAGAAATAGTCAAATAGCTGAAAGGTATCGTATAAGGAATGCTAACAAAAACATTAATTGCCCATATCTATAAAATGACCAAAATTCCGGGCACAGATGAAGGCGTGTTTTTCTCGTTTTCTTTTCGTTTTTTTTTTTTGCAATGTGCAAAAAGCCTTCAAAGATTGACATCAAAGTCCAGTGAAGTTCAAAGATTGACATCCGTGTGAGACAAAAAAATCAGGCTCGAATATATATTTGCATCAGTCGACTTAATAGCATAGATGAGGCAAATTTTTTCGTGATTTTTTGTTAAGCAACAAATCCAAAATAAATTATCATAAAGCGGCTCCGAATGATTACGAAATATTGAAGAAAGGAGAATTTCAGGCTTACTGCTCTAAATAATGGTTCTCAAAATTTTCTAAAGCATTTTTTCATCTCGCATTTGTTACATACAGATATCACATAGCACAGAGTGGTCAAGATGAACAAGTACTGTTCAAAAATTCACTGAAAAACCATAAGCGATTCTATGCTAACTTCAACATTTGTGGGTGATATTTCACCGGCCTTACTGTACCTCTCATAAGTGTATGCAGAAGCCGTTTGTTTAGGGCTGCGATCTCTCAAGCCAGTAAAGGCACCCTTGAATGTACATGTGCTAAAATCCTCACATCGTCATACGTTTCTAATGCACGGAGAAAACAGAGGAAATTGCGGCGATCGCCGCATATGTAGGTAACACGCACATACGCAAAGTAGGTCTCGCGTCTCTTTCACACACGTTCTATTCTTCTGCACGTCAGGTTTATAAGGCGCCGCTCCCTTTTCGATTTGCTGTTGCCTCTGGATCGTTTAGTCGGTTCAGGAAACAACCCCTTCGGAACGTTTTTCGTTTGAAATTTGATGAGCAGCAAAAATAAAGAAAACTGGCAAATACTTTTAAACGTGATGCAAAGCAACAAAACTTGAGCGTGAAGTAGTGACAGCTAACTGAATCATATCAATGAACACTATCCAAGAGGCATCAAATTGGCAAGCAATGATCCCGGAAGTGCATATGCGTGTGTGTATGTGTGTGTATCGGTGTGTATGTGTCGGTTGATGGCAGAGGCGTCTACCGTAGAGATGGGAATGGATGCGTGCTGCATTGTCGAGTTGCGGAGCATGAGGCAGCACTCGGTTTGCACTCAACAGCCGCGCAGACACCGTCATGCAATCGCCTCGCAAAACCCATCTCAACTCTACAGCCCCACAAGCACTCACATCCACTCTTCACGGAGCCGACTAAGTTCGCATTTCCAACAAACGAACATTTATATAAGCATATATACACGCATATTCTTAGCACAACGTGAGTGAGCGCTATACAATGCTTGTTTTGCTTAAGACTATTATTAATTCTGTCCGTTCAGGTGTTGTTGGAATTCTTGAAATATGCTTTATGCAAAATTAATGCTTCCGTTGCTTGTTAGATTACCTACAATGTTCTCCGCTAACTAAATAATAGATTTGATTTCTGAGATAGATTCGACTAATCAAAATGATTATATCGATACGGCCACTTCATTCAAACGCCGAATTACTCATAGTGAGTCAAATTGTTGTTGAACTGTTATGAGGTCATTTGTATGGATATTTGCATGTGTTGTGAACTTTTAATAAGTATTCGATCTCTACGACAGTGTTTGACCACTTCAGCCGATCGCATTGGAATGCGAATGACGTCATAGAAGCGCCATCATTAGGCAACTGTTCAATTGCGTTCATAGCAAAACAAAAATCCTCTAAGTAACTTCATCTTGCACCTGCCATTTGCCAATTAGCAGAAAGAACGAGGAAGCATTTTATTTTGATCTTAGGAGTTTATTTGCGCTGTTATCGATGCAGCTGACAACCATGCCCACACATGATTGTTGTGACCAGTTTCGAAACGCCTAGTGGTCAGCCTGTTAGCGATCCCTTATTCTCTTTTTTCTCTTTGAGAGTAATTAGGCATCACCAGCAGGCTGGCACAAGTTATTCTCTTTGATGGACATAGAAAAGTGCACATAAGATTACACAAAACTTAACTGCAGTACACTCTTGGATGCACGCATCTCACTTATCATAACTAAGAGACAGTGTGGATTACTATGGATTATTATACTGTAACAAAGCTCATATATGTAGAATGCAAAAAGAGGCGTTATAGCAGCGCACCGTGCCGCGTCGTACAGCTGGTATTCGCCAGAAGTACGATGGAGGAGAATAAGTATATCATTTTTGAGGTCGTAAAGAACAGAATAGTACAATCTCATTGTTTTCCAATTGTAGGAGTGCTTTTGAAATGCGATACAAAAAATTTGTATTAAAATTCATGTAGGAGAGAGAAACCCATCACTCACCATAAATGCCATAAAAATGTACTTGACGAATGTAGGCTTGAGCACCTCAAGTAATAAGCTCATACATTTCTGGCAATGTTTTTAAAAAAAAGTGTCATAATTTATGACGAATTTTCTTCTTAAAATTAAGCATAAGAGCTAGTGAATGCAATATTGAGCCCTCCGACTATTCGCGCACATAAATAAATTTCTTCTTATGAAGTGATCATCTAGCGTTCAAATGGTTTTTTTTTCATGAGCATATGTTGAATCAACGAACGATCATTCTTAGCAAATTAACCAACTTGAATGAATTCATGCGCTTTTCGATTCAACGAATGCACGCACTAATTTAGTGGATGAATAGGGAAAACCGCTCAAGCAGCTCTTTCTATTAGAGAAAAATTATTCATCTGCAACAAAACCGAAACGAACTACTGAAACGACAAAAAATTTAGATTGAAAATCATTGAAGAGTTAGTACACTGTGAAAGAAAAAACAACGAGATTTCAGGAAAAATAATGAAGCTATTCACGCAACTGGATGTTCCGACTACATGAATCATTCATCGACTTTTCTATTTCTTTCTTTTTTTTTGCCAAAAATATTTGATATCATCGGTAGGTGACTGGAACGATTAAAAATCGGAATTCTCAATCAATCCATGTAATTTCTACTTTGAATTATGATCGCTGTTTATAAGAGCAACGAACCTTCTCGAGATTTCGCCTTCGTTTTCTATGTTTAAATCGAAATGATGCTGCATAAGGGTCGTTGTTCGGCAATCAGTTGAGAAGAATCTAAAGTATATCTTGCGAAATTCAAGAACTACCTCAAATCGAAGTCAATAGCAGTTTGAAAAGCTGTTATATTCTGGTTCTCAGACGACTGATATTAAGTAATGAGCGCCTGTGTCAATATATCATATTTTGTGTGATCTTCGCATGAAATTAAAGCTGGATTTTCGGTTTCATATTCTAGCGATTAACATCGTTGAAATTCTTACTGCATTAAAACCGTATTTAGAATTTTATGCATCAAAATACCCTTAAGCGTAACGTTTAGTCATGTTATTTTTAGTTGAATTATTTAGATTCGCAATAAACAAATGTTGTCCTTAAAAGTCGTGAAATACTTCATATGTTCTCGCAAACTGATTATGTTCAATTGGTGAACAACCAATTTAGCTTAGATAATTAGCTGAATGATCACTTAGAAACAATTGAGTGGTAAGCAATAGAAGTAAAGCATTAGAGATAACAGTTATATAATCTGTCCACACGCGTACCATTCATAAGGTGCATTTCAACAAAGCTCATTGCTCGAGTCATTTCTGTTCTATTCCGTATGTCATAAGTTAGATCCGTAAACTTATCAAAAGCTTCTACAGTCAAAAAATTCGCCAACAATGCAATAAAGTCGCAATATTGATGGGGTGAAGTTTTGAATACAAGAAACGAATGATGATGTCATTTAACGGAAGACTATTGTTGAGATAAAACATGGCAAAATTTTGATAAATCTTAAAAAAAAAATGACATGAAAACAAACCGTCAAGATAGATCAAACATCTAGCAATAATCGTTGCATTGTGTTTTAGAAGATATCATGCATCAAATATCGTCTAGTACATACAAGAAGACTGAGGATTCGAACAGCGGATGACTAGAAGAACATTTAAAAGACACCAAATAGCGAAGAAGCTTTTCTGTGTAAAAGGATTAGAGCAACAACTGGAATTGTAAAGGAGTGTCGAATTGGGTGACTCAAGTTTGTTGCTTAAGCTTATTGCTTAAGCGGGGGGAGAGGGGGGAGAGCGGGAGATGGGGATACAGTTTGCCGTTGCCCAATGCAACTTTCCCGTTCTCTGTTTCGCTTTCTTTCGATTGCATTTTTAAAAGGTAAACTAGAACAGAAAGAAAATAAGAAAATAAACCAAGCGATTAGGTTCGCTTTTGCATTTTTAATGAAGTGTTTTCTGACGGCAGGTCATTTATACTTAAAAAAAAAAAACGTTGCTGCTATGCTCGTCCTACGGATAGAAGTGATGAAGTTCATAGCTTTAGCATTCAGATAGGTTATGGTTGGCAACTGAATAGTTCTTAGGTTTAAGCGCCTCGCTGGATGGGTCAACTATAGCATACATAGTTATGAGACTAGCCATATGTACTAATAAACAAGGGTACAAGACGGATGGGCACCAAGACCGGTGGGAAATGAGTAGTAGTTATTCGTTATCATTATCAAGTAGTCGAAATTGCCGAGAGAGCGACATAGCATGTTTCTCGGTTGCTCGTTCAAAGATGCCTCATGATGAGCATTCCTTGATATGTGATAACGTTCACGCATCCCACATGCCAGCGACCCCTTTCGCGAACCACAAACGCACATATTGCAATTAGTGATCAACATTATGATTATTGGTCCATTGCAACATGCAGACCTTTTAAAAGATGCTTATCTTTCAGCTACTCCTATCAACTGCAGACAGTTATGCATCTTCTTAGGATGTCCACTATACCCTGTGAAAATTTCAGCTAACCAAATGTAGATGGCATGATTTAAGCATTTTCTCTTGCGCGATATCAATATGCTGAAAGCGCAATGGCGGATTCTCGATCGCAAACGACAAGTATTACTTGTCTTACTCAAAAAGACAGATTTGGGAGAGCAATTTGAACTTACAGCAGCGTTCTTCATGATCATCATGTGCTACATGTTTGTTAGATGCCCGATACTGAGATTCCCTTTTTTAAAAGAATTTCAACGCTAGCAAAATTGCCTGGGATCATGAGAATTCAAAATTCAAACGGTTGGAGTGCTCGGATAAAACTGATTTTACTGCATAACCTAATTTCATTTGCATAAAAGACCTAATACCCCAGTCACATTTACTAACCTCAGAGGTATTATTCAAGGCGCTAGCTGTCTGAATTATAGCATATACCCAGAAAAAGAAGCTTTTATTAGCTACGCAACTTTGATGCAAACATTGCGGGCTTCTTTTGTGAAGATTTTAGAAAAGACCTATTTTTTTTTAAAATTTCAGTCATGCTAGATAGGTAAGGACCGTGTAGGCAGTAGAAAAGGCGTCGAGAAGCGGTCTATATACTCTAAAATTTGGCATTTAAAAAAAAGCAAGTTGGGTTTCTGCTATGTTCTCGTTCTTATCAACGAAGAAAACACGCAATTTCTCATTCCCTTTTTACACCCCTTTTTGCTGAAGAAGTTGGTATGTTTGGATGAATAATACAATTCATTACAAGACCGCATTTTTTGAATGCCTTTTTTCCACGCAGACACACTTTTTTGAGGTAGTTCATTAACTATGTTCCACGCCTTTTTAGTCATTTGAAAGACATACAACAATGCGGTTTTTGTCCTAATTTAGGCATAATACTCGTGATGTGAATTAATTCTGAAAAAAAAAACATTCAGCCTGGTTTGAAAAATGGTCGAGAATTGTAAGGGAGCTGAAGGCGGCACTGATGCTCCTGATCTGAGGTGCTGGTGCCGGAAGTGTGGTGGTTGAGTAAGGGAGTGGTTGCGCGACACTCTTAGAGTCTCGTTCTCATGGGAAAGTCGAGTAGGCAAGCAGTCATGCGCTCACACGCTTTCAAATCCCTTTGCACACATTTCCAATACGTACTTCTCCCATCAACCTCTTCACCGTCCAGTTAGTTCCCTGTATACACATCGCACGCTATACTCATATGCTCAGCTAGCTATAAAAATAATTTTTTAATAGCATTTTTTTCAATTGGTACTTCATGTGATGGTACAACATATACGGCAAGACTTTCAATGAAAGCAATAATGATAGCACAGAAGTTATGACTTTAAATTTCGTGAAATTTTATATATGTGAATACCACCTGAGTTTACAAATTGAACTGTAGGCATGTAGCTCGTAGATGTGCTAAAATTATCCTTTTAAATGCATTTCATCTTTCCTTCTTTTGCAAAGCTCATCCAGTTAGACAATATACAAGGGAGTAAATCGAGCTTTGGACTCGTTTCTCTTTGTTCGACATTTGTCTGAAGGGAGTTCAACTATAAGCTTTGGAAAATAAAAACTTCATTTTCTAAAGCTGCTCGCGGCTATGCCAATTGGAAGGAAAAAAAATGATATTTCTTATTTTTCTTTACTTTTTTCATAAAATTTTTTCCCACAATATCAACCTTTTACTCTCAATCTTTAACATATTGACTATATGCATCGCACATAGGTGATTCGAATACGAATATAGCAGTTTATCGATATAAATCGATTTATTAGACAGTTGTTTTGTTGATAAATGATTTGCTAACCTTAGAATTTCCTCGCAGAATGATTTTGGATTCATATTTAAAATCACAACAATGTAAGGGTAAGATGCGGTGAATATGTTTTCAAAACATTCATTTAATTAGCAAAAAGTCAATGCAAAAGATCAACAAAAAATTGAAATGAAAGCGACACTTCAAATAAACTCATTTTTATTTATATTTAATAGAGAGGTTTAACTATTCCGTATCTTATTAAAAATTGTAGAATTTTATCAAGTAACGCTTGCCGATCGAGTTTCAGGTAAAAATTTGGTACCACTGAATAGTATCTCAATAAGAGTACAAATTCTAAGTGTTACAAAGATGACAGCATGTAACGATGTGTTTTTCTCTTTGATAGAAAATCGTGATAAGTAAATAAAACGAGAATGCCTCAACAAATCTTATATGCGATATTCGAATGGCAATCATCGATATTGAGGTTTTTGTGTTTACTAAGAATGAGAGCGGTGGCATGCACATCACGATCATGTGTCGTCCTTTACAGAAAGGTTATGCAAATATTCGCTTCAAAAACAATTACCTGCACTCATTAAAGTCGAGTAGTGCACCCCGTCGGCATGCACCCCTTCAATTTCAAAGCATTCCCCTTTAGCCCTATCACCTTACAAGTGACATCCGCTCCTCTTCATCTTCAAGAGTATACTTCGTGAAGCGCTTTCCTTTTTATAGCATCTCAAGCGCGAAAACCTGCTGAAGCTTGCTCAATAAGCATTGCCACTCCTATCTGAAGATGGTGGTGAAACGAGGAAAAAAATTATTTTTAAAGAAGGCGTTCTTTGTAAGACGCCTTCCCTCGTTTCTGCTTATGTTTTATTTCTGTCTTCTTTATTTTACATATTAGGCATTTCAGAAGAAAATTATTACCATCTTTGAGATCTCGACGGACAATCAACATTCGATGTGCACACAATGAAATTTAAAGTGACTTGGGCGGGGGTGGGGGAGAAGGGGGGGTGGTGTGCGTAGGGATAGTTTGGAATTTATCGACACACTAGATGGAGTGGTTTTGGATCGCTAAGCAAATTTATTAGAGTGTGAAACCACAACGGGAACGGGCATACTTACTTTCCCGCCGATCTTTTCCCGTTTATGGATTTTCTTAAGGAATATTCCAGTTCAATTCACATCGACTGTGTGCATCTCACCAATTCGATAACCTTCGAAGATCACTATTTTTGAACCAAGCTTTGCGGGTCATGATCATTGGCTCAGAAAAAACTTCTTGTGGTCTGGTGGATTTCAAGCGCCAAAAGTGCCGAAAGCGTCGGAAATTTTTTGCTCTTAGACGAGCTATCTTGAAATTTTTTTCAGAACTCTCAATCAGTCCGTTCCAGTGTTTATTTGTCTGCCGGCTTATATTTCGTTCCTTCAAAATTACTGAACTTTACGGAAAACTCCCTCTCACAACTTGGGGTAGGGAGGAAGGGCGGGAGAGGGGAATGGGGAACAGGTGAGAGGGGGAGGTGTGCAAGAGGTTGTGAGGGAGAGAGAGCATCTTTATTTACAATAAAGAAAGCATGTAACAACGCATCCAGAAAAAAGTATACACGAAGGCTACAATATATTCATAAGTATAAACACTGCAATTAACCATGTTGTAAATATATAAATCACCTAAGGTCGCATAGGGTCGATAAAATAGCGACTAGTTAAATGTATCGGAATATTCTTCTTCTGATACCCGTTTTACATCGCCAATCACCGAAATACTCACAGCGTGGCCTCCGTTTCGGTGAACGTTTTCATGTTTGAAAATGATACTTGCAGCAAATTGGTTTCTATTGGGATAGTGGTACCGCTTAGTTGGTCTGTTCGGCAGATCTCCTTCGTAGAGAATGATCGGGTGCTCGATAATCCCTCATGTGTGATCTCACTCTAAACAATGATCGCTCTTAGCAAATCACAGTACCGTTTTTTTCTTTTCTGGCATGCGAGAAAGTTTAGATCACTACCGCAAATAAAGTGTCATAATTGCTCAAACAACGAGCTACCTTTCAGTAAATGGTTAGCCTCAAATCGGGAATTAGGGGATAAGTAATCCGTTCTCAGATTACATGATTCGGAACAAATTTGAAAAAGAAATCGTCTCATCCGTACATCTTTGGAACCTCGATTCGATACAGATTTGATAAAGATGTTTTGGAAACGAAAAAAAAATCGTTTAAGGAATCATGGACCCAGCAATGGATGTTCTATGATGTTAAAGGATATTGAATGGAAATGTTTGCATGTACGCTACTATCATAAATTTATGTTCGGCTTTACACGAAACAACTGTGACATTAGCGCGAAGTTTCGACTCGCATAAATAAAGTACAAACAACTAACGATTAGTTATTTGGGAGAAATTGGTGACGTTTCGAAGTGATTGAAGTTTTACTCCGTTGAAGGGTACAAATCGATTTTCGTGCTTTTTTTTTGTTTTCAGGGTTTAACTGAATGAGTGCTGCGGTATGGAACTGTAGACGACAGCTGCAAAACGAACAAATGAAGCGTTCATTGCATGTGCGTTTTAAAAACGTACTTGTACAAAAAGCCGTACAATTGATGCTGCTGAGAGATTCATCAAACAGTCCTCTCAGCGATACACTTAGTCGGGGATTTTCACAAATTCCCAAAATAAAAATTCGACTTCTTCAGAATCATAAACCAAAGAACAAAGACCCAATTATTCTCCACTATGATGACTGCACTTGCAATGGGCATACATGACGATTGTTGAATTCTTAAATAGCAGTAATACATTTGAGCATTAAATTGATGAAGAATGAGTTTATAATCGCTCAATTTATTCTGTAAATCTTTGCTTTTTTCTTCTTTTCAACCATTGAATTTTGAAAATAATTGCATGAAATTCGATTAGTTTTTCAATTTTTCTTANTAATAGCATGTGATCCGAGCACAAGTAAAATTGGCGTTAATAGTTGCCCTCTTATTTGCTTTTGACCTGAAACATTCAAGTAATGAACAGCTTCGATTATTCATAAATTTTCCGTTTTGAACGTTGCCATTTTTTCAAGGTTGGGCTTGTCACTTGAGTGATTTTTCGTCATAAGAACCCTCCTCAATGGGAGGGGGACAAGGACGGCTTATCAGCGAGCATTTTAGCTAAAGAGGGCGGGGTGAGGGAGGAAAGGAGGAAGAAGGAGTCCAAACGATACGTAATCTGACTGGGGGGTTATGCCTAGAGGAAAAACCGGTTAATTGTTCTCTATTAGGGTCCTTGACACGGACCGAACATCGTCAGGGAAACGCTTCTCAGGAGGTTACTCTTACAAATGCGTAAGGCCCAAGCACTGACTAATTCGACCAACCAACCGAATAATACTGACAACATCTCTCGGTTTTTTTTAAAGAAAAGAAACAAATGCAACACTGTGAATCAGCTTCTTGCAGTAATGTTGAGCAATTCGCTGCAGAAATCACGTTGCTTTTGGGAGTGATCATCCTGGAATGTTTAGTGAATAAAAGATGGCAAGGATAAATGGCAGCAGAGGAGAGCGGTGGATGCTTCAGCCGAATGTAATGACAGCTCTAATAAATTTAATGATCTCGTAAAGAAGTCTACTCTTAGTCACTTCTCGTCTTCAATTTTTACAACAACAGTGTATACTTACAAGTGGTAAGGTTATGAGGAACGGAGGTTGCACACTAGCGGACGTTAGTAGAGCAAAAGCAGAGACGTAGATAAGCAAAAGATTATTGGTTAAACCAAATAATTGTTTGATTACATGACTTTATTTGGTACAAAGTACCAGGCGTAAAATTATTTGACACTGTCAAGGTCTAATCAGTAGATAGACGGCGAAAAAATGGGCAAGAAATAAGAATATTTTGCATATTGCCTGTTTATTCAAACTGATTACCCATCCTATTACAGGAAATTAATTATTGAAAAAGAATTCGGCTAATCAATTTGATCACTTCGTTGGAGCAAAACAGTAGGCGGCGGTACTCCTTAGTGCCTTAGTGTTTCTTAAGATGATGATTTTCGTAAAATCAGAATCTCTAAATTTGCATAATTTCATATGATCGTCTTAAGCTTTATAAGGCTAACATAGTTGGTCGATTCGATTTTCATTATGAGCTATTGTTAACTTAAAAAAATGCGCGTTTCTGTAACTTTCAAGTTCTTCAAAATGTTTCATATAGTTTTCCTTGAATGGGAAGAAAATTTGCATATTGCAGATACGGTAATTCAGATTTTTGAATAGTCATTTTTCTACTGATATACTGATCGATCGATTTTTTTTTTGCATTTCGAACAGAACAGTACAAGAAGTAATACAAGAAGTAATTCTACTATTAATATATTTGAAACGATCTGAAATGTAATTCTTTTAGTGCAAACATTCCAACAATTAAAAGATTTTCTGTCGTGCTGATATAATGAGTTTTACACTTGTTATGACCGAAAACCACGTACGGATCAAACTTCAGCTCTCCGAACGCCGAACAACCACTTGCAAACGATTTTCCATTCTGTGACCGGGAAGCAGCTGAAATTTAGTGTCTTTGTCATTGCGAGCGAATAGTTGTGAATTTGACAGCCTTACCTCTCAACGTGTCGATTTCAAGCATTGTTTACTTCCTCAGAAGCAACCGCAAAAGCTCAGTGTTTTTCTATTAAACAGTTAGAATGAGCTTTCTTTTGACGATATTCACAGCGATTATTACTAATTATTTTTTCTCAACAGCCAAATTTCATTGGAACTGTCAGAATTCATTAAGCTGTTTTGCCATATTAATTTCAATCATGCATTTTCTAGAAAAGCATAACAGAAAGGAGGAAGTGCCAGCCGGAGGCCTCGATATCGAAATTATTCACGCAATATTAGTTGTTTTTTTTTCTCAGACCAACTTTAAGCATCAATAGTTAATCGCACAATCAGCAAATTGCACTACCGCTCAGTCACTCCTATCCGAGAAGAAAGATAAACGAATACTCGGGCGACCACAAATTTTGAACGAACTCATTTTTTGATGGCCGCCACACTGGCCGATCAAGGGGATCAGGGAGTGGACTTAACAAACTATACCGCTGCTCTTAATTTTCGTGATCTGCTTTTGCAAAGACAGTTTAGAAAATGACCTCATTTGGTGACTGGTTGTTTAGTCGTAGCGGATATATGGCTCATGGTGAAAGTGAACCAACTGGAATCTCTTGATAATACAGATGCGAACGCTGTGCTCTCGACTCAATCACCTCGTCATGGGAATCTGATGCGGCTGCCGATGTTTGCTCGACATACGAAATCTTGTATCGTCTAAACGACTTTATAGAAGAGGTGTGTTTGCGAGAGCAAGTCTAGCCGTAGAGAGCGGCACATAAGTCACTCATGACGGTGCGTATTTGCATAATGCTTATCGGCGGAAGTGCGCGAACGCTTGCGCTAATGTGGGGAGCTGAGTTGCAGCCGAACAGTGAGTGACACACACCATTCGTATGCTGTTGTTTGCTGTGAGGGGCACCGCAATGTAGATCTATAGACAAACCCTACATGACTCCTACCATACATATACCATATCAAATTGCTACACACACATACACACACTCACACAACCATCGCTCAGCGTCAAAATATACAATGGTTTCAACTCATGCACTGCGCTTTTCTTTCTTATAGATTTCTGTATATATAATAGACTTTTCTTCCTTGTCCCACTTGGCAACTGCTTTCAAACGAAACGATCATTGCAGCTTGGGGGGCGAAGGGAGTGGGATCGGAAGGTGAGTTTGGCACATCTAATCATATACGGCTTGAAACCGCTCAAGATTTTCATAGATTATTTGCATCCTTCTCTTCTATCGAGAAACTTTATGAGCAAAACGTATTGAAATTTGACCAAATCACAGTGTATAGGCCTCAATCCAAATTGCAAATGAAGAAACATGGAAATGTACAATAGTACTGAGGAAAATACTGGAATTACCCTACTGATTTAAGCAACTAGTTAGCACACTTAAAATTTGCCAACTATATTAAAAATTTGCCAACTATATTACAACTTCCTTGATTTAAGCATCATATGAACTTCAATGTTAATTACGTTATTATTGATCATTTCGAAAAGAATTTCTTTCGTTATGTTGACAACCATTTGCCAAGTTGTTGGTGATCGACATCGTCGAGAAGAGCGTTTCGTTGCGCAATTCAAATTTATAATCAAATAATGATGCATAGCAGTTACTCATTTTCATTGCACAATAAAAGCAAGACAATCTTAGATGAAGTGATGTTTTTATTGTTTGAGATGAATGCGATGCGAACAGTTTTGGTTGCTTTGCCAAAAAGAACTCATCAAATTAGGTCAGCAGCCGATCACATTCATTCTCTCTTTGATTTTGGACTACGCGTGTCGAGCAACACAAACTTTAGTTTTAATTTCTTCCACTCTCTCGCCAATACGCCGCCGGTATGTTATCCATCTAATTCTTCACTCACAACTGAACTAATTTCATCGAACATCACCCTACTTTTCATCTTTTGTGTATTCATTACATATATTGGTGTTGTTATAAGGCTTGAAATTTCATCTTTTATTATTTCGAGTATTATTTGTCCTTCTTTTAGTTACACCCAATTGAGATCAAATTGAGGTGGAGAAGTTAGTTGTTCAAAGTTGAATTTGATTTGGATACGTGGTACACAGATCGAGATATTTACGCGCATTTGAAAATATTCTTCTGCACTCAAAATTCGAATGCAACAGAAGAGAATGGCAAGCAAAATTTGTCCTATCAGATTTCGTTCATAAGTGATAATACATAATGAGAATATGAGATGAGGGATTGCTAATAGCTACTCTTTCTTTTATTTCAAATTTTCGCCATATCAACATTATCGCTGCTCTCTCGCTTCCATAAAAACTTTGCTCATCAGAGCAATGGAAATTTTTTTTTTCGAAATAGTTTTCGTTTTTTCGTAAAATTCTCAGCAAGCGTGAAAATTTTTCAAAGAACGCCTAAAAAAATTCAGATATCGTTAAGCAGCTATTGCTGATAAAGGCAACGTATACGCATTGGATGAATGTCATCGTAAAGCCGACCTTTTACTATGTTTTTAATGTGTAATAGTACGATGGCCCATAATTTAAAATTGATTCCTGTGGGTGGTAATGGGTGGAGACGGGAATGGATCCTATATATATATATATACAAAAATATATATATATATATGTAAACATATATTCGAACGCGAGTACGCTCATTTGATAAGCCGTTTTTTGAACGACCGCTCAAATGTACCTTCATTTTTCGTCTACGGCTTCCGCTTCTCGAGATGTGTCATTTGAAATAATCCATTCCCGCTCCCACACACTCTCACCCCCCACAAGTCAATTTCAAACTATGGCTCATCTCACTATTACGCACTAAAAATATAGCAAAAGGTCAGGTTTAGGATGGATATATTACATAATATTATATATATGTATATTTACCTATACACAATATTATATATGTATATATATATAAATATCATATTATATTATCGTTCAATTTTCGTAATCTCGGTGTAATCCGAAAGAGTATAATAAACCGGAAGGTCGAATTTAACTCAAACAATTTAATGTAGCATCGGCTATACATATTTTAAAAAAAACAATGGTTCTAGTAACTCGCAAGAACTCTGCGAACCAATTGCGTGAAATAGAAAATAGAACTTTTTTTTTTTAACATGGCAAAGAAGGCTTTCTCATAAATCCACATTTGTCTTCAAAAGTGGAGCTTAAGAAGCTTCTAAAATACTGCCATCATTTTAGTTTAATGTAGATGTGTGGTTAGTTCTTAGTGTAGTAGCACAGGGAAAATATGGCAAGTCATAAGCTGCAATTAAGCTTATAGATTGGTCTGCTTATCATCTCTTAAAGCCTCTGATGCGCTCGAGTGGATGCCGATGGCATAGACAAAGTTTGTATTTCAGAGTACGGTTTTGCTAGATTTGAGCAAAGTTTCGCTGTCCTCAGTAATTTCTTCATCCATTCTCGAGACTTTGGGTCTTTAAGTGAAAATTGTTGTTTGCGAAGAGTAAACGATCGCCTTTTTCAGGTTGATTGCGGCGATGTGTATATTGGTGATTGTAGTAGCGTTATTGGTGGTGAGCGAAGGTGAGTGGTAATGATGATTGGTGCATGTGATAACGCTCCATTAGAACATCAGACAATGTCGCATTGCGATGAGCGCGACACACTTCGATATATATCGCCTTCCGCTTCGCAACGCTCGGCCCAATTGCCGATTTCGGGTGCAACAAACCCCACAAATCGCTGAGTGAATAGACAAAAAATTTAGTGCATCAAATTTCAAAGATTATTCTACGGAAAAATAATATCACATTTGATGCGTATCGACATGTGAGAAACGTCAATAAAATGGATCATCTAAAATCGCAATGGTTCATTCTTAGTTCAGCGACATTGAAAAAATCGCGAAGACGTGATCGCCTGTATTTGTCACTTCTGTGCATCTGACCTTTTAAAGCCGAAAGCATAAAAGGAGCAAAAAAGAGCATAAAATGATGAGACGATACCTGAGAACATTCGTTTTTAGATAGACAGTTTACTGTTTGGCAAAGTTCTGGGGAGTGATTTTCGACCCGGCCAATCTCCGTCGACAAGCGATTTATCCAGAGGAAGGCGTGTAAAAGTTGGGAGAGGAAAACTAGGAAAGTGGCTCTGCATTGTGAATGTCGGCAAAGACCGGTGGGAAAAGGACGGGGGACAAAAAAAGGTGTTTTTATGGATATGAAGAATTAGCGGGGGAAGAACCGAGCGGATGGGTGGAGGGATGTGGGGCGTGAGGGGAGAGGTGGAGTCCAGAAACTGTTTCCCGTTTTCCGTTCGGGTCCGGAGTTTACTACTCTACGGCGCCAATTTTGAACTGCCGGCGATTGAAATGATCTTCATGATGAATTATTCCAGTTTTCAGGGCAAATATCACTAAAGAAGGCGAAAAATGAACAGTTCCCTTACAAACAAGACAGTTTTTCTTCCAGCGATCCTGATCTCCTCAAACCTATCGACAAATCGGTACTGTGGAATGAAATGTTACAGGATGGATCGAAACAGGTACTTAAATGAGCACCTAATTTTGTCATTTTCAACGTTCACCTTCGAATGTCATAATAAACTGGACTTCACAACGCATGCATGTATTCCAGCAGGCATCAGTTGAGCCCAACATTCGAATTATCGCAGCAAGCGTAAAAGCGCATAACCGTCAGACGCAAATCGCAACAAGCCACATATGTACTTGGATCTCTAACGTGTTTATCACTGACTATGCGAGTGGCGCATGAAGGTAAAAGAGGCATAGTCGGAAAGATAAACTTATAAAAGTTTATAAAAATTCATAAACTTATAAAAAGATAAACTTTCTAAACAATCGCAGAAACGGCATTTTGGAAGAAATTTGTCTCGTATTTCGCTAACGAGAAAAAAAAATCTTTCTCGGTTTTCTCCAAGAGGGTAGATCAGTGCTCCATAAGGTCGAGAAATACGCGAAAGGTACGCCTCAAAATAGTGCCATAGAAAGGCAAGAAAAGCGCGCCACCGATCATATTTCCTTCTAATCTATTTTCAAAAGGCATTTCACATTTTGCAGTAACGCTGTGTAGTTTGCTTGCCATACGTTCTTGTGCACCTGAATTTCCTGTATTCCGATAAAAATAAAAACCTAAACTCTGTCGCCGAAAAATCTCCGAAAAACTGCTGAACAAATGGGTAAAAAATTAGAAATTTCTCTTGTTAAATAGTTTTCGCGTTATTTTCTTCCTGTCGCTCATATAGCTTACAATTTGGTTGCTTATGCAGTTTCATTTTTCCGGACTTCACCTCAGCCGCCTTTAATAAATGTTAATACCTGATTTTCTTCAAATCATAGAAACTGCTAATAAACGCACATTAAACCCATGTTTCTTGCAGCTGGCGCAGTAAACTGTTAGTCCTTACAGCTGCGATTTGATTACTCTTACAGTGACTATTTCACATATAGAATTAATTTGTGGTTGCCGGATAATAGTTCTCTTTTGCAGTACCGCTCATTTCAGGTGGCCATTCCCCATGGTTTGCATTCTATAGATAGATTGGCGCCCTCCATTTCTTCAACTTCTGAGACAGACGTGCAGCAACAAAACGCTGCTGAACAAATGGGTAAAAAATTAGAAATTTCTCTTGTTAAATAGTTTTCGCGTTATTTTCTTCCTGTCGCTCATATAGCTTACAATTTGGTTGCTTATGCAGTTTCATTTTTCCGGACTTCACCTCAGCCGCCTTTAATAAATGTTAATACCTGATTTTCTTCAAATCATAGAAACTGCTAATAAACGCACATTAAACCCATGTTTCTTGCAGCTGGCGCAGTAAACTGTTAGTCCTTACAGCTGCGATTTGATTACTCTTACAGTGACTATTTCACATATAGAATTAATTTGTGGTTGCCGGATAATAGTTCTCTTTTGCAGTACCGCTCATTTCAGGTGGCCATTCCCCATGGTTTGCATTCTATAGATAGATTGGCGCCCTCCATTTCTTCAACTTCTGAGACAGACGTGCAGCAACAAAACGAGGCGCTAATGGGTCAAATTCTAAGGTTATAACGTACATCTTTGCTAACCTAGTTAATCGTTTTGCAATTACAAGGTGAATTCAATAAGAAAACGCCTCCGCGCTGCAATACAATAAAACAGTCGTTTATGAAATTGTCCTACTCATTGACAATAGGCTTTCCAGAAGCTGCCCTACTCATTGGGCAATAGATTTTCGTGAGATTGTCATACTCCTCTGATAAGACTTTCGTAAATCTGTCCTACTCATTTGGCAATAGGCTTTCGTGAGACTGTCATACTCCTTTGACAAGACTTTCGTAAATTTGTCCTACTTATTTGACAATAGGCTTGCCAAAAGCTGCCCTACTCATTTGGCAACAGAGTCCTACTCATTTGGCAATAGGCTTTCGTGAGACTGTCATACTCCTTTGACAAGACTTTCGTAAATTTGTCCTACTTATTCGACAATAGGCTTTCCAGAAGTTGTCCTTCTCGCTTGGCAACAGACTTTCTTGAGATTGTCATAGTCCTTTGAAAAGACTTTCGTGAAATCGTCCTACTCATTTGGTAAACATGAAATACGTCGCATTTTCCTTTCAAGCAGCTTACAGTTTCGTCGAGTAATACCGTTGTGAATACGATGGTTTTTATGCCATTTTTGTTACATCTCGTCCCATATTCTGCATTTTATAACATCGTTGGAGCACTTTAAGCATGTTATGCGACCCCTCTAACGTGTCCATAGTTCTTTGGTATGGAAAAATATCGGTAGCTGTGATATCGCAAACGTTTTCCATGTTAAAATTGTCCACAAATGAATTTCAAGCCTAGAAAATATTGTCGCAGTATCGCGCTTCAAAAATTCTAGCTTTTGCAGTTCACTTCCCGATGAAGTCAGTATTCCGTCAGCTAAGACAGATCTTGAAATCGGCAGTGGTAATTTAATGAGCAGCACTGGAGGTCAGTCAGTTTCAGATATCTCTTGTCGTATTACTTCAATTAGGACTCCTGAGTCCTATAAGGACTACAGCCTTCTAGTAGGGGTTTATTCGGGGCCGTTCCTGCGCTGAGAGAAGAGGATGTTATTTCTCATCTCCCCTGAATAGATTAATCAGCATAGAAATTCATAACATTCAGTAATTTTGCGAAAAGAGGACTACGTAGAGACTACATTTTTTTCTTCGCTCCTCTAAAGATAAAAGAACAGGACTACCATTTGTGAGGGACTCCCCCCCGCCCCCCTCTCCTCTTGCATTTATGAGGTTATATTTAGTTATATATTTAAGTCCATAATATTTCTTCAAAAAATTTTTCTAAAACTCATAACCAGTCAATCAATAAAATTACTTTTTCCATTCATCGCATATATACATAACCACAAAACAGCATATATTGACTGTTCTTTAGCGCATTGACGTTAACACATTTTAGAGTGATAAAAATTCTTTGATGATCGTACCGCTTGACAAAGCAACACGCTTATTCGATGTTAGCCTATCAAGCTTTTATGCGAAATTCTTATAAATCATATGTGTTGTAGTTAAAAACAACGTTTTCAGTGATTTGATAAGAAACACACAGCATATCACGAATCATGATAAGGATACGGGTACTTTTTAAGAAAGCTTTGGACCATTTAAAAAACAAATTGTAACGCAGCTTCTTTTTAAAAATGTG
>JPKZ01001028.1:13257-39007 GCA_000803305.1 Toxocara canis
TCGAAGAATAAAAGCCCCGAAAATAAAAATTATTCAAAATGGCTTAATTATGCATGATGAAAAGTTCATTGTGCTGACTTCTGTACCCTTTGTTCCCCTTCTCGCACGGCCCTCTTTAAAGCGATGCTACTGTCCGCAGTGCCAATTTTCCCCTGATGTTCTGTACTTCGCTTCCCCCTCCTCCCCACCCCTTTCAACCCGAGCAAATTAACACCACTGACTTCGCCTATATCCACCCCAGTGTTGTACTGTATTACACGCACAACGACATTTTAGTTTAGTGCAAATACCACGTTGGAACACAGTAGAGTAGAGTGAGAAAGGTAGATTACAGGCTTTTTCTAACTAAAAATTCTTTCGCCAAACAATCCATTTTGCCTAAGTGGAACAAAACCGAACGATTACACTACGTCAGCACAAAATTGAAGGATGCGGCCGTTTTGGGACTTTAACATAAAACGGTCAGCCAAAAAGCTGAATACGGAGCTAACGAGCGACGCAATTCAATAAATGCGCACAACATTTTTTAAATGTATAAAAGAGAAGAAATGCGCAATCGTCAAAGAAAACCATTCAACGATACTTGGTCGATAAACTGCAAAGTGGAAGCAAATATGGGCATTCCTCATACTTCAGAAAACTCAAAAAATCGAGTAAAATTTCACATGCACCTTGCGCCACTTTTCTCACCTATCGTTAACCTTTCTTACTTTGCAGTGTACTACTTTAAAAAAAAAATCCTCCGCGCTCTTCCACAACGGTTGTCCATAACAATCAACAGAAAACATATGCGATGTTATTACCTTCAGTTTAATTGTATTCATTTTGCTTCTTTCCATTTATTTTTTAAACGGCGATGGGACTTCTTGAGACGGTCAATTTATGGCGATCGCCCGAGGCGCCGACTGAGTCTTTCGAATCATTCAAACAAACATGGGATGGAAAGAACAGGAGAGTGGACTTAGACAGGCAGGAAATGAATTTTTAAAAATCTTTCCCAAAAAGTAGACAAAAAATAAGGCATATACGTTCATAAATGTGCGCTTCCGGCTTTTCGCAACGCGTCCTGCACATCAAAGGCGTGAAAAAAACCTAGGCATACTAAAATACAACACACAACGTAACTAAATTCCCTTTTCAAAAACACTTTAAGCACCTCAAGCACGCATAACGAGAAAGCATTTCGAATAAGACGATCCAAAAATGTGCTTATATTGTTTAAGAACAAATACTTTATTACGCAGAATGCTACTTCCTTAGGAAGCTTGCTAAAGAAGACACTCGAGGTACCCGCCGAAGAATGGCAAAAACGCGGTTGAGCAAACTCTCGCGGTCATTAAGAACGCTTGTTTTTCTCGTGCCTTCATAAAGTGACAATAAAAACTGCTAATTATCCGCATGTAAGAGACTGCAAGCAAACTTTGCAGCGCTACAAATCGGACGGAGGGCAATGGACCAGATTTTCGTCTTTCTTTTATCTTGGATAGAATCCCTGAATCACTTAAGATTTAAAAAATATTTCGACACAGATGAGAGAAGATTAACAAAAACCCCCTATGTAAACAAACCGCATCTAATGCATTGAACTTGCAATCTAACGAAAACAACGGCTTAATCAATTCGCCCCCACAATTACAACAAACATATCAAGGACAGTTCTTTTGCAGTAATTAAGTTGATACCACAAACATACAAATGCTGTAAGGTGGACAGGGTTATCATGACAGGCCAATTAAGAAGACTGCTGCAAACCGGCGGAAATAAACGAACATCCCGAGTGAACTGAAGGGCAAAAGAAGTTGAAAAGGGCTAGTTTATCGAAGAAACATCGCACGCATGTTTGTGAGAACTACGAGCGATGTCGAGCGCTATTCTTTTCGGACAGCACTCAGCGTGCTCCACGTGCCCAGTGACTCGCCAGCATTCAGTCAACCTTTCGTTTAGGATTGCGCACAGCATCAGCTCAATTATGACTCTTTTCCACCACAGTTATAAATTGCGGCAGCGTATCGTGCTGCAGACGAAGAACAAACTAACGTCAACATAAGTTGCCATGCTCAGCGTTGCATGAGCAGGTTCTTTGTTGCGGTAAAGGATCGACAACAATCGATGTGCCGAGGAGGGGGGAATACCCAATCACTTAAAACTGAGTCTCTAAAAATGTATGGGATGGATACGGATATTTCAAGCTCCAAAGTTCCGAACAAGATTGCCTTGGGTGATCACAACGTTCGCGCCACCAACTGGCTCCTCTTTAAGCGTCAAACAATCCGGACTGACCTTAACTCTATCTATCCACAACCACGCATGCACCACTCGCAACGCAAACGAGGTGGATAAGACGAGACTCGCTGTTTTGAAGGATAAGGGAGAAACCAGATCCAACATATCTAAAAATCAGCTTCCAAATGTCATAGAATCCAGTTTGTTGATCTAGAGCACCAAAGATTTGTTCCCCCTTAAGAAATCCTGCAAAGTTACAAATGTGGACGTCAGATTCTAAAATTTTCTTAAGTACGACCAGAATTTATAAAAACCCAACAGAGTTATTAGAAATTTCTCCACCGTGATAATAGCTTCTGATATTTTACCGTTTCCATTCCTACCACTTCTAAACGTACCAAGACGTATGATGTCTCCCCTTTTAACTCATGCTCTTCGAACTAGAATGAAAAGGTACAAACAAAATAGGACGCAGGATGAAAGTTGAGGATGTGGTGGGCGCAACGTTAATATGGAATGGCAGCTGCGACACAAAGCCCTTATCTGAATGACTGTACGCATGCCACTGCTGGCTTTCCCCCAGGGAAGAGCTCAATTTGCCATCACATTATAAGGTCGAGCCATACTTCAGGCAGAACCAACTTAACAATCAAATAGTGCCATCTCAACTGACACTCACTCAAAATACGCACATAACGCTATGCTATCGCCATCAAAACCACGAACCTAATCGTTACTAAAGAAACGAACTGCTCCTAACGAAAAAACTAGCAAATGATTTTAGAATTGAACACTCATCAAAAATGTATTCTTGTTTTGAGGCAGCAGGAAGGGCCGTATTTCAAGGTATGACAGGAAAGACCAGCTTCAAAACTAAAAAGTTTATGGAGCACTTTAGCGACCACATAAATCGGTAACAACACGGCTGAGAGACAACTTGTTCATAACGTGGTCCATCAGGTGGGGTATTGCGGCGTATAAATATTTCAGGCGATCAGTCCCGTCACTGGAGCACTGTCTAATAACTGCCCAGTAAAGATGAACGGCGGACTAAAGCAACAACGACAAAAAAAAACCGCTCATTCGCGAAAAACCAACCACACTACGGAGACACCACGGGTCATTCGGCCTATCGGTGACAGAGGAAAAACCGCTGGCGATAGCAACAAACTGTTTTATCTAACCAGCACCACCTGAACGGACGAATCTTTCACTCCATGCCCACAAAGACACATCTCTTGTTAATGTCAACTCGCAAACAACTCAGCAAAATATTAGAACAAGAGACGAGAATGCTCAGCACTGCCATTAGTGTTAGAAACATCAGTAGCTTACGGGACGAGAAACGATCAGCGCAAATTGGCAACTTAATTGCAGGGAATCGACAGCTGGCTGGTCGTGAGAGGGATGACGAGAAAGAGAGGGACACATATAGAGCCTAGACACCCCAGCAAATGCCCATGCACCCAAGAAAAGTAAACAAGCAGTGAATGGGTGCGATTACTGAGCACTGAGCGAAACCAAACAGCTCATGCACGGGATGGTCGCGTGCAAGACGATAAGAACGCATCGCCCGTCCACATGACAAAACATTCCGTCCTTCCCGTTACCACCCTCCGCTGAGATATAACGCCTACGCATCGTCGTTTCAAACTGAGTACAACCCACCAATCTCATGCTCTCGTACATTTACAGCTAGTTTCTACAGGCATTCTCCTACGGAGCAGAATTTCTTTCAGAAGAGATGGGGTATCTATGGACGTCCCTATCTCCATTAGGACAGAAGGTAAGGCGGACGAAATCGTCCCTATCTCCATTAGGACAGGAGGTAAGGCGGACGAAATCGGCATCACTCGCAGCCAGTTTCAACTATAAAACGGCTACCCAGACCCGCTTGGCAGCCCTCAGTTGCCAGAAATCGACTACCCGTGCTGCGCAATGAATCTGCACTTCTGTCCAGTCTTTTCTGTCTTACGAAGAGCAACCAAGCACTAAGACTGATCGCAGCGAAAACATTAGCAGGTATGGCAATCGATCATTACATACGGCAAATGTCGATGGATGGAGAGCGATCACAACATTTCACTTAATGCTTTCATGCGGGAAATAAAGCATAAAACGCGCAGCAAAATGCGATCAAAATTCAGAACGACTTGGTCACTCGATCAAGAAATAAATGCGACAAAAAAAAGAATCAAGCCTATGGTTTGGACAGAAAACAAAATTCCCATGTTTGATACTACGCTTAAGAAAACTCTGAAGCGCAAAACTAATTAAACTAATATTAGCAAGTGTAAATAGCAGTCACCGGCAGTACAAAATAACCAGCTGTTTTAACAATAAAACGGCAGAAAAAAAACAAAAAATAATTAAAAGCGCAGAAAAAATGACATTATGTCCTCCATAAGCACCATCCCCTCCCCGTTCTCTCATCTCCCCTCCCTCGAAAAAAAAACATTGAACAGATTCTCCAAGATTCTCCAAGTTCGCCAGCTCAAATGTCTTTATTTCGCAACCGTTTATTTTTCCGCTTCTTCTAGTTTTCCACCGAAGTTTTTTTCACAGGCCTGTGTATTCCGAAATTATGAAAGAAGGGGAACGACGGCACAACGGGCATGCCCAGCGTCTTCAGGACTACGGTTCATGACGTTCATGACGTTCAGGGGGGGAAGCGGACGAAAGACGTTCATGAAGGATAATAAAAAGGAACTTAACGCTCGCTTCAGTTAGCATTCGAGTAGCGAGGAGGCGCATTAGGTGACTGAAATGCGTGCAAATGCAATGTGCACGGAAGACAGCGAGTTGAAGAACTAAGCAGGAAGGTCACCTGCACGCATAATGCGCAAAGGCTAGCACACTTCAAAGCACACCGCTCACCAACTCAGTCCCCGCAAGAAAGCAATTTTGTGATGACCCTTCACACCCAAGATTGCACCACCATCATCCATAAAACTCCCTTCCATGCGTCTGCTCAAATCCATGCCTTTCCCATCCACCACAATTAAAATGGACACTCTGTCAAGTTTGTTTTTAGTTGCGACATAAAGGGGAGAACCTGCACCAAGTAATAAAGTCGAATGAAAGCTGTGAAATTTCATCCGTAATCTTCTATGCCAATTCCTACTTCCTAGATATTGCTGTCGCGAAGTCAACGTCCAAAGAATCAGAGGGAAACAAACAAACAAAAAACAAATTTTGCCGCAGACCTTGACGCAGTGGGATGGCCGGAGACTCGCTGAACTCCTAAGAAAATATTATCGAGGACAACACCGCATAAAGTTTTGAAATCACGACGCACTGCGATAAAAACAGCTCAATTTGTGGCGCGGTGCGCTCGCTCAGGGATACTACGCAATGCCCTCAAGTAGCACCACGGGTACCGTGCGTTCTTAACTTGCTTTCACTGCTCATATCCTTTGCCGCCTGCTGCAGGTGACCAAACGAAACAACCAGCAGCACTTGTCGTAACCGCACAACAACTGAGATAATCGACTAGAAACTGTTAAAGTACTAACTTTTGCTATCGACTTTGAGAGTCGCCTTAGTGAGACTACTGCCAGCAGCGTTCATCGCCGCACATACATAGTTTCCGTCATCTGCAGGACGCACATCTGTTATCGTTAATTTGCCATCCAACGACACCTTGATCCGTCCATCCAACGAAGTGTGGCCAGGAAACAGAAGGTCCTAAAGTAATGAAATTCACTTCACTAAACTTTTAAGGAGCGAGTTAGGACAGCACATTAAAGTAGCATGCCTTCGCAGAAAAAAGCCTCCTCTACGTGAGTGTTCGAGCTGCAAATAACTCACCTAGAGGAACAATCATTCCTCAAGCAACGCTCAATTTACTAGATAAACTCACCCTCACCCTACCTCCCTCCCCACCCTTACAAGTCATGGACTTCACCGCTGCAACGCAGTTTTCAGTTGCCTGATTTGCTGCCACACTTTCTATACTTCTTTGACCTTTCCTCGTTTCTCCGCCTTCAGTTTCTTTTCCACTCCAGCTTCATCCTCAGCTAGAAGTTCAGTTTTGACCTGTCATTAGCCTTTCGGTTTGCACTTTCCGCTTCCCTCCTGCACCCTTTGCTCTTTGAATGACGTTACGTGTTAGCTTAGATAGCTTATTCACTACTAAAACTTATCGCATAAGGGAGGAGAATGGGCGCTACTTTTTGCGAGCAAAATGTTACAGAGTTCTGCTTCAATTTTCAGAACTGAAACCACCACAAAGACAAGAACTTTTTTCGTCTTAAATGCCAAACGTTGGCAAGAAATGTTCTTCATGCGTCCAAAACAATAACACAACAGTTCAGAAGAACAGAACCTAACCTGCTGCCCCTCTTTCGACCAGAAGCTTGCCGGTGGAGGTTGACCTTCAGCTTCGCAGTGGAAAGTCGCCGTATCACCCGATTCCACACTCACGTCGGAAGGAGTTTTCACGAACGATGGCGCCGCATGAACTCGTAAACGAGCAGAGGTTTCTATACTACCAGCTGGATTCTTCGCTTGACACAAGTATTCACCCTCATCACTTGGCTGCACTCTGCAAACGGCTCTTCTATCCTTAATGCGACATCCCAACGGCCATGTCTGCTTACGAAAGCAGATTTAGCAGTGGCAGAAAAATGAAACATCGCTAGTGATCCCGGTGCTTATCGAAGCGACCACAAACACTAACGATGAATGAAGTAGTAACATTCTATAAATCTCTCCTGCTTTAACTCCCATAACTTCTGCCCTCCTCACCTCTAAAATGAATAGAAATTGAAAATCATCGCGTAACACGCTTTCGAAAAAAAATGCTCTTCGAAGGACACAAGCGAACAGGCTAGAATCTGCGAATCAGCATCGTGCTATACATTGTAAGTTGCTACCACAGACTGGTATCACTTGAACTTCGAATTTTTGCAATCGACTATCAAACAGAGGAGTGGAGGAAAGAATCAATTTCGCCTGTTACTTGGGTCGAAAGGAAAAAGAAAAAGAGAAATAAAGTAGCATTTCATCCCCATTCCACATTCTCTCTCTTCTCAGCCAAACCTTCCCTCTACACTTAACCGTCGCCACAATAAAGTGACCAAGGTTTAAATTTCAGTTGCCCGAACAATGATCAACTTGAATGGAGAGGCATTTTCAACGTTAAACAAATCGATGGCGCTTTTTTTGTATTTTCTAAAACTGTACGCTCCCTAAAAAAAAATAGCTGCTTGTGGTTGACGCATCCGAGCTGAACAGCATTGCGAAGAGTTATATAAATCTCGATGCGTTATAAGTCCCATGAATTTAATAGAACCGCTACTTAAAAGGAGATGAGGATTAACAGAAACTGTGACAATAAACAGATAATGGGCGATGCACAAACGACGAATGGATGTTGAAAATAACCTATCGATACGAAGTCCTCTATTGTCCGGAGCGATATAGGCACGGCCAACAGGCATCTGCTGGTTGCGCTTCTTCCACGTTATCGACGGCATCGGATCACCAGACACCCGACAGTCGAAAAGTACCGACGTGCCTACATCCGCCGTCACGTCGCGTGGCTCTTGCTGAATCGTTGCAAATTCTTTTTGCTAGACAAACGCTTTTACCACCTCATTAATCAAACAATTAAAGAGCCTACCATCCCAAACCGGAACGACACTCGTCACTCGTGACCTCATTTCGATATGAGGTCGTAGCTTTCCAACTTATCCGAGAAATGAACAGTGAAAAGGAAAAACAAGAGAGAAAAATGAAAATGCAGGTGAAGGTGAAAACTGATGCTGAAACTATGTCTGGAACTAGATAGATGGTAAGCTCATCTACGATGAAAGCACTAAGCCAGGATTTTGGAAAAGAGAGAGGAAGAGTCACAGACTAAACGCCAGGATTCGCCTTGTCGTTTAGTCTATGACTTCAACTCTTCCTTTTCTTTTCTAAAATCCTGGGCTAGTGCTTCCACTGTAGGCTAGGGTGGGACATCTTGGTATTGTAGAAACATGATTTTGGAAAAAAAATGAAATATATTTTAAAAGTTTTATATAATCACAATTTTAACTGAATCACCTCAAACGACTGCCCGCCTACTCCCTAGGTTTTCGTTCGTATACTGTCAAAGAGAGCAAAGAACAGAGGATGGGTGGAGAAAGGAAGGCGAACGAAGAAAAACGGTAAACGCTTGACGTTTACAAAATGCTTTAATACAAGGTCTGAAAGTTTAAAAGTTCGCACTCAGGCTCTACGGAAACACACAGAAGATTCGTACTCCATATTTTCCGCTTCCTTCCTCCCTCTAAACATTCGAACGAAGCCGTAACGTCAACTTTTACTCGTTTAGTAAGCGGTATTATCTTCTTCGTTTCCGCCACTATTTGTCGTCTTCTTTCTTTCATAATAATTTTTTCCTCATGATGATTATTCCATCTTAAAAATGGGCAACAATTTCGAACAACCTTATCCCAAATGACGGGAAGGGAAAAGGAATGTAGAGGGTGAGTCCAAGCATTGTTGGGCCATTTTCTGTCTCTCTGCAGTCCCCATCTCTCTTTTCTTTCATTCATTTTGTTACGGAAATCGAAATCGATACAGGATTAAACAACGTAAAGCTGGATCGCGCAAATCAGCTCAACAATTAAAATAATAAATAAAGAAAGCATCCCCAAAATTCTCATTAGCTCTTATGTGTGTGAGTTTGCGAAAATGAACTAAATAAAATTCTTCACCAACACTTTTCAGGAAAACATCGTATTTGCGGTATTTTGCAGTGCAAAGTGTTCATTATGAGATCTAGTTGCACTTCGCAAATAGACTCAATGCAATTTAACTGCCTCTTAACGTTTGTCTCCTCTAATGAGAATACAGTTGGCATTTACGTGCGGAAAGCAAAAACCATCAAAAAAAAAAGAAAAAAAAACAACTGGAAACAAGAACGATAACATACGAAGTCTGCACAGTTCAGTCAATTTCGAAATCGTAGGGAGGAATCGTTCAAATGGACTTATCACGCCTACCAAATAGTGGCGTATGTCCAGAGGATGAAAGCTTACAGGGTTAACAACTTGCGGAATACATGGAACAGACGAACGGGAGACGGCGTGGGGGGGTGGGGGAGAGGAGGAGAGGAGATAAACGAGGAACGACAAGGCGTGGAGAAAACAACATTATTAACGAAGGAGCTGAGAGCTTCTGAAAGCTGATTGTTTCCGAAGAGAAGATTGCCCGAACTCACTTGGAAATACGGCTTCTCGTAAACAGATAGCCGTGCCGGGCTCGAAACCTTTTCGCCAACCATATTCGTTGCAACGCACTGATAGAGACCTGCATCTGAGCGTTGCACCTGTAACAGTGTTTCTCATACTCGTAGTTGCTACTCTGAACAACAAGCTTACTTCCCCTTCTTACTTCCTACTTCCCCCTCTCTCTATCCCTCCCACTCCCTCCCCCCTCCTCTCCAACACTCGTTTTGCCGTTAGTAGATAGCTCCTGGCATATTATAACAATATCTTGAACAAAAACTCGGCATAGCCCTCAGTTCGATACGACCATCCCTTCCTGTATACTGGACTAAGGTGAAGTTGATACTTAGGCACTGTCCGACCTCTCAAAGATAATACAGACTTCCATACTAAAAGCACTACTGGCAGAATCGACAAAAATGGCCTAACGCCCACGCTTCTCTTCCCGAAATAAGTCATCTCCCCCTAGACATCCGTGAAGTTCATAATCTCCAGAGATCTAATCTACACATTAGAACACAAACAGTCGGCGAAGCGATTCCGAAAATGGCTATTTCAGGGCAGAAGCTGCTGTAAAAATGGATAAGCACAATGAGAACAACAACGCACTTCATTAAAGGAAACCAGTCGCGGCGTAACACCAATTTATTAAGACGCTACAAGTCCCCAGAGAATACTACTGATATTTATAATACAACAAAAACAACCACTGTCTTTCACTGCCTTTCTGTACATAAGTCTACTCTTGCTCAATTTAGCGTGTTTCATTTCACTGCATGGGATGTCTGCCTCAACGCAAACGACCTAGCTTACTGTCTCATTCAGCCAGAGTGAATGAAGTCCAGTTCGCAGCTTGGTCGACAGACGAGGTCGCAACTGCCTTTAAAAAATACCATAAAAAGACTGACGAACAGGATGAAGAAAAAAAACGCAAGCTGTTGAATGCTGAGGCGATAAAGAAACGCATAAATTATGAGACAGTAAGCCCAAACATAAACCGACACTAGAACCAGCACGTAGTTCGGCACAGCCAGGAAATGTGTTTTCTTTTGCGACTGTTTCTTGGTGATTTTTCTTCCGAATGCACACTGATATTTCCTGTTGTTAGTCGCACAATTAGCATTTCATACAGCAGAAACGCTAACGCTTTTCCAAGTTACTGTATTTTGTCCGCCTTATCGGTTGCCAATACACTCTGAACAGAAACCAGAACAAACTTCATCAGCTTTCGCTTACGCCTTCTGGTAGCGAAGAGCGCCTCGTGACAAAGAATTGGAAGCACGCACTCATCACGGTTAAAGTTCCAGTGTACGTAAATGATCACATAATAGATAGTCGCGAGGAACTGCAAATTTTATGTTGGGCTAGCCCTTGTTTGAACCGTTTCGGTTGCCGATACTTCGGATATTACGTCCCAGAGATTCTTGAAGACTCGAATTCTGGTTCGTGCTATGGTCGTTTCCGTTCGCTCTGAAGATACAAGATCTTCCTAACGTATCTTGTATCTTCCTAACGATTAGCTGAGTACAATGGCTAAAACGAAAAATATAAACTAGAACGGATTCATCCAAAAACTGCGGACAAAGAGTTACAAGCAACCTTGTCGATGATGAGATTTCCGTTCGGAAAAATAGTGATCCGATCGTCATCCTGTGGACGAAATTCGCGGTCATTCTTCCGCCACGAGACCACAGGTTCTGGAAATCCCCTCGGTGGCACGCACTCCATTACCGCTCGATTTCCAATTACGGCCTGTAGTACGAAGATAGATATTACAGAAAAGGCCGGTATACAAAAGCGCAACAAAGATTAAGAAGATATGGTGAGGCTAGGACTACATTTTAACTGGTATACATGAATGTTTTAAGCCGTTTTCAAGTCGTCACACCACCATGGATATTGAATAGCATAACCATGACCTACGGTTCCTACATACCCATCGGTCGAACCGTATATTTTGTGATTAGTTTAATGGATCGCTATCTGGCCTAGCACTGCAATACTACGAGGCATTTAAGGTCATTAACACCTCTTTTCAAAACATCTACAGCAATCGATCGATGTTCTACGAACGAAAGAATCTACAGAAGGCATACTGCACAAACATAAAATGCTCCATTTAAACCCAATTCTGCTACAACAGAATCCGTTACATTCAATTTCGAGAAAACTTTCACACCAAGTTATATCATAAGCCGCATTTTATGACACTGTAAGGCGAAGAAACTAATCCAATGTACTTACAGCAGAAATGGCGTGTAAACTATACGACCATGTAGTCTAAAAAGTCAAACAGGAAAACGGCTAAGAAGTAGTCAGAACAACACCTGAGTTGTTCTAGGTCTTGTTCTGAAGTCGTCTCTGAGCATGGCGATCTTCAGTGAAGCTTCCCTCGAGCGTGCCTCTCCATATTTATTCTTCGCTACGCAATAATACGTTCCCGAATCTGCATCCTTCCCGCTTTTACCTTAATAAATACATTTCTGAACATTGCTGCTGGAATCAGCGCAACTGGAGAACGGTATAAACTAGTTCATTGTGAGAACCATCTATAAGAACACGTCGACAAACAAAGCAACAATTAAAGAACAGAAACGGTTGCTGTTCTATAGTGGGCTTAGTTGTACGACAACCCACCAAAGAAAGGAAACTGAGCTTATGAAAAACAAATCAGCTCATCATTTCGAATTCAGGATTGACAGTGGCATTTCAGTTTTGAGCAGGGATCGTGATAAGCTCGGAATGTGTGAAACGACAATGAACGTCGAAAAAAAAGGAGAAACAGAAAACCAACAGCCGTAACTAAATCCGAGATCATCAACATCCACAAACTGTCCCATTTTTTGACCAATGCTGACATCTGACAGGGACACCTCGCGGCCTCCAGCCGTTCTTCTCCCTCATTTTGATCACGCTTTACTCTGCTAAGCCGGTATTATTTCCAAGGCATAACGTCTTGCCCAAAACCCCTAATTCGTGTATGCAAGATTAAAGTAACTTTTGCAAATAGATTTTTGCATTTTTCTTCTGCTATCTAAATGGTGTTGGCCTCTGTTTTTGTGGCGTAAGGTTGACGACTCACTAAGTAACATGGGTTTCACATGCTGCGGTAACCTAAGCACCAACGTCGTCTACAAGTTTGTTGGCATACGGGGCAGCCACTGTGAACATTATTCTGCTGCAAGCGGCACGAGAACTACACTTCTAGCCACCGCTTGCATATGAATGCATTGATAATAAGAGAAAGAAGAATTCAAGCTTTCCTTTGCATTCCGTCACTTCGGCGACCGCCATCAACAAATATTATCACACCATCAGCTCGCTGCACGTTAGTTGCTAACGAACAAACTCAACGCACGATATGCATTTTTTTCTTTTCCCACTTTCCTTTTTTTCTACCCTTCCACAAATCTTACCATCCCATTCCACCTCGTTAACTCTGCGAGATGCTCATACATTGCGATCTCAAAGTCAAACATTTGCTATATATGAAATGCACTAAGAACTGTCCCCTTCTCTTTTCCATACTGTTTATTCTAACCGACCAATGCATAACCATACTGACCAATGTATGTCGGATTAGCCATCAAAGATTACTCATCAATGCGAAAAATATGGTGCCGCGCCAGCCCGGCTGGTGTGGATGCGTTTTTTCGAATTCGAACATCAAACCTAATCGATCGATCGCATGTTTCGGATGGGAGCTCGTTTTTTCTCGTTTTTGATGTATCCTATGGCCTCCAAATTCGCAAAAGGCTGCTTAATTAGGCAAAATTCAGGTGTCTTCAACTGTCTAAAATGATTTTGGAATCGACAGACCAGTTTGAACGCTGCTACAAAAGAGAGGGGGAGGTGGGGGATGGATCACTCTATTACGACAGTTTATCTACCAAACTTCGTAACTCCGTTGCCAGTGATTCACCACTTAAAACTAACGCAAGACGCAGACATGCATATGCATACTCACGGACATGACGCCATCACAGTGGGCCTGCTAATGCAAATTTGCAAAAGCTGATGAGAAGCAGTGACTATGACCTCATAAAGCGCGCATAAAGAATCCATCCCTCAAAAAAGGTATAAAAGAGTGAACGCGCCGTGCAAGCACGCAGATAGCCCCTCTTTATAATGAACGGTGAGACAGAATCGAGTGAGTGCATCAGTGCAGCGAGGCATTGCACAGAAAGGCACGCTTCTCGCAAAACTAAAACGGTTGCACGGCTGCCTCTATTTAATTACGATGTCAACGACCAACGCATGCCCGTCAGTGTCACGCCAACCCTCAACCTCATCGCTACGACCATCATTTAAGTGAATTAAGCATGCGAAACTGGAAAACCATCACTTCTCCTCCCTCATTTACCTAAATAAAATCGTGGAACCTGTAAAAAAATAAAGAAAAATTCACCTTACGAGCACATAATAACTAAGATGAAAATCAGGACGCAGTTTATTATTTAGACTCGTTTATTTTGGTGTCGAATTGCGCGCCTTATCAGTCTCCGATGAAACCTTAGTCTGCCATTCACTACAAATAGAGAAGTACGGTTGGCCATTACGATGAGTTTCGCCCTCTCCCCCCTCCCCCCAGTAAAACAAACATTCTCAACTCATTTTTTCCAATCAAAAATTATTTCCCAAGGAAACCTCCACAAAGCGTTCAATTAGGATAGGAAATTTTATAGCACTTTTTCTTTTTTAAACCATAAATTCAAATTCCCTGTAATCTATAAACTAAACAGTCTGCAGCTGCCGAACGGTGGTATTACACACAAAGCAGACAAACCAATGTCAAAATGTGGACATAAAATTCTGGTTATTAGTTGATCTGCACAGCTTTCATTGTTCTTGCCATTTCGATGCTTGTAATTTTGAAAAGCTTTTGGAAATCTCCGAAATCAGTAAGAGATTACCCCTTTCCTCCTCCTCCCCCTTTTCAAACACAAGCTCATCGTTACGTAACGAAATTATTCTTCTTGACGACATTGTAGAAAATTGGTGAAGTAAATAAGAAAATAGACAAACCATTATTGACCCTAAGTAAGAAGAGAGCGCCAGTCTGAAGAATCAAACGATGAGAGGTTGTCTCATCCTTATTTGTGATCACCGGTTGTCCATCCTTGTACCATGAAATTTGCAGCTCTGGTCCCTTTGCTGCGCAGTTCAACGCTGCTGGCTCACCTTTCGCCACAATCACGTCCAGCGGATGCTCTGTTATCACCGGCAACACATCTTCTGTAAGGAAGAACACATCGTACTTCAGTAGAACTACCAGCAGACAATGAAAGAAGTAAATATGCCCAATCAGATAATCTAAACTCCAACTGAACAGGGCTATTATGACCCAAACACCATGGACCTGGAAGTGAGTACCTTCGGATAAAAAAAGCGTTGAATTCAAATTTTACAGCAATCCGATGGTCTCTAAAACTTTTAAATAAAATGTTTGAATGATTCGATAATTCGGATGCGTGTAAGGTATTTCTGCGATTTTGTAAATCGTCATATTCACTGTGTATCGCCACTCGCTCAGTTTAGGACAGGGACTCTTCGATGCAAATGGCATTTCAACAAGCATATGTCAAAAACCTCTGCAATATACGAACGAATATTGCACGAAGATCAAAAGCAAAAGCCATTCACGACAACAAAGCCGTCGCATATATCAAGCTAATTCACGACATGTTAATATGTCAGCTCGAGCCAATTACGCCAACCGAAATGGAGCGCATAGTTTCACGCTGATGAAATCTTTATGGGTGGTCCGCGCGCTTGACGTGATAAATACCCATTTCACGAATGTGGCTTGCCCGGATATGTTTAAGGATTTCACAAACGCAAACAACCCAACACCATAAAGCCATCTCGGTGAACCAATCCGATAAAAGCCGTTCAAGCGCAATAACGCATGCCACCGCGACTGATTAAAAATCGCCATACTCTCTAGCTGCTAGCTATTAGCGCCATAAAAAAAGTTCGGTTCCCAAAGAAACGAGCAGATATGTGCAAAATTTTGTTGTTGTTTTTAGCAGAGACGATGCGCACGTGCGATGCACCAAGTGAGCGACCGAACGCGCATGCCACTCTCATTCACAATTAACCTCGTTATTCCAGCAACTGCGTAACGCGTTCAAGTGAGTGAACAATAATGCTGCAGCTACTGTTATTTCGACCGCTTTAAATCGCTTCACGCAAAACAGAACAATGATTACAAACGGTTCTTCACACTCTCCCACATTTTCGCGTCCCAACATCTATCCGCATCTTCGACAACGGATATTTTCAAGGATGCGGATGAAGGGGACAAGAAAAAGAGTGGGAGGAGGTGGGAACGGGTTGAGAAGGGAAAGACGTGGCGGGGATGGGGGTGGTGGAGGGACGTTAGGGCTAATTATTTCTACGTTCAGCTCAAACATTATATTCCACTTCAAGCATTCCAATATTTGTTTGCATTTACAAGCTGCTTGCAGCATACCGCGAAAACATCCTCATCAAGAACGTCGGAAATCCTTTGTTACAACAACGCAGCTGTCATTAACCCGACAACTGGCGAAGTACGCCTAAACAATTTGGACGATGTGGAAAAAAAGTTTAAAAAAGAGAAAAAGGAAATAAAAACGAAAAAAAAAAGAAAGCAGCCGAAAGGTGAAGTTACAATCAAGTCCTGAAACTGGGAGAAGGCAAGCTCAATTATGTTAGGTATTCAACGCTCCGAGTTTAGCTCTAGCTTTAGCAATCCTTTTGATCCGTCTTTTTTTTACCACCTTACATGGATGCTGAATTCGACTAACCAATCAACCAACAAATTCATAAGCAGTAGCCAGTAAGGAATAAGTTGCGCGTAAAACATTCATAAGAATGCGAAACGGAATCTTTAAAAATAGCGAGGAGGTGGGGAACGATCGGAAATGGTCAGCAACACTCATCGAATATTTTATCACAGAATGAGCACAAGCCCGTCGAAGATAGCTCGGATCAAATCATCAACAAAATACATCTCAGTCAATAACGCCAAGTGTGTTTCATTCAGAAAAGACGCACCCTCAACTTAGGCTTAAATACTTGCAAAAAGCATAATAGAAATTCACATCGATCTGAGCTACTGAAAAAAAAACACCTTCAAAAAAGTGCTACTTGGATACCAACCACTTTGCATGCAGATACTCTTGTTGCTGCCAACATACCGTATGGCTGCTTCTCGAACCCCCTCTAGGTATTTCTAGCGCATGACGGAGTTGGTACCGTATGGCTGCTCCCCGAACCCCGCTAGGAATTTTTAGTGCGTGACGGAGTTGGTACCATAAGGCTACTTTTGATGACAATAGCTTCGCCTTTATTCGCATTTTGGCTATCGGTCTATGTTCATACTGATGAAGAAAGAATTTTGCGGTGAGTGTTTACAACGTACTGCCTTAGAGAAAAATTTTAACCAAGTGGTTCGGCAAACAAACGTCCAGTCTTCAACAGATCATCAAGCCACGCGAGCAGCTGCGTAAACGTGGAAATGCTCTTAAAGTACGCTGCACGTAAGCACAAGCTTCACAATCTCACTTCGTCGTTTCAACTTCTCTAATCGATGTTTCCAGACAGACACACATCAGTGTTGCTAAGCGTTTATTGTTTTCAAATTATGCTGCAAATACACTGCTCCTTTGTTCGTCTCGACCGAGCAACAGCAATTCTTGCATCCCCGACCCTTCCACGACTATACAGAGAGTGCCACTGAAACTCGAGTAATCTAGATACCGATCGAACACCTCAGCATTGTAAACAAGAAAATCTGTTAAATGATCTTCGACTGCAACTAATGACCGCTAAAATTACGCTGCGTCGATTATTAAAAAAACATTTCCAAACAGTCCATGTCACTTAGCAATGCACAATAACAAAAAAGATGTTCACACAACACAGACGATAAGCATCATTTAAAAACATGAACGGCAAGCATTCGTTGCAACCAATCTATTCAATTTTCCTTCCATTCGTTGCAACCAATCTATTCAATTTTCCTTCCATAGATCGATCATCGGTCGTTCAGACCGATGATCGATCGGATCGTTTTAGGCAAGTGACGACCGAAACAACATGCAAAAATTTAACTATACACAATTGCTGTTTCACATTTCCACCGAGTAACATTTATCGTGATGGTTGGATGCATTTTTGCGTGTGACAAGTTCGCTACAACAACGTACGTTCGTCAGTCATTGAGCACAAACTCTCAATGTATATCGCCTGTCCACTCAAGCATACTCACAACCACAATGCATTATGCTCGTAAAACGCTACGTAGCCGTATCCAAAGAATAATTTCGCCGCTCTCTTTACTAGATGTATCAAATCCCATTCCATAACACATTTAAATGTCCTCAAACAAACGGCACAATTGATCGTAACATCGTAAGACCGCTGTTAGTGCAAAAAGAAATATAAAAACCGTCCAAGAAGCGAGAATTATGACAGCGGAAGGGAAAGAAAATAAATTTCGTTGCAAAAACAGCAAAGACGTATCCGTGTTTGGTTGCCAAGTTAAAGTGAGCGCACCGACTGAATGCTTAATAATGAAGTTTTACTACGATGCGTTAAGCAGTGTTCCCATAAAACACGAATAACAGCGTGTTTTAATATTTCAAGTGACACTACCGGGATTACCTCTTCCCTTCCAATCAGCAAAATCATGTCGCCCTTAAGAGGTGGCTATAAAGTACAAACCTGTTGACGTGATATGCAAAGTTCTTGCCGCGTACGCTAATCAACCGTTTTGTCAACGGCGCACAGCGATTTAAATCTGAGCTATCCACAAAGTACTGTTGTCAGTCATGCACTTCATCTGCTTTCACATTTCCAGCCAGATGCAAACATGAAACAGAAGCGATCATTTTCGACAATGCCGCACCAAGTTGGCATTGATATTTCTCAGTTACTATCTCCTAGCCGAAAGTATTCCAAAGCTCACAGACACGCCAGTAAACCATCTAAATTAATTAAAAACAACGTTTACAGTCGTAACAATTGATGTAATGCATAAAGAGTGCGGCGGAGTATGGACTTCTCGAAATAGATATCTTCACGAACACAAAGCCTGACGGTTGATTACCAAGATATACGCCTCAAGTGGGTCGCAGTGCGTGGATTTGTAAATTTTACAATCGAATTCACCCCATTTTCTTCCAATTGGAACGTCTACAGCGTAACGTCCCAGCTGAAATGCTTCTTATCATGGGCACATCTAACTACGCAGCAATTCAATTCCAAATCAAATGAGTAAAACTATTAAGTAACCCAGCATTCCCTCTGTTAGAGTAAAAAACCGACTACTTATAAATGCAGTACAATTTCAATCTCAGAGAACCCCACCCCCCTCACCCAAAAAAAACCGTAACTGACTGACGGTTTCAAACTGAACCAAAGAAGCAAAGAGAAAGAAAAGCAAACTAAACATGAACGATTCAGCAAATAGTGCAAACCCAGGTGGCAACAGTAGCTGGAAAAGCTATTTAAGAGGCCTGTCCAAATGCGATGCAAGCACTTCGCGAACGCACCAAATGGCGCACCTTAAGAGCCATTTTAAAAACCCAAATCGCCTAAACGCCGACCAATTGTTTCCGCTGGTTACGCTTAATGCCAGCACACCGCACAATGAGCTCCCATAAGGGATCATTCCACTGAAGTGACTGTTTTACATCTCGCATCTCTCGGCATTGAGGCATGCAACACCGGACGACAGCACCGTTCTCCTGATTCTACAGTCTACTAAACTATGAGTAGCGAGTACTTCTGTTCGGGGTAAAAACGTCCAATTGCCGTTATTCAACCACGGGCTCTGTCAGTTACTGCCTTAGTTACTTCAGTAACATCGCTTGTAGCCATAGTTATCATTTTTAGGCTTGACTCCGACCGCTGTCACGTAATAATTATGTGGAGAAATGTGGTTGCGGCTGAAAGCCACGCTTCTCTGAAACTGATCTTCGCTGAAACTTCTCTGAAATGACTCATGTTCTTGTTCATACTTACGTTCAACGGATAAAAACGATCACTCGGTGAGTTTTAGACCCGGGATCGATTGTCCGCTCTTCCCTGAACTTTCTTCTCTCGTCATATCTTCGATATATTCTGACCTCTTATCGTCGTTCCTTAATTATTGCTAGCCAAACCATACAAGTCTGAATTCCGTCCATATTTGTTGAATGAGTTCTCTTGTGGATGAGCATGAACAAATCCTAATAAGTATAAAAGGAGGATAAGAATTTCAACAGATGCGTTTATGCATCAAAAAGCGTAATGGACGAAATTGATTTCGGATTCAGTGGTACGCATTGTTAATGTGAAGCTGCAGTAGGCTTCTTCTTCGTGGAACTGACGTGAGAGGCACGTGAACCACGATGGCCGCAATAAGGGTACTGGAGAGCGCACCACACGCGCATAAATAAATCATCCGCCTCGCTCAACGTTAATTATGGCTCTCAGCTAGGCTGCTCTCCTTTCCCCCTTTGCACGCACCTACTCGCCGATACCTCCTCATTGAGTCCTTAAGCGCGCATCCATTGCATACTACTTTAGCAAAAATCCACATGAGTAAACGTTGATTAGTTGAATACGACTTTTGCATAGAATATGTCACCGTTGAAAAAATTCACTTTAAAAATTGTTCGTTACCAATAGTTTATATTTGCAAAACTTTGTGCTTTCAATGAAACAATTCGATAAACCAACAACCTTATGAATGCACACAATGAATACACACAGCTATCTCAGGGATTGCCTTTAGCCCAAAATGGAAAATAAACTATGAAAGAGCAAAGTACACTAAAATATTTCATTAGCTGACAACAAATTTGTAATTCGAGCAATTATCCATTCTTACAAAACACAATCGATAATCACCAAGATTACAACCTTCCTGAGAATGACACAACACACACATCACACACACACACACACATCACAACCGTACGAAGTTTGTCTAATACAGCACCACACCACGTTCCATCAATCAATCCCCTTTCGTGACCTCACCGTTCCGTAATTTCAAATAAATCAACTGAGTGACTCCGAAATGCATATTTTCAATACTGCTATGGAAGGGAGATGGCAAAAAAAAACTGTTTGTAATCAGTACACTACCATTCCATATTTACGACGATAACACATTTCGATGTTATACGATAACTCCGATCATCACGCACATTTTGATGGCTGAAACCCGCATATCGTGAAAAATTCTTCCATATAAACAAATACCGATTATACGCAAAAACCATCTTTGAAGGTATAATTTACGCTTACCAATTCTACTTTATTCCCTAACTCAGCTGTGCTCAGCTACGAAAACGTTTCAGCTGCTCTTTGTGATGCGTTCCGGAAATACGAAAAAGCGTATCAAGAAGGCATTCCACACACACACACAATGGATGCGTCAACCCCCTCTCATTGACGAGCGTCTTCATTCACAATCCCATTGGGTAACCCCACTGTGCTCGCTCGTTAATTAAAACTCAGAATCTAGTTTTCAAACACGGATTTTTGCAAGCTTTTTTACCACGGTAAGTTTTGATAAAACATTTTTTTCCGAATCTTTTCCCATCCGTTTTCTCACCTGAATGTCTCGGTTAAGTTCGTAGATGGGCATGACCAGATAATTCTTTCAAACTTTCTAATGAAAAAAGAATTTTCCTTACTTAACCGTGTCTGCTCATAAGTTTGTTCGCGTTCAACACTTTTTTATTTTGTATTTTAAAACTAATTTAGAGGGTTTTAGGGGGTGATTCAGGAATATAACGTTCATCGCCATACGTTTATTCGCAAAACTGGAATTTTCTCCGGTTTAGGTGGAATCTGCATGAAACCGAAAATGGAGAACAATTTTTACAGAATTCCATCGATTTGCGAAGAGATCTTAACAGGATCTTTGTGAAGGGAAGGCATTGGTGAGGTCCGCACAAGAAAAAACTAATGAAATTCCCTTAACCAGACGAGGAATCCGATGACGTTCTGGAAACCCTATTTTTGGCTTTTTCATGTTGATCTAGCTCCACTTCGCGTAATGCAGTTGCACGGTTGTTATGGCGCTATTGAAAGCCCGGCTATGGTGGCTTCTTATACGCGTAATGCGCTTTCCTAAAATTAAATTGGAAATAAATAAAAAAAGAATTTAAGAAATACTAATTTCTCGAAAAGAAATCGGACCCGCTTCGAAGCCCTAAACGACGTAGCCATCTAGAACCTGCGAGGATTTTCTACCCGTACTGGGATAGTATTCCTAAGCAGGATGGCCAGGCGCCAGAATGCGACAGAATATTTTTTTAAATGCAGTCATTTCTTTGTGAGCCACTATTTTGCACAAATAAAAGTCGCGGATCAGAATTTCGCTCCTTGCCAGCGCTCTTGTCTCCCTGCGGTATGCATGCTATGGTGCTCCTGTATCACTTAGGAGTCATTTTGAAACCAGCCCGCCTTCCTTGGACTCCTCTCCGCTCTGCCTTATACTGCACCCGTTGTACCTTCTTTCCCTCTTGACTCTTTCGTCGTGGAACATGCGGTTGCCGTTATGACCTTAAGAGAGGGTCTTAGGAACCCGGTGATAACGAAACCTCTAAGAACTGATATATTCGCCCTTCCTGGCCCTGACATCTCCCTGACTGTGCCGGCCGTTCTAATGTTTTTTCTTTAACTTTTTTCCTTTAAGCATTGTTAACGTTGTTACTCTTTTCCGCGTGTACTGATACTGATGAGGTTTTCGAGGATTCATTGGGAATGGCGCGAGGATGCTATATGTGATGCGATTGCATTAAAATTTGTCATGAATACTACAGAATATGAGCTCAATGTTGTGTTCCTTTGCTGCAAACTGTTTAACATTTTTTTACTGTTGTATTTTTGCTAACCGTTTGACGACCTAGATGGCATTTGCGGGATTTTCTAGAGGAAGAGATGGGGAAGGCTGGCTTTGATTTGGTTGATTTGTAGGTTAAATTTGTTATTGCTATGGAGAGCAAGCAGGAGACGGATGGATGTGACCCTTCCACGCGACACAAGCCGACCACATAATACGGCTCAAAAGTGGACACAGACGCAAATGAAATTAACTGATGCATCTGAGCAGACGAAAAGTGACGTATTCTGCAGATAGGGACAAACGGCGATCTCATTTCACCCATTTCCGCCTGTTCATAAAATATAGCTTAATCGCCTTCAACACTGCTCAAATATAAACTAAAACAACTTGTTCGCCTAGGTTGCGTACTTCTGATAGTTCTTCCACCCAAGCGTACCAATGAACAAGCAGAACCTGTAGGTCACAAGAAAGAACTTCACTCAACACAAGTCATGAGCAATGCCATAAAAAGTTTTATCTTCGTCCCATAGGGTTCGTTACTCATCAGAAACCGTTGCTCGATTTTCATTTACGCATTCTGTCATCGGCTCGACCATTAATTACGTCGAAAAACGAACCTTCCCTACGAGCGGCACCATTAGAATGCGAAATGTGAACCAATTATCACGCATGACTCACTGTTTGTTTGCAAATTATGAAATCGTTCATCTCTTAAGTTCGACTGCAAACGAACAGTCAGGCCAGATTCCAGCGTGTCTCGCAGTCTACTGCAAAAAAGCGCGAAAGGTATTGCTGTCCTTTACTAAGCAGCGATCAAAAAACTGCTTCATTTAAAGATTTTGATTGCTTCCGAACTATACGGCAAGCAACAAAACGTTTACTAGGGAAAAAAACAAATCGTTTACTGCGGGAAAAAAAACGTCTCTAGAAGATATTCACACGCCGTTTACAAAGAAGCTCATTCCGCAAATCAAGGTGAACTTGCATTCAGACATGGAGGCGCCAAACATCTCAAGGCTGACGCCTCTCGCGCGTCTCACATTAGTGTTCATGCATGTCCCTGTTAACATAGAGATAACATGTGCATCCATCGGCAAAAAAAATTTCTTTTACTCAAAAGAACGCAATGCTAACGTGTCCGAGTTGAACGAATGGCAACAACATCGGCATATAGCAAAGTGGTTTGCGTAGAGAAACCTCGCTGCACGACCAACAACATCAAACATAAAATTTTCCAATAGGTGTTGTTTAGCACAGAGACATGGTCACCTAAACTGCTTGCAGGTTAGAGTGAAAAGATAATGAGAAAAAGCTGCGAACCGTTGTATGTTGCAGGAGGTGCACAGTGCACACTTCTAGAAAAAAAACAAATACAGTAGAAAGAAAACAGCTGAGATCACGGCTGCAGTTAAGCGCGCTTTATTTGATTTAAATAATGAAGTAATGGAACCAGTCCTTCAAAATTTCACCTATGAACAACTTGCGCGGAGGTGAAATTTTTACCGAGAAGACGAGAGATCGAGAGTGAAAGAAACAGACTAGGAGGTTTCATAAATGCCCTGTTCAGAAATAAGGTTGATTTATGAAGTACGCAAAAACACCTTCCCTTCACCCTCCCACTTCCCCCCCCCCCACGGTGAGGTAAGTAATTGCGGAATATGAAATTGTAGTTTTCAGCGTGCTCCACGAAAAACATTTCGGCGAACAGATGGGGTATCCCCGAATTGTCACGATCGTTAAGGTGTTCGCAAAGCACTCCGCTTGCAAGTTAAGCGATTTTCACTTGCAAATTTTAAGAAACTGCTTGACATGAAAAAAGAATCGCCTGAGAAACGATCCGCTGGCCATAAATAGCACTGTTAAACCTAACTGAATAAAGCAGGCCTATTTTCGCTATCCTAGCCAAAAATAGGGCCTGGGAACGTAGTAAACAACCAATTATCTGCCCAAACCGAAAAAAAACAATTGCTTTCACAGACAGTTAACCAGCTGTCTCCTATCTTCGTCCCATAGGGTTCGTTACTCATCAGAAACCGTTGCTCGATTTTCATTTACGCATTCTGTCATCGGCTCGACCATTAATTACGTCGAAAAACGAACCTTCCCTACGAGCGGCACCATTAGAATGCGAAATGTGAACCAATTATCACGCATGACTCACTGTTTGTTTGCAAATTATGAAATCGTTCATCTCTTAAGTTCGACTGCAAACGAACAGTCAGGCCAGATTCCAGCGTGTCTCGCAGTCTACTGCAAAAAAGCGCGAAAGGTATTGCTGTCCTTTACTAAGCAGCGATCAAAAAACTGCTTCATTTAAAGATTTTGATTGCTTCCGAACTATACGGCAAGCAACAAAACGTTTACTAGGGAAAAAAACAAATCGTTTACTGCGGGAAAAAAAACGTCTCTAGAAGATATTCACACGCCGTTTACAAAGAAGCTCATTCCGCAAATCAAGGTGAACTTGCATTCAGACATGGAGGCGCCAAACATCTCAAGGCTGACGCCTCTCGCGCGTCTCACATTAGTGTTCATGCATGTCCCTGTTAACATAGAGATAACATGTGCATCCATCGGCAAAAAAAATTTCTTTTACTCAAAAGAACGCAATGCTAACGTGTCCGAGTTGAACGAATGGCAACAACATCGGCATATAGCAAAGTGGTTTGCGTAGAGAAACCTCGCTGCACGACCAACAACATCAAACATAAAATTTTCCAATAGGTGTTGTTTAGCACAGAGACATGGTCACCTAAACTGCTTGCAGGTTAGAGTGAAAAGATAATGAGAAAAAGCTGCGAACCGTTGTATGTTGCAGGAGGTGCACAGTGCACACTTCTAGAAAAAAAACAAATACAGTAGAAAGAAAACAGCTGAGATCACGGCTGCAGTTAAGCGCGCTTTATTTGATTTAAATAATGAAGTAATGGAACCAGTCCTTCAAAATTTCACCTATGAACAACTTGCGCGGAGGTGAAATTTTTACCGAGAAGACGAGAGATCGAGAGTGAAAGAAACAGACTAGGAGGTTTCATAAATGCCCTGTTCAGAAATAAGGTTGATTTATGAAGTACGCAAAAACCCCTTCCCTTCCCCCCCCCCCTTCCCCCCCCCCCACGGTGAGGTAAGTAATTGCGGAATATGAAATTGTAGTTTTCAGCGTGCTCCACGAAAAACATTTCGGCGAACAGATGGGGTATCCCCGAATTGTCACGATCGTTAAGGTGTTCGCAAAGCACTCCGCTTGCAAGTTAAGCGATTTTCACTTGCAAATTTTAAGAAACTGCTTGACATGAAAAAAGAATCGCCTGAGAAACGATCCGCTGGCCATAAATAGCACTGTTAAACCTAACTGAATAAAGCAGGCCTATTTTCGCTATCCTAGCCAAAAATAGGGCCTGGGAACGTAGTAAACAACCAATTATCTGCCCAAACCGAAAAAAAACAATTGCTTTCACAGACAGTTAACCAG
>JPKZ01001028.1:56241-80211 GCA_000803305.1 Toxocara canis
ATCGTACCACGAGCAAAATTAAAATGTGATGGCAAAAAATTAGACAATAACATTTTTAAAAACTTTTCATAGCACTCCCGTGATCGGCGCAAACGTTCTACGAACAATCATACATCGATATTTGATACGTCGTTTGCTGCATAATGTGAGTGAGATAAACGAATACACTCATAAAAAGGTTACGAAACGAAACACTGACATACAAATGGAAAGTAAAACGTAAACAATAAAAATTAAAACAGTATGCTCTTCCTTGATGTAGAGAATAGTGCTGACGATGAAATGAGAAAAGAAAAATAAAAGAAAGATTTAGCACTAGAGGTTACCCGTTAGGATAAAGGCTGAGGGTAACTTATTCAGTCGACGTTTGAAAATGGGAACATTTACAGCAATTACAACTAATCAGGGAAAAGAATCCCAGCGACTGATAACTCTGTGAGTTTCGAGTAAGCATGTCAAAGTTTCTTGGAATGGTCAGGTTTGTTATGAGACCAGATAAAGTATTGTAAACGTAAAACTTTATACAGCATATATATGTCAGATTTTTGTCTGCGAATTCCAAGTGTAAAGTGAAAGGAAATGCAGACGACTAAGAATAGCGAAGCGAGAAGACGGCTGGCGAAGCTTTTGTTTTTTTCTGGTAAACCATTGAGGCATTCTCCCAGTGTTGCACAATGTTTTTTTTCTTTTTGGCAACGAAGGGGCCAAACTTCTACTGAGAACTGAGACGACATCACAAAGCCAAAAACAATTGGCAAAGTTGCGAGCTACTCAGTGAATTTTACTTGTTTCTCGAAAAGGTGCCTTCTCGGGTTTAGCGGCGTGCAGATTACGATCTGACGTTGTGCTTATTAAGCTTTGGAATGTTTATGGAAGTGCGTGAACGCCGACCGGTGAACGTATGGACGCCAATCACGCGGAATGTCAATGTTCACCAGTATCAAGCTGAAGCATTGTTTTCGCTTGCTTAACTTTAACGCAGTTGTGCGCTAATGAACCGTTTAACAAGCATGAGAAATAAGCTCTTCGTTAACGCCAACCCTTATTCAATTCCGGTAAGCAGATGCGGCCGCATTTTCTAGGCGCATTTTCAAACAAAGATCTGAGCTGTACATTGTTCTTGAATAATCACTATGGACAGATATGGAAGTAAACTTACAAACATCGGCGAGCAATGGTGCGGTACTCACTCAGAGTAGTTGTTCAGATTAATAGTTCCATCCAGAATGTTTTCAGTCAAGTTTACCTACCTCCAGCAGCATTTGCTGTACGCTATTTATTTTTGCGGGATCTTTTCTCACCGCATCCATACTTCGCCATTTAGCTGACGCTACTTTCCAGGAACCGTGAAGTACGAAAACTGCACGTTTCGTGTGCGTCACAGCAACTTGTAAGGCTAAACGGCGAAATTACGCTAATTTGATCTATTTTTCTTTATACGGCTGCATAATGCACTCAGACTCAATGATCTCCGTTTGCAATACTGTTCACCTATGAGCACTCGCCAACACCATCCAATCGAGTCCTCTAGGCGTTGGCTGCGCACTTTGACAACCAACTATTAATTCACCCAGAAACCTATAGTGAAGCACAAAATTTTTGAAATGTGACTACTGACTTGAATAAGTAAAGGCGCACCTGAATAAGTAAAGGCTGAAACATTTAAAGTGAACATGGGGCGTGAGGTTTTAGCGACAAAACCGATGGGTTGTTGAGAGGCACGTCGAACATTTCGCAATTAGATGTAAAGGAAGTTATCATCGCTAGCAGATATGTTGCGTCGGCAATCCGAGACGTCGGATCGGCTGTCCGCAAAAAGAATGAACGCTTAAGGTGGACAGCAAAGCGTTAGGCAACGCAGTCGAATAAAAACAACGCGAAATCGATTGCACAAAGCGGTGCTACAGCGGCGATCGGCTGAGGGCATATGGCTAACAAGAGCACACATACACACAGAATCAACCTCACACAACACAGAGGTCACACAACACAGCAGCCATCAGCTGTGCGTTATGGGCGCTGCAACAAGCAGATGCGGTTACTGAGTGGTATACGCAGTGGGGGGTGTGGGATGGGAGAATGGACGGGGGGATGGGCGGGAGGAGGAAGACAAACAGACAGGGCAGCGCGTTCGACAGTTTTTCGGTTGGGCCAAAAAATTTTTGCATGGGAGATTTGTTAAACGGATATTTTTTCGCCTTTCTGAGAATTAATTGTGAAGATGCGCCAGAGCAATTATGACATCATTTCACGGAATTCAGTTTGTTCCAAAGTTTATATTTTGAACTCGATGACACAGCGCCTCTATGAGGCAACTTTACCCTCCCCCTCCCCTCTTCAAAAATCAGAATTCACCCCGAGTCACTTCCTCGTTGCGTTTCACGTTATCGGGAATTTGACAACGGTACGGCAGCAACTGCTGTGCACTAAAGTTAGCGCAAAGATCGGTTTTCGTTAAAGATTAGACGTGTTCACCTCGCAATCAACTGCACACAAACAAGTAAGCTGATATGTGTGTCAGGCTGCTTATGCCACAACACTTCTTAACCATTGCCTTCATTAACAGCATTGTTTATCTTTCATATTTACAGCATCAAATCATCGTGATTCTTCAGTACGTATAGCTTTCTCCATCCTCCCAAAACAAGTACCACTTTTGATAGAGCCCCCTCCTCCGATGCGCGTCTTACAACTTCGAGCACAATCCCGTCATGAACAAAAAAATGCGCACGAGGTGTGCTTGGTACCTAAAGAAAACATTACGTAACATACCGTTTATCCTTTTTTTCTCACCGCATTTGATCTACATAAACAACCGCTGTAACCATCAGCCAACATTATGCTAATTGTACATATTATAATAATCGCCCACGGCAACGGTTAAAACCTCCCCTTCCCCTAAAAAGGGAAGCCAAACTTTTCGACGGCTAGACCTATTTGGGTGACGCTTTCAAATGTTGCCATTTGTTATTCAAGCCTGCCACCTATAGCAGCACAAATACACAGCTGTACACTTCCGGCTTATTTAAGGCATTCAGTGAAGGCATGGCAAACGTTATTCATCGGCAAGGGAAAAATATGCTCAGTCGTATGCGGGAGTATTACTGAAAAAAATGCAATGGAATAATGAGTAGATAGGAAGCAACAGGAACAAAAAAAAGACAAAACAAAGGATTTTCCGACAAACAGTTTTCGTTTCTATTACTTTTACGTTTTGACTGAATCGAAGGGACGCATTCTATGCTGTTGCTTTGTTGGGATAAGTGAACGTCTATGCAAAATTTGGCACGTAAATGAGAGCAAAAAAAAAACTCCGGAGGGCTCCATTCGACTTAATACGCGATAGGACGTTCTTCACATTTGTGATCGTCTAGAAATGCTTTCCACACAGGTTCTTTCGCGATTCTGGATCTAGTAGGGTATTAGCGATGTGCATCGAACAATATACAAATGCAACGATTCCCTTTGCTTATTTCACATCTTGCAGTAGCTCATATTTATGGTTTGCTTAAGTTTAATTTTTAAGTTCTCACCTCTTTCCTTTGAGGGGTGGTCCAACTCTTCACTTAACGATACATAGGGGAGAGAGACAGAGGCTTTGGCCGACGCGTCCAACTACCTCTTAAACCAGTGTCCATCTGTTCCCTTCACGTACACTTCGTTATACATAGTGTGGTTCGTCATAAGTTTAATGAGTCATATCTGCTGCCTTTATCACACACGCACTACAGTCATCACTTAAGAGACCGATACAGATGACTATTGCACTTTGGGGGGAAGTACAGAATGCCTCCTTTTTTGGACATGCTTTATAGCCAAAGTGTTCTTTGACTTTTGTAGGGTATGTAGAGCGGCAGAATTTTTGTATTTTCATTTCAACCGTGGAGAGAGTCCGTGAATTATTGGAGGCTTTACCCACATCTCCGGAGGGCTCCATTCGACTTAATACGCGATAGGACGTTCTTCACATTTGTGATCGTCTAGAAATGCTTTCCACACAGGTTCTTTCGCGATTCTGGATCTAGTAGGGTATTAGCGATGTGCATCGAACAATATACAAATGCAACGATTCCCTTTGCTTATTTCACATCTTGCAGTAGCTCATATTTATGGTTTGCTTAAGTTTAATTTTTAAGTTCTCACCTCTTTCCTTTGAGGGGTGGTCCAACTCTTCACTTAACGATACATAGGGGAGAGAGACAGAGGCTTTGGCCGACGCGTCCAACTACCTCTTAAACCAGTGTCCATCTGTTCCCTTCACGTACACTTCGTTATACATAGTGTGGTTCGTCATAAGTTTAATGAGTCATATCTGCTGCCTTTATCACACACGCACTACAGTCATCACTTAAGAGACCGATACAGATGACTATTGCACTTTGGGGGGAAGTACAGAATGCCTCCTTTTTTGGACATGCTTTATAGCCAAAGTGTTCTTTGACTTTTGTAGGGTATGTAGAGCGGCAGAATTTTTGTATTTTCATTTCAACCGTGGAGAGAGTCCGTGAATTATTGGAGGCTTTACCCACATTTCTATGCGTGAGTGTGAACCCGTTCGACCCCTCTAACATAATTTTTACGCGCCCTGCCAAACATGCAGTTGCAAAGTGTGTTATGTCGACGCCGTGTCTGTGCTAATTTACGGGTGTGTTTCTGTCTATGCGTATATATGGGTGTGTCTGTGCGAATATACGGGTTTTTCTGTCTGGGCGTATGTACGGGTGTGTGTTTGTCTGGGTCTATGTACGGGTGTGTCCATCTGTGTCTAAATATGGTGTGTGTGTCTGTCTGTCTGTTCATACACGCGGGTTCGTGTCTGTCTGTGCGTATATACGGTGTGCGTGTCTGTCTGTACGTATATATGCGCGTGTATCTATCTTCGCGAATGCGTAGTTCGGGTACCTTTTTAATCTGGAGTTAGCAATTTGGTCATTATAATCCATACCCTGAGATTAACTTCTACGTCCAGTTCCTCACCCCTCTCCACACCTTGTTGGCTGAACAAACTAGAAGGTGCAAAAAATATCATGCATTTTTCAAGTGGCCTTGTTGCATGTTTCGATAGCCGGGTCGATGGGTCATGAATCTTTGGTGGAAAATTCATATGAGTGATCGGATCAGTTAAATTTTGAATTGCGCGCAATTCATGAAACTGGCTGATCTGATAAAGCTGATTCGGCAATATGCATATTCTTTCAGTTCTCTGACGTGCATTCTCATTTGTTTGGCTTGTCATAAAAGTTTTTCGAACTCATCTTCAGCCGGATGAACGCCTCTTTATGACACACAAAATTCTTGCAGTAGCCACCTAGACGTGACTTGAGGGGGTTAAAGACCGACCGAATCTCCCTTTCCCCCAAAGAACAAGTGGGAAATAGTTGCGAATAGGCTAGCACGTATGAGCGTTAGCAGCTCACCTCATCCAACTTCATAGGTGGATTAGGGATCAATGTGATTTCCAGTCGTTTCAGCGTTCGCGTTTACCTTATAAAAAATATTGTTTGCGTTTTTTTTAGATGATTTATTTATTTCTAGGCATTTTCTAGGCAAATTTTTCTAACTTCACGTTTTTTCTGAGAATATCGTAACTAGATCGGAGGGTTTAGAATGCGACTCACAGTATTTTAGGACTAACAAGAGGACGTATTTCTTTGCTGTTAGAAGTTGTACGGGTTTGCGACGTTCTTTCACATCCAGTAGTTACTGCTTTTAACGTTGATCGATTGAAACCATACCTTGAGAGTACTCCTCTGTTAGCACTATCATTTCTAAGCACCTGGAAAATCCACCTGAAAAACTCCACGCATCCCTATAGTCGATTAACAGGCAGCATTTTCTTATTTATATTTTCATTTTTTTTGTCCCATTTCGTTCTCATTAGTAATGCAGTTTTGACTGCACGGCTCGGTTACCTGCTCCGATAACATGAATCTGTGCCTTATACGTTCGGAGGTTTGCGTACATTTTTGCTTTCCCAACGCTGGCCATAAATATCCAAGCAACACTTTGGTTTCGGTAGCACTCATCACCTAACCAATCTCGTTTATTAAGGCTGAGGTGAATTATGTTGGGCTGAGTGAGCACTTGTCACCTAGAGGTGATTTTACGTGCAACATAAACGAAATGAAGGTGTTTATCTCGTCTAAATGATGGCAACATGCGATATGCGCCAAGTATAGGTGACATCATGCAAAGAAAATGAAAAAATAAGAAAAGAAACCTAGAAGGGTCGAATAAGATACGTAGTTTGTTCAGTAAAATTTTTCACAAATATGAATGACTCGAGAAATGGAAAGCGTTAAAAGTTTGGAACATAATTTTGTTTTATCTAGTCAGTCACATGCAACGGTTGTTCGCACGGAGGAATTACTATGAACACTAACGTTAAGCAATCATGCTATCGTTATCGATTTCACTATTAAATCCGGACTAACTAATTATATGTTAGTTTCTTTCTTTTTTTTTTGAATATTTGCTCAACAAAACAAACTGGCCATCATGTCATCTTTTAAATAAGCATACTTCGAGTAAATGTTATCGTGTTTCGACCTCGTAGACAACTCATCTCTCTAAGCGAATACGTTCGTGAACGTTTGACGTTCGTTCGATAAAATGTTTGCAAAGTCAAAATAGCGCATAAAAGTGAGTTGGTTTGTGAAGTGAAGTATGAAGTGGAAATAGCTGAGGTGGTAGTGTAGATTGACTTCTGAAAAACGTTCCCTCATGTTTTCTTAATGCACTGTTTCGTGTTCACACAACACAAACAATGCAAACAACACTTCAGCAAGCAACCAATACACTTGGCATCCACTCAAACAAACATCGCCAATTTATTTTGTTCTCAGCGCAAATATGTCGTCCCCATTGCGACGATATTGAAACACGATATATTATTAAAGTACGCAATACACTTTTCTCTGTTAGGCATTATTGAATTAAAGTATATAAAGTAATATAGCCAATTGTAAAATCATGTGTCGTTTATGTTATGATTTGGTGTTTAGAAGTTAAACAAACTAGCGGTACAATTTTAATCTTTTGAAGAGTTTTGAATAATGCGCCCTCTTTGCACTATTTATTAGCTGAGCGATTAGCTGCAAATATGTGAACACCAATTGCTATCATAATTCGAGCGATGCATCCCGTAAATAAACGGAAACTAATAGCAGGCACTAATTGTCGTATCAGTGCTCTCAATGTATATGGACGTCCAGATAAATCGATTGTGCTCTTTATTTTATATTTTAAATTATGCAAAATACGAAAACATAGTCGAACTCAGTTATATCACTAAATTCCACTGAACTACAAATGGGTTGAATTCGAAACACGAGCAGTTATAATGCGACGAAATTGGAAGTGCGATCGACCATAGATAAGTGAGGGGAAATTTAAAAAATTTCTTCCCAGAGTTTAGAAATACTTACCAAAAAGGAGGATTACGGACAGAAATAAATCAAAATAGAGCATTATAACCAAGTCAGTAAGCGCCACAAAACCGTAGCTAGGTTTAGTCTTCTACTTAAACAGCAAAATGTAAAAGTGCACATTCCGTGCGAGTTGCCAAAAAAAATCCAGGTAAATATTGCCGAAAATTGTCAACAAAAAAATACAGGTGAATAAAATTTTCTTTAGCCATGGCGTAAATAACAGATTCAGATGGACACAAAACTGTTCCAGAACATAAAATGGGACTGACGCAGGATTCACAAAACGAAGCGGAAAGTTTTAGCAAAACATGACAGATGTCGAGAAAAATAGTTACAGCAAAACGCGAATTCAAAACATTCGCAGCTTGTTGATATAACGCCCAAAATCCCATCATACGTAACCATCCTGATATATGTGGCTTATGGACTTAAACACGCCATCAAAAAAAGGCTTGACGTAGGAGACAAGCAGATTATTTCTTCCGTGTGCGCTATTTAAAAATTTTTGATGCTCACGATCGTTTCGATACCACTGCAAATGCCTATATCATTTCTTGCGCGTGCAGCTAGCGAGAACCAATAAAATTTTGATCGACACATATATGTCAGCAGAAATGTGGTGACGTTGTACGGCAAGATGAGCAATCGAATGCTGGAGTTGAAAATGTGGCAGCATCATCGCTAAAGCTTGTAGAAGGGGTGATACCGTCATGCCTTCGAGAAAGGAAATACAGTAGAGTGCTGTATTGGAAGACAAATTTTGCACGTAATACGGGTACGGCGGTACATGTCACTAATGAAGCGCAGCAATACTGCACTAAATTTGTGTTTTTTTTCTGTTTTAACAAGCCTTCGATGATACCGTTGTTCTTCCAACATTAGTGGGCCATTTTTGCTGAGGCATTGCGGTGGGCAGTTAATGCTTCCCGTTCTCCTTTCTTGTTTCCTCTGCGAACTTGAAGGAGCTGTTTTATTCAAAATTTCCCTGTGTGCATCACAATGAAAGTCAACCATGCCATCATTTCCCACTTACCGGGTACCGTTGGAGAACTCGGCTTATACTATTGTTCCGCGACTACTTGCCCGGCTCAGTGTAGCCTGTTATGCACAATCACGTGCGCGACCCTTTAACTTTGCTTTTTTGACCGTTTTCTAAATTTTTAAGTATATATTTTAACTTGTGCTCGAGAAGTGGTCATTTAACGGTGATTTCTTTGCGTGAATCCCCAATTTAATTATAAGAAAATTTTACTCAGACAACGTGGAGATTGAAAGTTGATTGCTGATGCGCTGTGTGCGTTGTAATAGAGCATAGACTAAACCTATCGTTTGGCATCTTTAAAAAAAACATATGCAAACATTATCCCATGCTGTTACGATGTGAACCTGGTGATCTACGTGACGAGGAAGCATTGCTGCTATACGTTTCACGTCGACGACAAGTTGCTCAGAGCAGATATTTTCTTTTTTGTGCAGGTCAGGATGAGTTATCGAATGACAAAACTAGGCTGCAGCACACACGCTCTCGCACATCCCTTGTCCGGTCCGTCTGATTGAGGTCGTAGGTGTGCTCGGTTCACCTGAATACATTACTTGACGTCTTTATGCCTAAATAGCTGTTGAGGTTGAACGAATCTTTAGCAAGTGGCCGCGTTTCGTCGTTGATTCGCACCGATGCACACTGTTTCTGAAGCGTCAAATTGTGTACTTCGTCATCGGTGGCCGCATCAGCGTTCCATTGTACGGTAGCCAGGTTGAACGGCGTGACCGTGTCAGTGGTTAGCGCTTAGGCCACGCCTTTCGCTGCTAGGCCAAGCCAAGCGCGTTACTGGTCTCCGCATGAATTGATGTATATAAGCGTTGCAAAGTTGGCTTCCTGAACGTCTCATAGTGCCATTGGCTTGTTCCGATCTCCCGTCGAAATGACCACTCGTTGTTGCCAGCTGCTCATTTTCGTGGCTGTTGTGCTCGTTTCAGAATGGTATGTATATTAACTACTCGATCATACCTCATCGTATCTTCTCTCACGTTCACGTTCCTCCTATTCCACAAATCAAGTTTTCAGAAAGCTGTTTTGCCCATTGCATATTTTTGACGTACGTTTTGCTCCTGTGAGCAATTTTTTCGTCACCTGCGAAATCACGATATTTCGATAGTCCTCGCAAGTTTCTGAATAAGGTACAATAGCAAGGAACACGATTTGAACGGAAATGTAGCGAACGGTCGTCGTCCAGTCCAGGACTCTTTGAGCCCAATTTGGGCTCATAATTATAAAATGTTGCAAATCCATGGCTGATATAAATCGTATTGCTTGGGTACAAGCGATAACTATTGCTGCTTTTGAGAACTCCCTATATGCATTAAAAGTGTTCAAAACCACACATTGGTAATACCGGAATGTGCTCAAACGGTGAGGATACTATGCCCAATGGGTTCCAGAACCACAGCGCGATATCCGTTACTGTAAAGCGGATACTCATGTAGTCACTATGCTGAATTAACAATAGTTCCCTGCCAAATTTGGCAGGACTGGTTTTCAAAATGATCAGATCTCGTGTAGGAACATCTGTACCTTTGTAGCGGACATATTCCCCGCAACTCTTCGGCATGCTGTACCGAGTTATTTAGTAGTATTATTAAGCAAAGCGTGGAACGCACGCTCAAACGGGTTTGAATCGAATGAGGTCTGAATGACGCCATTCAAGCTAACAAGTCTAACAGCACCTGGAGAATACACGTATTTCAGCTGTCTGTTTTTTACACGGAATGGTGCCCAAACGAAGAACTGTGCAAGTCATGTTTAGAGCGTGCATAGATCACAGCTCGGTGTGGACATCCACATCCTAGATGAATAATTTCTGTAAAAGAGCGTCAAAACTTCGAGACAACGGACGACAGAAACGAAAATGTCTTTGAACTGATGTTTGGTCATCGATCAGGCTGAAGTGTTTGTGCGTATTGAAGCGCTTTTGTAACGATTTTTGCTCATTTGAAAACAACTCTTTGGCAATCATGCCCAAACATTTTCACCAGCATTGCGAGAAGCCCTCGGCTGTTTTAGCGGTTTTCCTAACTTGTTCGATTGAGCTTCTTGAAAAGCATATTGTTCCAGAAGAAATTTTGCTCACTTTTCCTATCTTTACGGGCCACTCCATCAAAAAGGATCATTTAAGTAGCTAGCTAACTGAGTCAGCACTCGCTATTTGGCACCAGGTGTTGAAAGCGGATTCCGTAAAAGCGTACTAACAAACAGAAATATCGCAGCAGAAAAATCCGAGGAAATCCGAGAAGCTAATTTTTTTTTTTGATCAAGTTATTTTGGAATACCATACTTTAATCATTTGTATAACGATTTTCATTCTAAGCAATGAAAAACATCTACAAACGGCAAATAAGCAAGTATATTTGCATAATTCGACAAATTTCAATGAATTTTTAGACGATCATTCTCATTAATTTACCATTTTTAAGTCTAGAAAGGAGTTACAACCGTTTATCTTGAGTGTTACGAGTATTTTGAACGAATGGACCGATCATTGATTTACAGTTGTGATTGCCTTTTTGTTGCTCTCGCAAAATAAGCTTTCACTTATTGTTGTTTCCTCGTTATTCACGCCAGTACTACTGAGGTAATAATAACTCGTTAACTAGGCGGACTAGACGTCATAGTTATGCTGTCTATGCTTGAGCTCAATTTTCCCTTCAAACTAGCTGACATGTGCGAGATGTGCTTCGAAGGGAACAATTCTACCAGACCATGTCATGCATAAAAGACGAGTTGATATGCTTTGATCCGAGTCACTTCCGAATTAATCATTGTGAAAGGCTGTCAGCTGATTCCAATGTATTCTTGTACGTTTTTCCGCTATCCAACAAACACAATTTATACGAAGAAAATTAGTTGAAAATTTGGTTTTTTTTCGCAAGAATTGCTTGCTTTGACAATATAATTACGGAAGCGAATGCACGAAGAGAAAGCAATAGAAATTTTACAACTTTATTTTAATTATGGAGACACTTGTTCATTATTCCTCAATTGCATTAAGATGCAAAAACCATTTTCTGGGTGTCCCTAATCAGCATATTTCTCTACTATTCATTATTTAAGTTTCTGCTAATACGAACTATGAATGATTTTCAAAAGTAGTTTTCAGAATAATAATACCTTGAAGCATTTTGTTTATGTATCCACTGCAACGTTGATATCTGCCTTCAGTCTAATATACACATTTTCTTCTATGTGATCGAACTGAACTTCATTCAGTAATTTTGTTTATTTCACAAACGTAAATGAAACCCAATGAGCCCACCCACATAAGCGGATGACCTGATCAAAAAAAAAACGTATTTTGCAGCGAGTTGCCCATCGGATTCTTGAGAGACCATCAGATATGTAGTAAGCTTCAAAGAACTCACCTTGATTGTGAAATGGGGTGTACCGGTAATATGAAAATATTGCTATTACATCTTTATGCAAATCACATTAATTTTTAAAGCCGATCACATCAACTAGCGATCATTTTTTGTTGGTTAAATTTTTGTGGTACTTGTGTGTTGCATTAAAGAATGTCATAGAGTTAACATTTGCCACATATCTTCCCTCAGGCGCTATCATTGAAAGTTGTTTCCCATTTGAACCGTTTGAATGAGACGTTTTAGTACATCGAATTATGCAAGATTTCAGTGACATCGTTTCCGTAATAAGCTGAACGAGAGATAGTTAACTAGTTTTTAAATCATATACGACCATTCATATTTCATTTCTTGACGCTAAATACGGTACTTCTTTCCTAAACTGCACTTTATTCGTATTCGAATTTTCATATTTTCGTCAAAACTGACTGCAAACTTATGTCTTTCATGGATTGCTTGATTTGTTGCCAAGATTATCATAGTCTAACGCAGCAAATAGATTCTTTAATAGCTGTGTTTTTGCAACTTAATGGAAACTATATTTGAACGTATGGTGAATTTGCCGCATGATGAACAAAGAATTTGCTCATGTGTTTCAACCTGATTCATTTTGTCATATTTTCTTTTGTTGCCTTGTTGAAGTCGTGCAACATTTACTTGGAGATCTCTGAGGGCCACTGCTAATCAACGGACTTACTGGACGACTCTCCGGCCTGATTGTTTGTTTTTCGAGGGTTTCTGAGTGCTTTCGACGGTACTTGTGGTGTAATATTTACAAAATACTTTTACGATGCTTTCAAGTGTTGCTCTTCAAAAGTTCAATGCTTTCTAGTTTTCATCAGTTCTCATTCCTCTGTTTTTTTTTCACTGCTCTGTTGTGTTCTCTTGATCAACTGATGATTAGGTACCATAGGTAAGTTTGATTGCCCTTAGTGATTATCTTTTTTTGCGTGTCTCACTTCTACAGTCTATTCTAGACGTTGTGATTTTATAAAGTTGCTCTGATTAATGTCCCATATTTAGTCATAAATTAGTTTTCCCTTCTCTTATTGTGATGTAACGAGCCGTAGAAATCCTTTTCCAACTGCCTTTTACTGAAATATTTTCGACAATGAACGGAAACCTTTTCTGTTTCGGAAGTGCGTTTAATATATGCTCATACGTGACGAGGCTTTGTTTTCTCTGAGAGCATTTGTCGTTCATATAGTGAACCTCAAGAATCCTCACTAACGGTCAATCACGATCAGACACCGCATGCAGATGTTTTAATTTCAACAAAGCAGTAGCGTATTCTGTGCCATATATGCTACTTTAAGTGCACAATACAAACTCCTCTTTTTTTTTCCGAACAATTTTTCACAACATAAACGCCATTCATTGACACTGTTATTGTTTCGTAGTTCTTTCAGCAGAAGTAATGTTTCGCAAAGGAACGATAACTATCAGGGAAAGTGGTAATGAAAAAAACCCACTACAGCTCAACTGTTGGAAAGTGATACTGAAAAGAACCCACTAGACCTCAATTGAACTATCTGTTTTCGGGCGAACATTGTGTGGAAGCAAGTAGGTAGTTCAGAAAGGAAAAAACAGTGCCTAGAAAACTTCTCACGTACATAAGCGAGTTTGTCGCCGTTTCGAATAGATAGTCTGCTATACAAAGAAAAAACTATTCACCATTTGGACAGCACCACTCTTGATGTCAACGTCAGCTTAACAGCTAACAGTCATGCTGCAAGCATTTATGTTCACATATGCTGAAACTATTGGCGCTTAGGATATTAGGAAAAGTTCAGAGGCTTTACTACGTTGTTCGCAACTCTTTGTTGGAACGTTCTAAAATTTTTCTTCAATCTTCTCTGAATTTCTGCAGTAAAGTTACTTTTTCCCCAGTAAAATGCGGAAAGAATTTATTTAATACTCCAGTGATCTTTTTGCCAGTAAGATGCATTTGTGAGTAGAATTTTTTCCGGATTCCGGTCAAATGGGTTATCACTGTCGCGCATTGGCTCCCTGCATATTTCGAAATCCTACGCAAACAACTATGGATGCAGCACTTGCCAACAACCATAGAGACTTAGTTGCTCACTCTTCTCTACGCTCAGAGTGACGCAGTAGCCCGATACTGCTAAATGCCGGAAGCACGCATCTAATGCAGCATAATTTCGACTGTTATAACGCACTTAACACCAAATATGTCAAGGCGCATCTGTGACCGCGTCACGCAGACGCAATGTCGGCTCGTGTACGCAACAGATTGCCAGTCCATCTCTGGTAATATGAATATGTCAAGGCGCATCTGTGACCGCGTCACGCAGACGCAATGTCGGCTCGTGTACGCAACAGATTGCCAGTCCATCTCTGGTAATATGAATATGTCAAGGCGCATCTGTGACCGCGTCACGCAGACGCAATGTCGGCTCGTGTACGCAACAGATTGCCAGTCCATCTCTGGTAATATGAATATGTCAAGGCGCATCTGTGACCGCGTCACGCAGACGCAATGTCGGCTCGTGTACGCAACAGATTGCCAGTCCATCTCTGGTAATATGAATATGTCAAGGCGCATCTGTGACCGCGTCACGCAGACGCAATGTCGGCTCGTGTACGCAACAGATTGCCAGTCCATCTCTGGTAATATGAATATGTCAAGGCGCATCTGTGACCGCGTCACGCAGACGCAATGTCGGCTCGTGTACGCAACAGATTGCCAGTCCATCTCTGGTAATATGAATATGTCAAGGCGCATCTGTGACCGCGTCACGCAGACGCAATGTCGGCTCGTGTACGCAACAGATTGCCAGTCCATCTCTGGTAATATGCAGATGGTGGAAATGCATATTGCCAGTTTGGCAACAGCAACTTTGCCAGCCAGTTTAAGTAGAGTTTAAGTAGAGATATCTTAAAGCGAGCACGGACATGGGGAAAGCCATACGAGGAGCCGATGCGGAAAAGAAATCACACTTTCATTCCTGCAGAATTTTTGTTGATTATAAACAAGTGGGAAGCGTTTCACACGACGGAATACACTTTACATTTTGCAGAACAGTAATAGGGAAAACGCAGCCGCATACCGTATATTCGATTTGAACTACTTTACTGCCTCTCCAAAATTCTTTGTCCTATATGGCGTACATTTCCCCGTCCTCGAAGAAACGTTGTCACAAATTGCTTAGCCAAATAACTTGTATTAATCCGAGACAAAATATTGTTTTCAAAATAAATACCGTTTCCAAAAGTTCACAAACTTCTAACGACGGTGAATAGAGCTCAAAAATGTTCCAAACCGTATCGCGATCCAACGATTTTCAATTCGGTATCCTTGTGGCGTTCCATTTTAACTTGGAGGGATCATCCATGCCCACAGGACTTTTAGTTTGGAGTAGCATTTGAAGGATGAAAAAACGGCAAGGTCAACGGCTATTGGACTAATTTTCGGATCAGAAGTTCTCAGGTTGTCTGCATACACACTATATGCAGATACAATATGCGTAATACTTGTGTTCTTCAAACAGACATGCAGTTTCATTGCAGGTGCACAAATGCAACCCTCGATGGATGGGAGCATTCGGAAGAAAGCGTTTTGTAAGTGCATTTTTTTCTACTTTCCAGTGAAACTTTTCCCCGTTCTGAAGCTTCAGGAAATGGCAATTCCAGATGACATCGTCCACGTAATAGTGCAGTCGAATTCCACCGGTTGCAAATTGAACAATGGGAGTACTATGAGCGGCCTGGGTTTCTCTAAGTCACCATGACATACCGATTATCGAAACAACCACATTTGATGATGACGTGTTGAGAATTCGGCAGAGTAGCTTTGTACGGATATAACTACCGACGAAGAGAATGTCGAGAAAAGTTCATTATCTGATGATTTTCACTGATCAAAGGCAAGCTGAAAATGGAAGCTTTCGTAATAAATCGACTGATGCCATTCACCGCAGTCGATTACTACTGACTGACTACAATCGAACATTTTTTGAGGCAAGACAGTAATTGGCGGCCGATCTCAGCGTGGGAGGCAATGCTGTTGAAGCAGAAGAGAATGGCGCACAGCATCGATGCACGCTCGGTGAATCAGTTCAAGAATTGCTATTTTTCACCTATACAATGCGTTCTGGTCGACAAGAGAAAGTGATTAAGACAAGAATGGTTAATCGAGCTTTTTTGTCGCACTGTTGTGCTTCGTATGTTTTGCCTCGACTGCATATTTGATCTCAGCCTTGTTGCTAAAACAAATGAAGTATTTGTTGATAATGACAATTACCTTCTTGTTTACCTCTCGTCACCAATACTGATTTGTTTCGTAAAAGTCAAAATAAGTTCACACGTTTAAACGAGTGAAAAGTTTGTCCAGCATCAATATCTCTAAAATAAACCACACAGAATATGTCAATATTACTAGTAGCTATTCGATAACGGTGCCGACAATGCAAGAAAGTACTCATTATATAGTTGGAAACGCCAAAGATATAATTTCCGAAAGTATTCTTGAACTGCCGAAGAGCCAAAAAAATGAGTCACGCCTTTTGTGCGCTGTTTTGCTCGGCAACTGCATAAATGCACTACTCTATAAAGTGCTACTGATAGGGCCTAACTGAAAGGAACTTTTTCACTTCTCGGCAGTGTCCGTAAGTCGAGAAGCGTAAGCTCAGCAACGATGAAACCTTGAGCGCTACTCTACTAAACCGTCACAGTAATTGACTTACTAGTACCAAACTAGAGACTTGTATGACCCATGAATGAAATATTATTTCAATATGTGAATTATGATATATCTCGAATTCTACATGTAACAAGTATACGCCGCTTTGAAGACGCAAAAATCAATTCGAAATATCATACTGTCTAAAACAAAATCCCCTCCTCTACACTGTTACTTCTTCAAGTAATCACTTCTTACGAGTACGCAAAAAGCAGCAGCCTCAAATAGTCTCCTCGTCTTTTTAACCCCCTCATTCAATATGCACCACTGTGAACTTTTATATTGAAAATGGTCGCTAAGGAGAAGCTGAAAAAAAAGCCGCTCCTTTGGTACAGTTCATCTTTTGAATACTCTTTTCCTCGGAAAGCTGTAAGCGCGGTCTAGCAAACATGACCTTATTCGATGAAATACTATAATTCTCAGCCATCCCGCTCGAATTGTTTCGGATTTAATTTTAAAACAGGTTGCAATTAAAATCTGATACTCTGTCCATTGTCGTTGCGCACTTCGACGCTTAGTTACTAATGAGTGTTGGTTGCTAGATGAAAATGTTCAATTATTTAGGCAAATAGATCAAAAGGGCTTTGGAGTGCATTAGCAGTTAATTTCTCGTCGTCTGCATCCAACAAATTCTTGCGCACATTTTACACAAATTTTTCAAAACCACACAAGCACCTCACAAGTTACTTGCATGCATCATCCGATCAGTCAGCGCTGTTCGTGTGTCACATTCACAATCGTGCGTTTTGTTGAAATACTTAACTAAGACGTGCAAATAAAGTCAAACATAAAAAAGCACTTAAGTCTTACTTTTCCTGAGGTTCGAATAAGAAGAGTAATGATTATATCTCCACCCCTTACCCAACATTTCAACCGCTTATACCGAAAGAAGCAAACAAATAAAAAGTATATATTGCGCCTCAGGTCATATGCACCTTTCACGAACGAAGCGAAGCGTGAACATCATGCCGGGCCATGCGCGTAGCACAATTTGTTCTCTCGTGCATTTTTTCCATATTAGAGAGCTGCCACTTTGTATAAACAGCTACAGAACTTTCTTTTAAAAAATATTATGCTCTACAGAAGTATTCCTTTGCATTACTATTTCATGACGTGTTTCGATGAAACGCATGAGCAGTAGGACTCCGATCTTTGATGAACGTAATTGATTCAGCACATTTTTAGACTCCCTTCATTCACTCATTAGGTACCAACAATGGACCAGTGACAGTTCCTGGACATATGATCACCACATTCCGAACTTCTTGTAGTGCTCCCTAGCGCACTTCAGTTGATCTTCAAGCATTCTACTCGCCAAGCCACGTCTTTCCATCATTTCTCTCATAATTGGCAAGTTGGTGTGCAATGGAGAAATTAAAAGAAGATCCGATTCACGGCACACTCGTAATACGGACGCGTTTTTGGACAGTTTTGGATTGTCTTCGGCAATTTCGGAGCTCACACCCACCTGCAATATGGGTTGTTATTTAACTGCTTTATTTCTCTGTTACCAGTTTACAACATGTGTTCCACTATAAACTTGTCGAAGATGAAAAGCCTTTAGCGGCTTTGTGCTATACACCTATTACTGAAGCATGCTGTGAAATAAGTGAAAACCATTTTTTTAACAAATACGTTTTTTACAAATAAGAGTATAGCATGCAACCGTCGTGAACGCATTCAATTCAACTTGATTTGTTCTTCCAAATAAAACGCTGACTGGCTTATTCCCAGAGTTCGCCATTAAATGAACCTTCAATGAACAATTCACGCTTAAAATTGTCAATGAAAGAAGTTAGTGCAAAAAATTAACGTTACTAAGACGTTGGATGTAAAAATAATTCCGACATTCTTTTACAACTCCAGACCTCATACAGATGAACGTTGTAGATTGCTAAGTGCAATGGATCGGTGCATTTGTGTAAAAGTGCGTATAAATATTGCACGTTGAACTTGTATATGGGGAACGACGAACAAGTTAGAAATTATTTCGCGTTTTTTTATCATAGTTTTCGCTTGCCTGCATCAACATTTGTCATGCAACAATTCTGGGACGAATACTTTTAGATAAGCTGCTAGCTACCCTTTACGGTTATGAAAAGGCGCAAGTGCGTGATGCTCAATTAATTTGCGTTTTGCGCTCGCTGAACTATTTTTTGTTCTGCGTATTCAACGAATTTAGTGTTCAAAAAATTCGACGAATTATGAAGAAGAAATTTTAGTGCCGAATAACCATAAAAATTTTTAATGTTAAATCGAAGCCGGCAAAACCAACGAACGAATCAAAAAGTTTTCGATGGACTAGCAAATTAAAATTGCGAAGCAAAAACGGATAAGAAACGAACTGAAAGAAAATTCTTCAAGGAACCAAAAACTGAAAAAGACCTGAAAAGCCGACCTGAAAAAATTTGGTGCCGAGTGCGCATAAAACGGGTCCTCCAGAGTCGCCCTAAAATCACTCACAGCTTCCATAGGCTCTCGACTAAAGATAGAGAGAGAGAAACAAACGGCAAATGGATTCACAATGCACAATCTTCATTTTATGGGATGATAATTACTAAGCACATCAAGTTATTCGAGGAATTTTGTTTAAAAAAGAGTTGAGAATAGTTCCAAGCTTCAGTATGATCAAGATCCAAAAACCCTAAGTTTTAACTCTTCTGGACTGCGTCAAAATTGTCACGGATGGGAAATAAGAAGTCAATAATTTAAGCTAAATTCTCGGTAATTCACATAATGGAAAGCTAAGTTTTTCCATGCTTACTACACAATTTCGACCGAAGAGAAAGTGTACCGTGGTACCTTTAATAAAGCGCCCAAGGGATACGCTACTCGCATCTGTCTGGAGGAAATCACTATTCGAGAAAGACGATGTCAAAGGAGGGAGTATTTTTTCAGACTCTGCTGGAATGCGTTGTTTGCATTACTGTGGAAGCCCATAATCTTCTTCAGGAAGGGTGGCTATGTCGAACGGATGGCTATTTCTTCAATATCTTCAAAGCGATAGGAGTACTTTGCGAAGTAGAAATATCGGGAACAGGTTCCATTCGAAGTAATACAGTACAAGTTAGACCAAACAAATTACTGTGGACTTCCAAGAGACGGAATACTTTTATTCTTCATCGCAATCAGCTCAGGTTCTCAAAATAAATAAACAGAAAAGTAATGCAGTTGATATTTAAAGACGGGTTCTAGTATTTGTTCGTTCTTGCAGTTGCAAAACATATAGATCTACCTACAAAGCAAGCTCGCTGTTCGTGACTGGCAGGCGACATAAGAAGTGGTCTCCTTCGAATATCCTCACCAACGATCATACTCAAAACAACCATTCTTTGAAGTGTCGGCGACGGTTGACCCACTGAAATATCTTTCTCTTTTGCTTTCCACTGAATGCCTGTACTCTCCATACTCTCAAATGAAATTTCTTTTTCAACGCACTGTCATTGCTGACTTAGGAAGTTTGAACCTTTCACAAAATGACATACATGAACATGCTTCAGTAAAACGACACACGATATAGTGGTTAAAGTATGCGAATATCTTGGGTCGCTGAGACCACCAACTGCTTGATTTAAAAAGCAAATGTGCTGAACCAATCGCCTCTATAGATTCCACAGCATACACGTCGTTTACCTATCAGTTCGCCCATAGTATGTGAACAATCTGTTTGAACGAGAAAAAATTGTCGCTAAAGTTGCGGGCAACTGATTGAATGAAAAAAAAGTTGTTATCTGCGATCATTTGTGACATAAAATTAAACAGCCCAATAAAATGGACGAGATTAGAGAATTGGTTCATGAAAATCATACCGAGATATTTACTGAGGTTACAGAGTATGTCAAACAGTTGAACCGATTATAAATCTGAAGGTGCTAGTAGAAGACAAGTTTTTTTTTTCTGATTCCGGAGGAACCGATGAGCACTTTTCATCAGTTAAAATCACTTATTAAACCTCAGCAAAAGCATACGATACAGCCATAAACGAGTATTCCTTTAACAGCACCACGGAGGCTTCTAGCCTGATTTTTGAGAGAATATTTTTTGATTGCGAGCATGCGTTCTTTTTCACGGCTTTACGATCTTATCTCGAGGAAAAAAATAAATTTCAAGACACAATAAAACACCAGCTACAGTCATCCAATGATTAATAAGTCTCTCTAAATTTGACAGAAAAATGGAAACTAGAAACAACTCGGCTAATCGGTGAATGCATCGAGGGATCGTTTGTCAACCAACGTCAACTACCTTCAGGTCTCCTTCTCTTACTTCCAAAAATTGCTATGGGGGGGGGGGGGACAGGAATTAAATGAAACTCAAACTGTGAAACGAAGAAAGAACAAAACTGAACGAAATTAACTCAACTGGTGTACAACTTCCTCCGAATACCAAACCGTGAATATGCCTCAAAATTTGCGTGTTGGCCCACTTTCCGGGGGAAATCTCGATTATTGTTATTTTTTTCGCGAAACTACAACAGCATCCATTTTGAAATGTTCAAGAAAACGACTGCCTGAAAGCTTCATAAAATTTAACGCTCATTACGAAATCGAGTCGAGAAGTAAGCTGAAGGTCAGAAAATACGAACCGTCGGTTATGCCGGAACCAAGCATGAAGCAGTTCGACCACTGTACAATTTCGCTCATAGTTAGCTGAGAGGCACTGAGATCAAGCATTAGCGGTACAACCATGAACTTCGAGGTCATGTCGCATATTTCAACTCTTCTCGGTAGGTACACCAAAGCAATGTCGTATGCTGACTACCTTCAGGTCTCCTTCTCTTACTTCCAAAAATTGCTTTGGGGGGGGGGGGACAGGAATTAAATGAAACTCAAACTGTGAAACGAAGAAAGAACAAAACTGAACGAAATTAACTCAACTGGTGTACAACTTCCTCCGAATACCAAACCGTGAATATGCCTCAAAATTTGCGTGTTGGCCCACTTTCCGGGGGAAATCTCGATTATTGTTATTTTTTTCGCGAAACTACAACAGCATCCATTTTGAAATGTTCAAGAAAACGACTGCCTGAAAGCTTCATAAAATTTAACGCTCATTACGAAATCGAGTCGAGAAGTAAGCTGAAGGTCAGAAAATACGAACCGTCGGTTATGCCGGAACCAAGCATGAAGCAGTTCGACCACTGTACAATTTCGCTCATAGTTAGCTGAGAGGCACTGAGATCAAGCATTAGCGGTACAACCATGAACTTCGAGGTCATGTCGCATATTTCAACTCTTCTCGGTAGGTACACCAAAGCAATGTCGTATGCTGATGAATGAGTCTAAAAGCACTCGAAACGTCAGAAACATTTCAAACGCCGTATTCTCACAAAATATCACGAACATAGCAGGTGGCATGGATAAGGATTTCCGGAGGGCACAAAAGATAAGAAGAGGCATGGATTTGTGAGTTGATGGAAGGGACGACGAGGGAACGGGAAGGGAGGGAACAGTCCCAGAAGATTGTTGAAGTTAAAAGCGCACGACTCATGAACACAGCGGAAAGATGCATACATTTACTGTACGGTGAGGACGTTGGTATGGTGTTTTGAAGTCTTTTTGTTTCTCGACCAGATAATGTAATTTTCGGAGTTCAACATATTTTTGCTACTTTGGAACAACGCGGATGGCCGTACCTCTTCATTTTCACAATTTTTAACGCCTTTGGACGCAATAGGCTTAACCGCATTTGACCCATATTTATCAATGCCTAAAGTTTCGTTGGTTCGCAGTATTCATCATACGTATCAGGGAAGCCAAATTGAAAGTCGAGGAATGAGCTTTGTGGATATAAACAAACTGCTTTGTATTCATCGTTGACGTCGAAATCGGAAGATATCATTAGCAGATCGTTTTGCTCCTTCTGCATCAGAAAATAATCGTTTATTGTGACGTTAGCGATTGCTGCCCTAAAACCGCATTGGTTTGTTGAAAGCATTCTAATAGTACAAGCATAAGGGATCAACTCTCTCACAGATTAGGTTTCATATTCTGCAGTGCAGCACTGACTGGTCCATCACTGTTTTGCTGCGATTGCTTTCTCATAAAACGATTGGCAATTATGTTTTGACGTATAGAAGACAGCATCAGCTCCACAATAACGTGTGATTTTCATCGTTTGTTCTGTTTCTAAAACCGAGCGTGAACTGAAAGTGTATTACATCGAAAACTACTCAAATTGGTGCTTTGCTTCTAAAATTTACCATTTTTCAAGATTTGCCTTTCGAAAATTCCCACTGTATCGGTACTTATTTTCCAAATTTTCTCATGCCCGTTGCCAATAGCTCTCTAGACTGCAAGTGTGCGTCTTAAAGAGACCTACATCTGCTTCCAGTCGGGATCGTAGACACAATGAGCAGCGGTGAGCACCGTTTCGGCAGTGAGTAGGACACCACCACATAACGAAAGTTGCTGAATAATGCAACAACTTCAGCTGTCATAACTCACAGCATTCGAATATATTTGTAAGGAATTGACGAAGAATAAGCAATTTAAAGCTTTCCCTTTGGATACATGCAAAACAGATGACAAATGGAGTTTGCAAAACAGATGGCACACCGAGTTTGCAAAACGGATGACACACCGAGTTTGCAAAACGAATGGCACATCGAGTTTGCAAAACAAGTGGGCACACTGAATTTGCAAAACAGATGATATGCCGAGTTCGCAAAACGGATGACAAAGATTTTGCGAAACAGATAGCATATCGAGTTTGCAAAACGGATGGCACACTGAATTTGCAAAACAGATGGTGGTATACCGAGTTCGCAAAACGGATGACAAAGAATAGCACACGAGTTTGTAAAACGGATGACGCACTGAATTTGCGAAGCAGATGATATATCGTGTTCGCAAAACAGATGACACAGTTTCCAAAACGGATGGAACATCGCACGAAAAAAGGCACGTTCGAACAGAACGCAGAAAAAAAAACTCACAGGGGTATGCGGAAAGCGCGCAACAACGTTTACAAAGAACGGATATTGGCCGGGATGCGCATCGTTGGCATGTATAATACGCCGAATCCGCTTCGCAGCATCTGTATAATCAGGACTGCAAATAAATATCAGGAAAGGGAGAAGTGAATAATGAAAAATTCGCATTAGGAAAACTTGTGGAATGCGCGACCCTCACAGACAACTCTTGCACTGACACATATCCGATAGCACAGTGCGCCGACAGAAAATGTAATATGCGAGAATCTTCATGGATGAGAGACTCGTGCGCTTGCTGCCTTCATTTGTCACTTTGTTATGGCTTGTAGTCATCGTGAGCACACATTGTTTACTGGCGCATCATTCAACAATCTAAACCAACATTCTCCAATCTAGTCTGCTTCCCTTTTATTAACAACTTCATCCGGTGTTCTGCGGGAAACGATTTTTAGGCACAGAAGAGGATGAGGCATGGGACAGCAAATTGGCCT
>JPKZ01001028.1:96109-111571 GCA_000803305.1 Toxocara canis
ATATATATATATATATGGCAGAATGAACTGAGCATACTTCACAGAAACGCGTAAATAATAAATTGCACATAAGTTTATCGAGGCGCTACCATACGATGGCTGTTTGTTGCATGCCCAAAATTCGTCTTTTACAGTTTATTATGAATTCGTTTGTTGTTTTTTTTCGTAGGTTCTATCTGTATCGCTAAAACGACGAGGAAAATGGTCTAGAAATGAAGACTAAGTTTTAAAAAAAACGCGCTTAAAATGGCAACAACACCTCGACATTACGTACATAAGTTAAACCAGCAAACAGTGGAGGGAGGACATGCGGTTGAATTTCGGACCTAGGAAGAAGAGACGTCCACGCGCAATTCAATACAGCAAAATGAAAGTAGAGTTTAAGACGCTATCACCTGAGGACCTCATGAATCGTCCACTCTCAATGTAATTCTATGTAACCAGAAGCCTTACCAAGTTATAGAATGACTCCGGTAGATTCTGACAAACGTAGTAGATAATTCCGTTTTCTAATTCTTCTTCGAAATCAGCGTTCGTGAGCGTGTCGTTGATGAATGAAACGGCGATTCGGCATAGACGGCAGCTTTTTATCCGAATTTTTGGCTCTTTTGGCAACCAATTTCGTGAAACTGAAAGATTCCCAGTTCGGATTCACCTAAACAGGCAGTAATTAGGCAGCCTAGCAGAACTGGTGTTGATGTAATAAAAATAAACTTTCGGATGTGTGTGTGTGGATTTGTCTTCGAAAGAAACGCCTAGTGCATCAGGACGGGTTTGGCATTGGGCAAGTAAACTTTTGTTTCAGCTAGTGAACTTTTGCATTGGTTTGAGTTTTGCACGAAAACTTTCAGCTTTAAGAAAAACCGCATTTCTCTGTGTTCAACGTTTAGAATTATTTGACGTAAACCACCACGGTCAATCGTTCTGAACGGGAACGCGCACTTGTGAAGAAGCTTGAATGCGATCCCCTCGACCCTTGTTTACTTCTTACACCTTTTGAGGCACTTTTAATGTATAGCAGTAAACTCTTAATTAGGTGAACTTTCCAGTCTTCAAAGCAAAAAAAAAAACTTATAGAAGAACCTACTTAATTTGAATGGAGAAGCATCGCGGAAGGAAGGTGTGCAACATTTGATTTGCTCGCAAAGCGCCACTGAAGTAAACTGCTTAACAGCGGTTGGAAGCACGTCCCAGCCATACGTTTCCGCAAAACGAGTACATTTGCCGACATCAGTAATGGGCGCCAGTTTCGAACATGTGCGCTTCAGCACTCCTGTTGCCTGTTGATTTGGGATTTTTGACTTAAAGGGCATGATGATTCCGATGCGATGTAAGTGGAAGTGCTATGCGTTCAACAGTAAATATTACTATATGGCGATTCGCTAACCATGCAAACATGTACAAGCAAAGAAACAAGTGAGGTGAAAGTGTGCTGTCTGCAACTGTCGCTTCTGTACGATCCAGTTTTGCAGTAAGCAAGCGTTCGACATTAGCGTTTGTCACAAGGTGTCGTCGATTTAAAGGACGCGTTTTCATTTACTCGTTAGGTGTGCGGAACAGTGAAGTTGCCATAGATTCCGATTACTTCAGTACTAATGGGAACGTAAGTAACTTTCGACCGGTTGTGCAATGCTAGAACGCATCAAATTTGAGTGCCATCGGGGTCAGATAAAATAACGGAATTAATTGCTATAGTTATTTTGCTATTTTCTGATGCAATATTCGTTTGAAGTCCAACTTGCACGACGAACTCCTCCAAATGCAGTACTGCTTGCGTACAAATGGCTAAAATTTACGAGTAGTTCAAGTCTGGTGTCATTTTTTAGGGCGCCATGATTTTGGAACAGTGCGTTATATGTATGCTACAAAATTCGAATTCTACGAGTGAAAGGAGTGTAGATATCATGGCACCTTTAATTTTAATTACGAACCTTTGAGAGTGCAGGTGTGGCATCGTTTATGCTAATCACAGTTAGCTAGCTGCAGATGTGCGGTGCGGGAAGATCCAACGAGCACAGGCAGGAACCGTGGAATGTGCTTGCATCCCTTCTACCCCTAATGCGCTTTTGCGCATCGGACCAACCCTTTCATTTTTCACACGTAAAGTGGAATGGCTCCATTCCTGTACTCGCACTGTTTCGGCGCCCTTCGTAGGTTTAATGTGAACTTTTCGCAATCTGAACTCCTCTACCGTCCGAAATTTTACAATGTGCAGTAAATACAGTAAACTTGTCGGTGCAACTTGGATGATCTAAGCTGAATAAATGGCTGGAATCGACTTGGAAAAATCACTTTAGGAGGAATGGTAGAAGAGAAACGCGGTTACTCACAGCACGAGTTATATTTTCCAGTTCCATAAGTACTGCTTCCAGAAGCATTCTGCATTCGGTGCAGCCGCAAAAAATAATGGAAGCATCGTTGGCAGCATCCATCGTGCAAGATGAACAACGACCTCCTTCACCGCGAGCGATTTCCAGTCGCACTGCCTTTTGTACAGGTCTCTGACTCACCGCAATTTTATTATAGCCCTTTCAATGTGCAAAAACTGGAAAATATGCTCAAGGTACTTGTATCTTATACCCTCTAGCGACTCACCGGGTGAGGACATTTTGTTTTGGCTTCGGCCCGTTCATGGAAGCGTAGTTTCTTAATCTTCTGCACTCACCTTTTCCGCTTTAGTGCGCAAAGTGTTACTTTGTCACGTATGAGGTAGGTTTCCCTCTACTGCCATTCACATACATCCGGTTAGTCTGCTGCGCAGCTGTATAACAAAGCCAAGAAAGTGAAACCGTCCCACCTCATCTTTATTCATTATCGTAAAAACTGAGGGACGTACAAGTTATTGTAAAACCTCGACTTCATTAAATCCTCCTTCCTCCTCCACACATTATTGCACTTCATCTCAGAGCAGGGGACTAACTTGTAAAAACAGGAGTTATGCTTGTGCGAAGTGGCATCTCCGAGATAGCAGATCAAATTGAGGGAAAGATTTTCGAACTCCTATTTCCAGAAAACGGGATTGCATNNNGGGGGGGGGGGGGGGGGGGGGGGGGGGGGGGAGGGAGAGAGAGAGAGAGAGAAGGGTAGGGGCTGCATCCGATTTTATGGGGTGTCAAGGCCCCGGTGAGTTACGGGAAGTGTTTCAGTGTTCCGTATCGTATGCAGTTTGTTTCGTGACAGCAAGCGTTGCTAGCATGAAAGAGTGCAGCAGCTTCAGAACCTTATCGAGCGTACATAGCAATTAGTTGTAAAATAAGTGAACGCATCCGTAAGCTGCATCATTTTCACTGCTGCAGTACACTAGCGCCCAAAAACCGCCACGATGAAAAGGGGTGTATCGTCATAGCACCACCCTCCCTCTCATTTTACGCCTCGTTAAAATGTCGGCCTGATTTTGTTTTTTTCTTTTCTACCGAAGTTCGCAACAGTGGCCTTGTTCTGGCAGTACTTGAAACAAAAAAATTTGATATTCTCAAAAGGCGTAATAGGAAAAGGCTAAATTTCCAGTTTAGTGAACTGAAAATTTAATCTCACGTCATAATGCTGCTTTTTATAATGCGCTCCGACTAAGCGAACGCCATCCCATCTCGGTATACTCAAGTGTTGACTAAACTGAAATCGCTTTAAGGTGATTCTTCGCTTGAATGTCTTTTGTAAGATTTACTAGTGCAGCAGTAGTGCCATTTTCTATTACATCTTCCATATGATGGTGGGAGAAGGGAACGGCTGAAGAAGCTACACGCTTCTAAACGATTATTAACAATTAAAGCGTCGGCCTGATTTTGTTTTTTTCTTTTCTCCATCTCTCTCGACCGAAGTTCGCAACAGTGGCCTTGTTCTGGCAGTACTTGAAACAAAAAAATTTGATATTCTCAAAAGGCGTAATAGGAAAAGGCTAAATTTCCAGTTTAGTGAACTGAAAATTTAATCTCACGTCATAATGCTGCTTTTTATAATGCGCTCCGACTAAGCGAACGCCATCCCATCTCGGTATACTCAAGTGTTGACTAAACTGAAATCGCTTTAAGGTGATTCTTCGCTTGAATGTCTTTTGTAAGATTTACTAGTGCAGCAGTAGTGCCATTTTCTATTACATCTTCCATATGATGGTGGGAGAAGGGAACGGCTGAAGAAGCTACACGCTTCTAAACGATTATTAACAATTAAAGCAAAAAGTTATATTATGCACCAAAATTTTGCTATAAAGTAATGCGGACAGGTTATTAGGCGTAGGAACTTGATGCTAACATTTCCTCGTATTTCGCTCACGTGGCCACTGTTCTGATGCAACCAATCTAGTCATTCTGCGTTAAAACGAAGTATAATGTTGCCTAACTTTGAATCGCTTATAGTAAGACAGTACAGCTAACGAGTGACGTTGTGGAGTGTAGAGAGTGCAGTTGAATGAACGGTTTATCGCACGATACAGTTTCAAAAGCGCCGAAAACAATAACTGAGCAGCAAAGGTTAATGTGAGTGGACTTGCATCGCTAAGTTAGTTTTAAAAAAAATAATGCACCATTGTAAATGAGTGAATGATTCGAATGTTCAAATCAGTCAGCGAACGCAACTTCGCTCATAGCCGGAATCCGGACAAAACACTGACCTGCTCGTCCACTGCTGTGTCGTCACCCAACATGAGGATGTCCATCTTGCACAAGCCCAGATCAGCACAGAACTGTAATCGTAAGGAATTCAGAGATTAGCTGTTGAAATAGCAGCTTTAATTTCATAAGTTAGGATTCCGCATATGGCACCTCGACTGGAATAGATTCACGTTGTGTGAAGTTACTTTAAAAATTTTTGGCTAAATTCTTGGCCAAAGCAGTGCGCAAACCAAGTCTTCCACCATTGTGATGAAGCTCTACGCTACCTAACATAAAAATTATCGACTAAATGCGTGCTGAAGTATCACACTCAGATTAGTAAACGTCGTTGTCGATTTCAGATGAGGCCAAATCTCTTTTTCAATTGTTGTAAAGTTAAATCCTATTCTTATGTTATTCTAAGGGTAAATTTCATTTTCATTTTATTTTGCCTTAGAAATTTTGCGAATATTTAACAACTAGTTAACGTTTTCTTTATTTTTCCCTTGAACAGTCTCCATTGAAATCAACCATAAATATATGTGATGAATAACACATCCATATTGCGTCTTGTACGCGAAGTTCTCGGTCACATCTATGCGACAGAACGTTAGTATTGCATGAAAACATTATGAGAACCTAGCGTTACAATATGGAAGCTGCATACTCGTAGGGTTGAGGTCAAGGTTTCAGATGCGTTAAATAATCTCGCACTGTTACGTAAAACCAAAACTTCGTAAGGCAAATAAGAAAACCTCAGGAACCCACGATAATCAGACCAACGAGGAGCCATCAGGAGGTTTATTCCGCTTGTCAGCTATCAAAATTCTGTTAGCAGATCTGATCCAACCTAGGGGATTTCAGTACACTAGTTGAAACAGCCTCAGCGCAGACATCTTGTCACGTATTTTATCAACTACTCCAGCTGCTCCAATGGGACTGAGCTAAACATCCGCGATAAAATATGCGGAAGTGGCTACCAAGTGGACGCAGGAACTGTTAAGCTAATGACCGGCCCCATGGGTCAATCATGAGACAGCAGATGATCGTTCATTATAAACGATAAGAAAATGAAAGAGATTCACCTGTTTTGTGTTGTTTAGCAGCTTGCTGAGCTCCTCGAATAGCTCGGGTATAAACTCGTCAAGCATCAGGTCGCACTAAAAATCAAGTCCCAAAACGCTTCTTTATATGATCGTTATAAGTTTATCTATTCCCATTAAAGGATGAAAGATCATAGCAACGTCTACACTACAATGAACTAAACAAGAAATTACGTAACAAGACTCATAGCAAACGAACATCACGTAAGTGAGACTATGCAAAACTGAAACGAGCCAAACTAACAATTCAATTCACTAGCGAATTAGCGCAGTTCACTAAATTCAAATGAATTCCCTATCGTAATCTCGAGAAATTTTTAAATACAGTAAAATGATAACTATTAGTTGATGAGAGCGACTTACAGCTATGGATTACAAGTCTGCAAAAAAACTTCATTGTTTTTCAAAATGAATTGTCGAACGGAACATTCCAATGCTTTCACTAAAATAAAATTTAAAAAAAAAACAAAATGCGGCTGGCCTTCAAAGAAAAACGAAGCTATGAAAATCACTCTTCAGCTATATAAGAAAGCGTGAAAAGCCGATTAGCAATTCACAAGTAAATATTTTCAGCAAACGCTAGATCGAAACGTACCGATCCTCGATATTTTCCAAGACGACTGCATACTTCCTCTGAAAGGAATTTCTTCAGCTTCTTTTGACTCTGTTCTTCATCGACGAGGTTTTTCAGTTCACCAGCCGCGAACTGGCACTCCTCACAGACAAGATCGTTCTGAAGAGATAAACGATCGTTTAACTGCTAGGCAACCATGTGGTAATGTAACCGTATCGTGATACTACTGAAAAACGAAATCTCATTTAAAGAATTTAAATTCGGTAATAAAAACTTAAGCCACATAAAAATTTCTGTGAGATGAAGAGCACCTGTTATACAAGGCGGGCTTTATCTCTTGAAACGACTACGTATCTTGGATGCTGAGAATTCTATTATCACTTGAAAGCAATGACTGATTGAACGAAGACTTCTGAGAACTCCTGAAAAAAATGGCGTCCCTATTTACACTGTCATACCTTCTCTAATATGCCTTTTTTTCTCCTCATGACGCTTTTTATCCCAGATGCGATCACTTAAATGAAAACCATGGAGGTGAAAACAGCAAGATTCTGCAGTTCCACCGTATTGGGGTGCTGTATGCAGGACGCTATATGAGCAAAGTGGAAGGAGCGGTGAGTTTTATCGCGTTGCAGCATTTGGCAGATTAGGGCATCGCCCATTCTAACTATATATATATTATATATATATATATATATATATATATGCTAACAACATGGTTAGAATGGGCGATGCCCTAATCTGCCAAATGCTGCAACGCGATAAAACTCACCGCTCCTTCCACTTTGCTCATATAGCGTCCTGCATACAGCACCCCAATACGGTGGAACTGCAGAATCTTGCTGTTTTCACACATGTGGAAATGCTTGCAAACGTTTTCCGCATCCTTCTAAAATATTTCGTTCGTTATTGAAGCAATCAGCTGAGGCCTACTTCGACGAATTTCCTAAGGTAAACTCCTCCCCTTTCTAATATTAGAAAACAACTACTTATTTAATTCCATAGCCAGAAGGGAACAACTAGAAGGGAAATTACTGAGCATGAAGAAGCTCTAATACTTTTTCAAGTACTACGACGACAAAAGCCCGAAACTGAGCCAAGCCTAGTATGCACTTTCACAGAAAGAAAATGAAAGCGGCTGGAGAGAAAACGTTTTTACGCTTTTACATTGCCATAAACGTTAATGAGACTTTTGGGAATTACGGGGCAATAGTGCAAGAAAGTGTAGTGCACGAAGGTATGTCTAAAATGACTCACCAAATAAGGTTCTAATCTTTGGATGAAATAATCGAGTTTGCTGACGAACACTTTGCACTCCTCAACATACGACGTTTCGTGACAGAGGAAGCCGAGAATTGCCTTCAATTCTGCCACTTTTGCGGGATCTTTCATTGCCTCAGCGAAGCGTGTTACCAACTGCAATGTTTTTTCGCCACTTTTATGTGCACTTTATTTCATCGACTCACTAAGAAAGGGCCAATGTAAGGGGTCAAAATGGAGCTCCGGCGGTTACACACCTACTGATTCCATCGGAACGCTTCGAGAGATGAATGGATTAATTAAACACGAAAGAACGCTAACATCCTTCCTATAGGAAGTGCTAGCATCCAATATTTCTAGATTCCAACATGTGCAGTGCGCAACAAATCGCATCACGCGAATACTCTTGATATGAGCACTATGACAAACCTATAGCAGGAGTGATGCAATAAATATCAAAAAAAAAAAATAGTAACCATTTTGCATTCATCACACGCCGTTGTGAATGTAGGTGTGAGTGGATGGTCTTTCGGAGTTTTGTTCTCCTTCAGCATCTTCTGCTTGTAACAGGCTCCGATCGCGATCACGCTAATAAACGTCAATAGCAATTTCATTGTGCTGAAATATATTCTTTCAACGCAAATGATGACCTTCAATGATGATCGCAGCTGAATTCAGCGAACGACGCTTTCTAGGAAATTTGAATTACACTCCGAAAGAGAACGACAAGATAACCTATTACAACGATAATTAGGAGGATTAAATAAAATTGGAAATTCAGATGGATGGGTTCACCTAACATGGAATATAATAAGATGCTGTAAAAGAACGCGGAAACACACAACGATTAGAATAGAACACGGTTCAACGATGCAACTCATGCGTAATGCATCACGCGATACTAGGTGAAGCCTACCGACCGTTGGCAGCATTTGCGGCCTTTTATTTCGAGACTTAGTGCACATTGCAAAAAAGTTTCTCGACGGCACGCTACCCTCAAATTTGTGCAGCCCGCATTAGAAACGTTGAGGTGATCATTTGAGATAACCACCTTCCAGTAGTTTCATTAAAATTATAGTTAATTTGATTACAACCCCTTTAACAAGATGTTGTCAGCGTGCACATCTGGTGCACAACAGTACTCGTATGCTGTTTGCATTTTCATCAATGTATCGCACCTGCACTACATCGATGAACCAACTTCCACTCACTAACAGCTTTCCCACTGCGCCTTTTACTATCAATGACGTCGCTTTACTTCAAAAAATATATGCACTTTTCGTTCACACCTATACTGCGTAAGAAACGAAACTGGAAAGTACAGAATAATACAATGTGTGAAAGTGTACACGAGACGTTGGCGGTCTTGGAAGAAAAGTACAGTTTTCATCTCAAAAATGCTAACGTGTTATCGTACCGAGGAATAATATTTGTACTTAAACGGAACCCAAAACTTTACCAAGGTACAGTAGATCATAACTATTAATGAGATCGGTTACAGTTCAGTATGATCGAAATGTTCGAGGAAAAAAAACGAAACGGCAAAGGGATTGGTATAGTGGCATACATACAAGCGAGGAACATTGAAGTGATGAAGAGCACAAGACGCCTTTTTTCTACAACTCGACCGTTTTTTTTTTCAACTTACTATGACTAAAATAGAGCTGTACTGAGGCAAAAACAGCCCACTCTATTTGTTCAGCAAATACGTTCTTTTATTCCAATTGGTTGAACCTATCATTGAAAGTGAACATTCGCGCTACTGCCTGTGTATGAATGTGAACTAAACGGAAAAACGTTTCTTAAACACCCTTCGGAATGAGAAAGCAATACGCCCGGCTTTCTATTGTAATATGGTTTCATGATAGCATCCGCTAAACCAGTCTTGACCTCTGAACGTAACAGTTTAAAAAAGCGCGCAGTTTCGCGTTTACTGAAATGAAAGAGATGAGAGCAGGGACGACGCAGAGAAGACAACCGCGCTTACTGATAACATCGGATGCTAAGATGATCGAGAGGAGTGTGCGGTATGCACGTAGAGCGATAAGCGAATACGATGAGGCATCGAGCAGCCCTCTGAGGTAAATGAACAGCTGTCATGTTTGCGAAAGGTTAACAGCTGAGCACGCGGCACTTTTTGTGGTCATTATCATCTGTTTTGTTATCTTGCCTCTTCAAATACTTACGGCATTTTCTGCATCAAATCAACGCTGCATATCGATCGCCCACATCAGCGCCGATTCATCATATTATGTTGGAAAGTTGCTTGGGGGTGAATAGGTCGGAATTTTGGTTTCCAAATCGAAGAATATGTGGAACACTGCCGCATTTAACTCGATTCGTAACTAGTGCTAATTTTTAAACCCTTCTTCCTTGAATGTGTGGATGGTTTCTCCCCCGTTCTCTCCCATTCCTCCCATTTCCCCGAAAAAATGTTTGGTACCTCAGTTCTAGTAATACAGTTGCACACATCACATGCATGGCAGCCCCAAACACTATCATTTTGTTTGGTTGGACCATAGTATTAAACAAATACTTCGTAAGCCGTGAGTGGTAAATGGGCAAAAGGCTGTCTGACGAAGATCTACGATTTTTTTAAAGCAATCGAAGACAAACGTAACGAAGGTGACAAATGTTCCCATATTGAGCATAATGTTCAAAACTTGCTTATGATCACTGTAACTGGCAATCGAAGTGCGACACTATCTCATCTACGTACATCATGTAGCCTCGACTAGCTCCCGACGGCTTAAGGTAAGGCAATCCAAACCCAAACGTTCTGGAAGATAAATGGGAAGAAGGTGCTCGCTGATTTCGGCGGACAGCTGGAACGAATTTCAAAATACGAAAACATTTCGTCCTCTCATAAGAGTGTAATTATCGGGCGAGAGAAAAAAAACGGCAAAAAATCTTTGCATCACGGCTAGTCATGATTTTCTGCCAATGTTTATAAAAGGTTTTGGGAGGCTATGGAATTGGCAAGCCGCCATTTCCGCCACACAAGAAAAACAAAATCCACGTTTAGTCTTTCAAAAATCGGTTGCGAAAAAAATAAACACAGTTTACGTTTACGAAAAATTTACGCTTAAAATTTTGCAGTGGTTTAGTGAAGAGGCTTAATAAAAAGATTCCAGTCGAGTTGTGGTTGGTTGTCTGTGATGAAAGTTATAATGTTTTACATATGATTCATACAAGCCAAAATAAGACGCAGCGTCATTAAACCATGCCGTATTGTAAACATACGACTTCTGTGAACGTTAATTTATTTCCGATAAGAATCTACGAATCGCTTTTTGCGACCTCCATGTAGAAATTATTCTATGTTGAATTAGCAACATTTGAGGCAATCTTTAATAGAAACGCCAACGAAAGACAATTTTTCTTTTCATTTTATTCTAAGATTGCACCGAATGTATGCAATTTGGTAAGTGCTTAAGCACCTCAACAAACCAGTCATTTCGCATGTGCTAAACAGTTGTATTCAGATTTATGCCAAAATTTCGGCTCGTTTAATCCTATATATCGAACTGTTTTTGCCACATTTACAATAAGTATATATAGTGGGAAGCGAAAACAAAATAAAATGTGAAAGCTACGGTTAGAAAAAAAGACGAATTATAGAAGGAATATGAAATGAAGAAGGCTTACTTAATTGCCTCGAACTAGCCCTACGGTACAATTTGTAAAACCCTTACATATATTAATACCATTCTGAAGAATATTCCCATTACGGGTAACGAGACGCAGAAGAGATCGTTGCTAACGATGGCGCTCGATGACAGCTATAAGAGCGACTTCTCGAGTCTCCGTGAAAGCGTATCGTTTAAGGATTGCTACACTCTATGAAATCATCACTAGTGGTTTCTGCTGTCTGTGCCGATGAATCATTCTGATGCGAATACGCGTTTCGCGATAAATATTAGCATCAGATAAGACCAACCGCTTCGCTGAATCGCTCATAAACATGCATCCGATAACTTATGAAATATCAACAGTTATATGGGTAAAAGAATAACTTGTTTTTATGATTGATTTTCATTGTATTTCACTCGATTCAGCGCTGTTAGATTCTTGCCCGATCATTTTTTAAATTTTCTTTCTTTCTCACTTATATTTACTTTATTCTCATTTTATTGTTCACCTTACTTTCAACAAAACAACGAAATACCAGAGAAGCGGTCGCAAGCTGTGCGCGAAAGATTGATTTCGCCGTTTCCACATTTACTTTGTTGCGCTCAAAAATCTCGAAAAACATACGAGTTTTCGTTATTACTGTTTTAAAAGGTGAGATTGTAGTCATCAAGAAGGATGATGACATAGGATTAGTGATTGCTTGCATTGTTTATGCATCGAACTGAGACGTCAATATTTTGCTTCACAAATGGGATTTTGCTTCACAAATGGGAAAGTTTGAAAGTATGCTGAATTTATGAGATATTTAGTTTGGCAAGCTATAAGCTGAGATAGTTATTCAGAAGCATTTCAAGGAGGCAAAACTGTGCTGGGCAATTGATACGATTTGCGCGAAAGCGCACTATGTTTCCTGAATGCACCATGGATGCTTTTGTTTGTTCGCCGTTCGTAACTGAACAACCAAAAAAGCTAACGCAGTGAAACATGACACGAATGATTTATCGTATTGGAAAAGCTCCTAAACAAAAGCGTAGACCGAACAATTCTTGAGTTGTTAGAAGAAAGGTACGCCAGGCGAATAACGACTCAAAAAATTTGACTCATCGAACTTAAAATTGAGCTTAAACCATAGCCCGAAATATGAATTTATTAATGAGAAATGGGAAAATTTTAGGGGAAATTTAGGCGAGTAAGAAATTTCAAGAGGAATAGGCACCAACAGCCACAGACAGAAATTCCGATTTCGTTAACAAATTGCTTTTCACATTGCACTTCAACAACGTCAATTTGATCATGAGTTGTTGAGCACAAGTGTTTGTATGTAGCAGAGCATTCTTCATGTTTTTCGGTGGTTCATCAGACCCTTTTGTCCAGAGTTGCCGAAAAGGATATCGTAGCAGTCCCCCACGCCTCTTTGGCCGTGTTCCCATCTTGTACAATTTATGTCTATAGCAAAGCAACCGGTTGCATAAAAACTCTCGTGTTTCGGCGATATCGAATGGTTTACAAATCTACTGAAAGTAATATTACATTTTTGGACATCTTTAAGTGTACGAAACTTTTTCATGAATGAATCGAGCCGAAATTCGTTTTTGCGAACCATATATGCGATACGTTTAAGAAGTTAAATTTCACATTTGTAGCTTTCACAGATTGAAAGAGGAAGTTGTTTGAAAAACATGATCATAGGTATGCGCACAAGCACAACAGGCATATATTGCGCTTATGCGGTTCCAATATCCAGAAAAAATCTATAAGCTTATCACAAATTCATTCTCTTATGCGCCATATTGGCGCACTGTGGGGATCCGAATCTCACTGAATTCTGCTTCACTCTTACGGAGGCTATGTGGCACCAAAGGCGCTCATAGTCAAATACAACACCCTCAGTTACACATTGTTTCGAACTCTGGAAGACGAGCTTTGCGTTTATTCAAACAATACTGAGAATGCACAAAAAAAAAATCGGATTGTGAGTAAAAATTATGAAAAAATGGATGTGAGTAAATTTTGCTGCTTCGAGCGCTGTTTAACAATATCGCTTCGAAAGTGGCGTTATCGAAAGAAAGCCGAACACAAACGTTCTAATTGAGTGTGATAAGCACATATAAATGATAGCATTTATGCCTAGCTTAAACGTGAACCGTGATGCGATAATATTATATACTTTAGTTTCTCCGAATGCTCCATGCGAAGAAGGTCCCGCTAATGAAAAGTTTTGAAACATACTGTTGTACGTCCGGAAAAATTTAAACGCATTATTCACCTGGTGTTTTTAATTCAGGCGAATTGGCTGAATAAAGGCCTACGAAAGCAACTAGTGAAAAATTGTCAGCACTTATGAGAGAAGGCTAGAAGAAGATTTGATGCTTAGCACGCGACTAATTGATAGAAGCTTCACACAATACAGTTATACTCGTTGATCACACATATATTGGTGCTCTGGTATTGTTGATCGTACGACGTCGACGTCCAATACGCATCATATTCGATAGATTGTTCTTCCGCTCACGTACATATGTCCACCACAAAGGCATGATATGAGAACGAGATAATGAAGATGACGAGCTTTCTTCTCCCATCCTGAAATCTTCAAATTGGTATCGACATTTAGCGTTGTTTGTTTGATGGACTCAAGTGGATCACAGTCTTTACTTCCACAATATGCAGCTGCCTTCACTCTGCTACACTAATTTGGCAAACAGTTCAACACTACTGTTGCTCTTTGTCTACACATCTGATTTCTGTTGCGCACAGTATGACGTACAGCAAAATTTTATTAAAAGTTCTTCAGTGAATAGTGCATTCTGAAAAATTGCACTAGTATTTTCTGGTTTCATTGTGACCTTATATTAACGTAATTCACTAACCACATGCAACTTTAAAAATAACACACTGGCCCGCTTAGCGGCCCAGTTGATGGCTTCAATATCAGCTGAAAAATTCAACGCCTAGAACATTTGATGATTCAAGAATTTTCGCAAAAACTCATGTTTCAATAAAACGACCATAACGAACGTTATAGCCCATTAGGCGGCTTGTAGCAGTTCGCATTTTCTCCGACAGAATTGCTTGACCGCACTGACAGAAACGACGAAGAAACGGAATACAGCTATGTCAGCTTTGGTTCAACAGATGCAGTTTTCAATGAAAGGAACTTTGTCATCCCTCTCCAGCTTCGTACCCACCACATCCTGCTATCAAATAATTTACGCACATGAAACCAGCGCTAGGCTGACCGATTGGAACAGATTTCTGCTTCAAGATCAGAATCGTAGCATTCTGCTTCATCGGCAACTGTAGTTCTCCAGAAGTAGCGAATTTTTCTTTCACATTTCACTTGGGACAGCAGCGAATGAAAAACTGCAGCACTGATTTCTATAGTAGGTATTATTGTCCAGCTGGTGTTTCATGAATGCACAAGTACCGTGAAAAAACGCAGGATTGGAACATTAACGAAATATTGATGCCGAACTGGAGTTCAGCGAGGAAGCAAAAATTCACTTATGGGTTTGCCGTGAGCAGTTGTGCTATTTAAATTGAAACTGTCACTTCCCTACTGCTTCAGACGAATTTTTCAGCAGCAATGAGGGAAATTCCAAATCTTAAAGATTAAGAAGAATAAATTAGGCTTTGCTTTTTAAATGAGTGCCTTATCTCATGGTCGTTGCCAATGGTCGAAACTATGTACAAGAAAGTTGCCCAATACAGCGGTGGTCAAGGGCTTCGAACTGAGAGTGGAAATATAAGACTGAAACTCGTGAAGTGAAACCGCTGAGAATCGGGAGGATGCGGAGAGAATGCGCACGCAATCAGCGAGGCGCAAGACGCGCATGATGTGCCGACGTAACAGAACGGTATCTATCTCCCTTCACTCGTTTCATCTCAGCGCGAATAGATAGCGCGCTGGTTTTGTGCACGTTCACTACGGGGTCCGCCGTTGCTGAGAAGTTGGGCTTTTCAGATGGTCGGGGCAGAGAAGCTAATGTGAGGGAATATTGGATTCGGGGAGGAAGCGATTGTGCGAAATGATACCTCAGAGGAGAGGGGACCAGATTTAGCAAAAAGAGGCTGAATTTAGGGAAAACGGGATCTCAAGAAAATTTGGGGTGTCCGGCGGAACAGTATGAGTAAATCTGAGGAGAGCTGAATCATAGCGGACTGAGCAGCCCCTATTTATACCCATCCCGTCTCCCACTTCTGGACTGCGATACGGTCTCGGCTCAGGTATAGTGCTCTCCAATTGCATTTTCCTTCCCATTCGTTTTTTCTATTCTTTTTTTTTGCATGTTTTTTTCTTTTCCTG
>JPKZ01001028.1:148471-166388 GCA_000803305.1 Toxocara canis
CCTCCCTTTCCGTCCTCTCCCCTATTCCGGCAGGAACTCTCTTCGTCGCATTATAAGTGAGCTTAAGATCGTTAACGAATTCTAAAGCGATCAGAATTCCGAATTTCAGAGCAATATGGCAGACGCAGAGGAGAAGTTCGCAAAAGCGAGTCGGAAAGATGCTCCAAGACGATTGGAAGAGCTAAACAATGATGTTTTTATAACGAAAATGGGCTACCACAAGGTCAGCATTTGAAATCCTCATCGTATTCACGTTTTTGGCACAAGGGTAAATTCCCAACCCCACTTAATTCTTGTGGAAAGGGAGAGGAGGAGAATTTCGTTGCATGCAGCCAAATTGTACTGTAAAATGTGTACTAATACCAGCCTAATGGCTTTCAGCTGTCGCAGTCCAGTCACCTATGTTCTCCACTCGAAACCGAAGGTCGAGATTTTCTAGGAGTTAGGAATGACGGGAGAGGAGGATGGCTATATGCGATTGCTGATGGCAGTTTAAAAGCATCTTTTCGTTCTCTTTCGGACATTTGAAGACAAATTGCTGCATGGAATAGCAACGTTAAAATTGTCGTTTTCGATGAAACTTGGAAACCTCGTAAGTCAAGTGCTAATGGTGCTGATCCGTGTGAGCACCTTTCTCTTCCCAAAACTCAATTGGAGATTTGTGCGTGTGTGTGAGCGTATGTGTGTGCGTATGTGTGTGTGTGTGCATGTGTGTGTGTGTGTGTGTGTGTGTGTGTGTGTGTGTGTACAGCATTTAACCACATTTAGAAAGGAACATGCAAGCGGCTGAGAAAAATGGCGAAAAAATACTGTTCTGATAGAGAGCCTAGGGAACCTTTGTATTGCATTTTTTATTGAGCCTGTTATGTGTTAGAAAATGCGGCTGATTTCGTTTGCGCTTGCTGCTCTGTATATTTACTCTTTTTAAAATTTTTGTGTGTAAAATGAGGTCGACACGTTTTAATTGTGTGCTAATACGGGAACAGTAGTGAGCAGTAAGATTTACAGCTGGCGCTGCAGTATTGTTCGCGAATGAATGTGCTGCAAAGTAGACGATACTCTGAGCTGATAGAGCCTCTGCTGATGTTGCTATACGCTTTCAAATGTTTCTTCAACGTGGGGCATGATGCGTTCCGCAAAGATGCATTCACACAGTTTCTCACTCAAGTACAACAACAAATGCTCTCGTAAGTGTTCTCCTACTTCAGATTATCTGTGCTGCGTTTGGAAGGCAGTTGTTTTTACAGTTTGTAGTTTGCGCATTCTGTGGAAAACAGCATCTTTTTCGTAAATGATGAACACGTTGCGTCACCATCTCTGCATTACTTACCTATCGTGTCTCATTCATGGCGTGCAAACCTTCCATCCTATAGTCTTCTTCTGCCTTCTTTTCAGATTTTGTGAATATGTGAGTCTACCACTAAAGTATCGTATATCGTTGAGTACTGCCTACCTCGGAGAACGTCATTATTGCTGCATGAAAGTGTGCATCTTGTTCATGTTTTTAGTTTGCTGTAGGCTGTTTAAGATTAAGACTGAGTGCTGTGAACGGCTGATAGTAATTTGAAGTAGCATCATTAAAATTTTGCGATTTTTACTGTAGGAAGCGTCTCTCGAGTGCGACCTATGATAACTGCATGCGCGCTATCGTTATTGCGTTGAGAGTAATCGACTTCTGGACGGGGAAGGGAACTAGTCCTTCACAATTTTGCTTTCTGCGTAACAAAAGAGTAATGGATTCGTTCGTTGCAAAGCTGTAGGAGAAACGTTTTATGGGGGAAAAATTAACTGCATTGCTTGTTAGTTTGACGTTCGTCGGAAATGCATAATCTTTTTGTGTTGTGCATACACTTTTACATATTTCATGGTATGAGCGCAGCGCGTTCGATGTTTTGTTTTCAGGTTGAAGTGAGCGTAAGATAATTAGAGGGATTTTCAAAGCGATTGCAATTGCAGCATTGGAAAGGAAGCAGAAAGCGAGAGGAAAGAAGGCAATGAATTATTAGCGTCACTTGCCGAACTTTCAAAAAGCCAACATGAAATGTATTATGGCGAAAAACCTGAAACACCTCAACGGCGTATGTCCGAAAGCGTTCAGAAGCAGGGATATCTGAGAATAAGGCTGTAAGTTCTGAGCAGTTTTTTTGTTGTTTTAAGCACTGTTCACAAGTTGCGTTATTATCGCGAACTATCATCATACATTATGTTATATTACCCATTTTTTATGCTGTCTGTATGTGCGTTTAGGCACTTCACGGCCATAAAACGTTCCTTAGAATAGCATACTGTTTGCGTCCTAGTAGCATAAAGAGCAGTTAGATCCTGCTTACTTATCACTATATGTGAACTTATCGTCCCTGTTCTCATCCACTGTATTCCAGTGTGGAGGGAAGGGGTGTTGAAAGTTGTAGTTCGATTTCGGGTTGGAGTATCAGCTTGTCCAAAAAAAAACCGAAAAGGTAATGTAAAAAGAGAGGGAGAAAGTAAATGAAAGAAAAAAAAGAAAGTAGGGTCGCAAAACCTATGCAACTGAAAAATTGAGGTCGCAATGAAGTTCACAAACTGGAATGGGATAAACCTATATGTGCTCATATAACGTTTGCAGTGTCTCGGGGTTGTCAGTGACGAAGATTTTAACAGATGTTTTTTTACTAGACGTCTAATGTATTTCTTCAGAGTTTTTTTAATGCTTTTGGATGCGTGAGTTGTTGTAAAACATGTGTCTGATGCCATAATCGTAATGGAGTGCATATATTTTTGGAGTCAAAAGCAGTTCGCCTTCTAGAATGGTGCTGTCGAAGAGAAGCCGTCACTAGGGATGGGGCTTGATTTTTTACGTTCAGCTCGAGTTCTTCCTCGTTCTGTGCTAGGTAAAGGTCTTTTTCGAATGCTAACTTTTCAACTCTAGCCCATAATTTTTGTTAAAACGACAGCCCTTACATACTTGTCTTTTTATTGAGCTTGTTAAACGAAAGACCGTATTGCAGAAAAAGTGGTTTATTCACAAGCAACTGGGACAAATATTACGTATTCACACAAGGTGCGAAGCTGATGTGGCAGAAAGCTGATCAGCTGGGCGGCTCCCTCATGGTTGGTCTGCTTATGTTTATTCAAGTTTTTTCAGTTTTTTTTTTTTTTTTAATCGGAAGGAACTATGTGTCGAGGCGTGTTACTTTAGGTCATTTGTAGTTGCAACATGGAGCAATCCGTTTCGCATTGTCTTTCATGTACTCTTCTCCATTTGTCCAAAACATTTCTACACATTGCTTGGCTCAGGTTTTGCATGCGAAGATTATACAAACAAATATGGTTTTAAAACTCGTTATGATTAACCTGAAAGGTCCGATACCCATTGTTTTTGTCGCGAACGCTTCATAAGTTTATGCGGACTAATAATTTTGAATTTTTGTTTTAGCGCTCGTCACCGGTGCGTGCTGCTTTGCATTTTTCGTTTCTTGTTATTTGCGTTTTTGAGAAACCCGTAAAAATTTTTCTTTTGCAAGAAAATGGTGACGAACGACAATCGTAATTGAGTGTACTGGGTGAGCTGTTGGGCTCATTTGAACTAAAGAATCGTTCGACTCGTTAGGGTCGTCCTTTCGAAAACGAAATCTCATAACAGAAATTTCCTTATCTCTTTATTGACTCACTATCATCGATTGATTGCATACGTTTTGCCCGTGTCCACCAGTTTTTTTAAAGTCGTTTACTACTTTAGGAAAAAAAACAGCAGCACATCGCACGTTTGGTTTTTACCATAGAGGGAGTGTTTTTTGCTGGTAGTGTTGAAAAGCGCATTCATCATCGTGTTTTCCGATTTGTGATCATGTGTTTGCGAAAGATTCATGTGCTAATCATCTCCCTTTCCCTTCTCTTCTTGCCACCTCCTCTCCCCCTCCCCACGTCCCCCTTCCTCCCTCTCGAAATCAAGCAAACTTCTGCGCAGAACTCACTGTTCCCGCCGTTTTCATCTCCCCATATTCTATTTTAGACGATTGAAGAAATCGGAACCTGCGTTGGCTGGGCGAGAGTTGGAGTGATGGGGTGAAGGAAGGGCTAGGCGGTGGCGAATTTTAACGTCTACCTACTGAAGAAAGCTTGCCCTCCAAGCAAATGAAAATTGTGGGTTTTTGCAGTTAGACTTAACTGCAGTACCAGGAACTTCTGCTCAAGTGGCTGGTGACGTTGTGGATAGGCGATTCGTGTTCATGATCTGCCTACCACCTTCGGACGAGGAGCCGGGCAGTGCTGAGCGCAGGTGGCTGGTACAAGCCAAAAATTCAGCTGATATGTATGAATGGGTCGAAGTGATCAACAATCTCGCTGGGCTTCAGGTAGCCTTCTTTACGATTAGCTTAGTGGACCGCAGTTTGCTAAATCATCTGACGTATCTAAGATTTTTTCGAATGAGACATGTGTTTCGCCGTTATCGCGTATACTGATTGGTCTAGCCTGGACGAATAAGGGTTAATATAGGGAGAACAATCCGCTCCGCGGCCGCACGAGGACGGGGACGGACCTCTGCGACAACAGCACATGGGGTTCCCACCCTTTCCAGGACGGGGAGAGCGGGCTTTGAGTTCCTCATCCTCACGGCGAGCAAAGAAAATAGTTCTAGAATGTAAACGATATAGTAATATGCTTCAGCATGCTATTAATCGTTGATGTGATTGCCTCATAAAGTCTTTTTGCTTGTGTACTGTGCGACCAAAGTGGTTCATACCATTCATACCAATGTGGAACTGAAGTACTATGTGCAAGTGGTGTTATCGTACCAAAATTTTTGTTATAACACTGTACGCGTTCTTTTCGTCAAATAATGGTCTAATGCTGTACTTATACCATTCTCAAAAATCGGGGATGCTATACTTGCACTTTGCTTGCAAATTTAACTTTTATACGACAGTGCACCATAAGTGGTGTAGCTACAAGCACAGTATGGAAAGCGTTAGTGAGTTTTGGTGCGACGAAATCACTGCTGTATGCTAATTACCGTTTATAGTATTGTGTTCTCAGCAGAGAAATGGCCCACTCACATGAGTGATTGTAAAACGACACTAAACTCTTGGTCTGTCTTGCATTGCTGTATATCGTAGTATGAAAATTTTGTAAATATACGTTTGCGTATTTTGTATTTTCTTTTTGTTGTACATTGAAATGTACTTCATAATGCCGTCAAGAAACCGCAGGTAGAAGTGATAATGGTGCAAAATACTGACGTTTAGCGTGCATAATTCAACCCATCTCCCCGAATTAAACTTCGATTTTGTGCAGTTATTTCTTCAGTAGTTTTTTTTTTCATCCTCCATCAGTTTCTTAGATCAAATGTTTGCTAATTATGCTTTAAATTAATTATTGGAATATAAGATATTGCAGCTTTGTATTATTTTGTGGTGTACCTAAACATAAGAAGCCGTATACTCTAATATGGATAGCATAATATAGTGAACTCTAGTATAGCATCGTATTGTATAGCATAATACAGCACAGTGTAGTTTAGTGGATGTGAAAACACCCCATTTCACTGTCCATTTCAAAAATTTGTGAGGGCAAACCAAAGAAAAGGTATTCTTCACAACTGCGAAACCTCTACTCCTACCAAGGACACAGAGGAAGAACGATCTCCGTTTCCACGGTGACGGGCTGGAAGGGGGGGGGGGGGGGCTTAAGGAAATGATCCTTGGCGTTTTCATCACCGTGCCACTGTACCCCTCGTATAAATTTCTCGGTCTGTTGATAGCCCAAGATATTTTGAGTATACTGATAGCTGCTTAATGACTGGACACTGTTAAGCCCGCCTCGTTTCCCTTATCTCATGTTAGCAGTTTCCGGCTAACTTCATTCACACACTGCTTTAAAAACTTTCGACTTTCTTGGCTAGCACTCATAATATTTTGGCTTGCTTTCTTTGCTTGCATCATTTTATGTTATCATGGTTTCTTTGCTCATCGTAATGCGAAATTTTTCAGCGCGTTTCGCTTGCATGATTCAACATTTTCGACTCATTTTGCCTCAAGAAACTTTTTGGTCACATTTCCATTCTTTTTAAGACCGTTCAGCAAGCACATATCCTCATTTCTGATGTAACATTTGGTAACTGGAACTAAGTAGGCTTGGTGTAAAATATTTATTTAAGAGGGATTCCGAAGTGTATTTTGAACAAAATTTGAAAATTTTTGTTTTGCATTTTTAAGTGACGCTGCAAGTATCTTTTAGAGAAATTTATTTTAAACTTAAATATGGTCTTATTGGACTCGCATTGCCCGAAACGCTGAAAGGCTCATATATGCTCAACTTTCTTTCAGTGTTTATATTTTTCAGTTTCTTGGCATTCGCTTTCAGAGGTCGAAAATTGGGAAAAGGGGGGAATTGGCTGGGAAAGAGTGTTTATATGTGGTTTAGTGACCATTGCGTTGTTATTTTTATGAGCCGTAGTTATATAATTATTAGTATTATTTTTTTGAACGCGTAAGACATAGACATATGCAAAGGACAGGTGAGGGTCAAGTCTAAACATCCGACTAGTTGCATACGCCAGCGGTTTGAAAGTGTGAATTAATGGTTCTTGCTCGGCCATCTTTTTTCGTCTTTGCGAGTCTTACGTTGTTGTCAGCACAGCATTTGCTCGCGATATTAAGAGAATGTTGAAGGAAATAAGAAACTGAGATGTTTAAACGTATTGTTGTATCGTTGACTGTTGGTGATGTTGGAGTGATGCACCTTTCGTCTGAAAATGAAAATCTCGAAAAATCTGAGGACGACGAGCTTCCTTTTCTTTTCCTCTTTCCCCTCTCCGCTGCATAATACTACTTGCTTTTAGAAATTAACTGCCATTTACCTTCAACTTATTGAAATAGGCTCTCGATAGTGTCATTATGTTAATACTTCGCCCTTACTGTTTTTAACGATATATTCCATAAAATGAAGTACGAGGGGCGCTTTTCAACGGTGTTGGATCTGTTGGCGCAAAATTTCGTTCTCATATAGGTGAAATATAGTCCGAAAAGTTTGCACGCTTATTGGGTGAAACAAGGATCTCCATTCTTCCCTCTATCAGACTGTGATTGCCTATGTGATTTCTGCTTCCGTGGAGAAGTGACTGTGGCGAACGATAGAGAGCAGATTTTGCGTTCACATCCATTCAGCTCCGCTATACTTCCAGTCTTCTTTTGGGGCGATGTTTATCGCGATGTTAGAATCCATGTTGATTTCTGTTTACTGTTGTCGGTCACATTCTCAGCTCACACTAACGAATGCGTACTGGCCTACACGAGTCCACCGTTCCAATTAGTGAAATGGGTCACAGGTGAGGGCTTGAAAGCGGGCCAAGGTCGTGATCGATTTGAAAAAGTAATCGTAGCGAAAAAAAAAAGAATTCTAATCACAAAACCGTTACGGGGAAAGCTGTGGTCGAACCAAATGGTACTGGAAGTGGGAGTGGGGAGGGGGGAAGGGGAGGGAAGGGGAAAGGGCGAAATCGTATGTAGATAGAAAATTTTAATCTCTTGTCTGATCTCGGCACGCATTTGCAAGTTAACGCATTTGAAAACATTCAAGCGTCACCACGTTTTAGCATCTGCATATGTATATTTATCTGTTGTATGCAAGAAACGTATTTTTAGTCGAAGTTATACGTATCTGGACGATTCCATTATCACGTATGTGTAAAATTCCGCAAATATGATCATCTCTTAGCACTTTTTGGAACCGGTTGGTCTCATGAACGGAATTGAAAAAGTAGATGAGCTTGTTTGTTTCTTTAGCTCCCTCCATATCGCTCGCGACAACGTGGCAGGTAACGGAAGCGATTGATTTTTTTTCTAATCTTGGAACGGTTGTATAGCAAACGTGTCATTGTTAAGTTCAGTTACTAAGCAAAGATGGATGGATTATTGGTGAAGTTTAACGAATGTCGTTTTCTGCTTTCATGCGGTTGACCGGGACATTTACAGATTTCGGCGATTTGTTTTTATTTAGGCGGTGTTGTTTATAACATTTGCTAGCGATTATTTATGTTATCCAACAATGGTCTATGCGAGTTCGATCGTATTTTCGTTCTGTATCTAAGAGGCAAACACCAGCATAGAGCAGACCCAGAAAGGCTGTAGTGGTGGAATTCAGTAGGTGTACCTGGAAACTTAACTCCCTTTGTGAAATCAGTCATATAGCGATAAACTGAGCGATGGGACCTGTATGAACGCGTTTTTCCTTGTCGTTTGATGAGATTAAGAGAGCGTCAGAGGGGGCGAGAAGAATAGAAACGAGACGAAAATCAGAGAGCACCAGAAATGAGCAGGATGATATCAGCCACGGTTCATTGCGAACGTTCACTTGTCGGTCTTTTAGGTTAATTCTGAGTTAGAACCGCAGTATGCTTCCCTTGTCATTCATTTGCATTTATCTCTTGGCTACTCACAGAGGAATAGGATAATGAGGCGACAACCTGTCTCACTGATTATACTCACTCTTTTTGACCTCATGAAGAGAGGTCAGAGAAGTGGTAATTGCTTATTGCGGCCGGCAGAATTATGGTTCTCCTCGCCGATAAAAACAACCATGGAGCCAGCCAGCTGTACCGTAAACGGTTTTGATAGGGATTCCAAAAAATGAAGTTCAGGGTTTGGCTATTTTGACTGACAGTTAACCTCGAAAACCGTACTGCGAACGTTGTGTGACTGACGTGTCTCACAGTCGATCATAAACTGAAATGTTTAGACGGTTCGAACGTTGTGACGTACGTTAGGTACAAAAAAAATTTTGCAAAGCGTGCGGACGGCCAATTAAACGAATTGAAATAGAGCAGCGTTTTTGTACGAGAACTGCTTTAAGAAAGTGTGGAATTCGAAGCTTTTGCGTTGCAAACAATACCTTGTGAAAGTTTGCGAGATAGATGAAAAGCACTTATTTCCTTTTTCCATCTAGCACTACTTCGTGGACGCATCACGATTGTTTTCGAAAAAAAAGGGTCTCCGGTCGGGTGAAAAATGGTTTACAAATGGAGCTGCATCGTTATGGAACTAGTTAGCGCATAAATTTGACATTTTTACGATTTAAAATTTCAAACACTGCCAGGTGAAATGAGTGGATCAGAACTACTTATATGCAAATCTTAGCCAGCAGTTTTCCTCGCCTTTCATCGATATGACTTATTGTAATGTTTTTTTGTTTTTGATGTTGGATTTGCTTTTAGCTCAATGTTTCATATATTCATTGTTATGGTTTTGTGCTGTTATAGTTGTGGAAACGACATCAGTTTTCTTTTGCAGGCAATGATTTGCCTTGATCTGAGATAATTTTCCCGTCGTTTCAGGAATGTTCTTTAAGGTTTTGCCAATGTCTTTAGGATATCAGTAGATGTGTTTGATACCAATGTACCAACATACATACCAACATACCAAATATACCAATGTCTTTTGCCAATGTGCGTCTAGCAACCATCTCACATTTGGTACGCTTATCCACCACATAAGCAATTTTATCGTTAGATCTGTGCAACTTTGGAACTTTCGTACAATGGGGGAAGGTGGTTTGTATCCTTGCTTTTCGCTGTCGTCATTTACATATTTCAGCAAAGCGCTCTGGATCAACGCGAAGAGGTTGGCTCCGAAATGGCGTCGACGAAAGAAAAGCAAGTGAAGACAAGCCCAACTCATACACCACCCGAGACGCCTGTCGGACCACTTACCCCTTGGAATACCCCTGGTCGGTTGATTTCGTTGGCTGCTTATTATATTTATGACACTGTTATCGAGCTTCCTCTATTTTATTTAATCCTCTTTTATCTGATCTGTTGGGGAAAAAGATTACGGAAAATTCGTTTTCGGTTGTGGCGAGGACCAGCAAATACCGTGTTGCCCCGAATAGAGCTCCATCTCAAAGCCTAATGAGATGCAGATTACGTTGGCCGATCTCCCGTTGTTCAGAAATGTTTTCGAACACCGTCCTGCCTTCTTTCGTCCAACTTGTCCTTCCTCGGATCCCCAGTTCCCCGCCCTAGTTTATTTTTCATATAGATAGAGAAACACCTTAAAAAACTTTAAGTGACTAGCTACAAAACAATTTAAGATGAAGGAATGTTTTTAAAAATATTTGTGGCAGGTTGTTTTATAAAATCATCCGCCAAGATTTCGGTGTTTCATTTTTCGCTAGATAAGGGCGGTAAACCGGGATACCCTTTCGGACGTTGTACTTCTGCGCCGACCACCGTCCGAACAACAGGTCCTATCCCGTTTTGCCTGAGTACACAATTAGCAGAAGTGCTGCTATTATTTATGAGTTTCACTTTCAGCACGAGGCATAGTGGAGGATATGGCCACGCAGCCTATTCAGTTCGATCTGCTTTCAGTTGGGTCGAACTCCCAGGCAAAACTACAGTCACACAACGCTGGCTCTAATGTCAAAGAGTTTGACGTTAGCTTTTTTTTTCCTTTGCTTACATGGCTTTTCTCTTCCTCTTTTTTCCTCTCTCCTCTTCCATCGTGTCACTGTCTAGTTTTATTTCGCAGAACTATATTAATAGTTGATTTTCTTGAGATGACCGGCCGGCAGCAGTTTCTGTTGACCGGTCAGCATTGAAAGGGTTGTCTTGATTTAATTAGCGAGGAAATCGGCTAGGAGCTATACAATCGCTGGTTTGAGCGCACGGAATTGTGCATCTGCGTTGTATTTGCTTCGTGCATGAAAGGGCGGAGAAATTCACCAGTCTTGGTAGAAAAATGGATTGTTTAGGACTTTAAGCATGGCTTTTTGGGTACTCATTAACTTCTGCTTGTGAGAAGAATAAGGGATGTGATTCATTTCGCTAGCGAGCGTAACAGATGACCGAGGGGGGGTGGGGCAGGGGAGGGTGTGGGCAGAGGAGAGGGTAATGGGTACAACGGCTGTTGAATCGTTTGAGTGGGAAAGATGGCTTCACTTTGACGAAGTAAAAACATATTTGGCCCGAGTCGTATGCTTTTTTTCAAAATAAGAGCTACAATTTCCCCGTAGTCGTGCATTTCTATCCTTTCAATCATCGCAGATACAAGATATAAGTAGTTTGTAGTGTTTGTTGAGGGACTTTTTTGAGGAAAGTAGAAAGTAGAGAGGGAGGAAAATGCGGGGGAGGGGAGGGATGAGGGAGATCGGTGGCATTACGTCTCCAAAAAAGGTCTGAGTTGGTGCTTAAATTCACTGACTCAGACACAGCACTGGGTCGAGAGTGGATGGAGGTGGTTTGTGAGACCAATTAGGCATTTAACAATCGCTAGCCACGAATCAAAGTGTAGCTTATGGTTACTAGGCAGTGCTGCTGAAGTTTGTTTTGTCGAAGGATTCAGAAGATAGCCGAAATTTTGTTCAGATTGATAGGTGGTTTCAACGGCTTAAGCTGTGTATTTCCGCGAAGAGTGCATTTAAAGAAATTTTCTAAATTTGGAGGTTCGCTTTCTGGGGTGCCTGGAAGTGGTGACCGATCAGGGCGGGGATGCCATTGTTCAGCCGGCGATCGAGCACGTGCTCAGGGCACGTGAGGCACACGCCATAGTCGAGAGTATTGCGTGTCGCATGTTGGTCACGGCTGACGCGAGCGGTATATTTCTCGTGGATCGTGAACAGCCTGGGAATGTCAGGTATGATTTGGTTGCCCGCTTTATTATCATACGTGGCCACTACTCCTCCTTGGTGAGGAGGGTAGGGGAGGATGCTGTCCTAATGTCCCTCATTTATATGAAATACTTGTAAATAGTTTCATGCAATTTTTGAAATAAAAAACTACACTACCTTCTGCTTACCTCGAAGTGGGCTGATTCGCACATGCGAAAACTTTTCATGAATTCGTACCTTGCTCCGTTGAAGTTGTTTCCATGGTTTGACGAAATTTGAATTTCAGATTTCGTACCTACCCACTGAATGAATAGCGAAAAGGGCATATCTATGCCCTTAACGATGCGCGAATAAGGGTCGAGTTTAGCAGTCCACCTCTCCTCCCTCGATTTCCTTCCTGCCCCACCTCCTTCCTTCCCTTTTCCCTTCAACCGTATTCCTTACCATAAATGGGCTCTCCAGTTCGCTATTATTGGTCTGCGTGACCCAAGGAAAGGGGCTGGTGAGAATGTCCAGAATTTTGGAAAAATCGGGAATATTCGAGTGCTTGAGGGAATCGCACATGTGTCATTCTAACACTGGCCAGGATTTGTACTTATTTATATATTTGAGCATTTTATTGTCGTAAAGGTGCATACCCTCCACCAAAACATTCAAAAATTTTTTAGTCGGGCTCAAGAGAGAGAAAAAACTTTAACCGCTTCCTATTCGACGAGGTAGTCAGGCTTGGTGAATTCCATTTGTGATTCAGCTGGACCGAAACTACGAACAATGAGCTCAAACATGCTTTTTAGAGTTGAGTGGAGAAGGACTGTTATTAAAGAATATTTATTTGCGAAGGAATGAGCTTTATTCGGGGCAGTACGGTAGTCCTTCGCAAAGAAGCACTCGAGTGTTACTGCCGAAAATAGAATAAAATTGATGACATTTCGTGACTTTAGACTGGGGAAGGTTTTATAGGTGTGCTGTTAGCCAAGCTAGAGTTTCTCAGCTGCTTTATTTTAGTCCACTCGTTCTTTGGAGAAGTTGTTGTTGTTTAAAACGTCCCAGTACGGTTGTACTATATGCACGTTTTAGCGTACTAGCGGATTTATCTACTTTTTTGCGTTTTACATAAAAGGTGTAATATTTAGTAGCTGTGTTTACCGTCGTTGGGTTTAGGCAACTTGGTTGGGGAATGCGTGGGGAATAGGCCTTTTGTGCGATCGTTATCGTTTTATTGGTCGAAATTAAGTAGTTTTTAATAGCTGTGGTTATTTGCACATGTCGTTGTTGTTGCCGAATTTTGCTTAGAACAATTAAAGAATGAGTACAGCGCTATCGTGGGATTCGGTGAGCCGACTGATCTGCTGAGGAAGCGAACTTGTCAACTTGAAATCGGTAGAATATTTTGGCACTAGTATACGAAATGTGGGAACGGTATAGGTGATGTAAATTCTTTCTGTGGAGCAGCCAAAAAGCACTGGAGAGAAACGAGAAATTGGGCGCCAGTGAATGGGCAATGTGGGGCAATTTAATAGTTAGAATGAGCAGTCCTGAGAACCCATCTTTGACAGATTGCCAAATAGAGCAGTTAGCATGAAATTTTTTGGGACTGGTTGGACTGTATAGAAGAAAATTGCTTTGTGTGCCAATGAGACTGTTAAGCGCCAGAGCAAAAGTACGCTTTGAACTCTATACACTGCTCTTCTTGAAGGCATGCTAGAGCATTTGTTACCATATTTTACTCCTTTCTAGAACCGCAGTTTTTCGTGTCGATCGTTTTCTTCCCTTCTAATCATAAGTGTACATGGCCACTACTCCGTCCCCATGCCCCAGTTTCCAGCATAAATTACAGCTACTGTCTTCGGAAATCCATCGACCGGGTGCGGTGGATTTTTGATGACTCACAACTATCGAGAAATTCAATAAAAATTTTCTGGGAGGAGAGCTGGTCGGAAATCCATCGGTGCGGTGGATTTTTGATGACTCACAACTATCGAGAAATTCAATAAAAATTTTCTGGGAGGAGAGCTGGTCGTTTATGATGTGAGCACGCTTATCGCTTTCGGAGGCGTGATCTTTGTTTGGTTGTTAGTCTGCGCTTATTAAAATGGCTAAAACTTTAAGAGCACACTTCGATTTCGCAGATGTGGCTTTCTGGTCGGCACACAACCAGAAGGATGACGACGCTGTTTTTGGGATGGTCACCCGCACCAGGGCTGACAAAAGTATTCCTTTTTTTTAAATATCTTACTACTGCTCGCTCGTACCAGTTATTATTTATTATTACGAAAAGTAGCAGTAAGCAGCTCAGTCTGCATTTAGTCGTATGCTATGATTAGCTGGAGTTCGACAATAAATAATGATCATTGTTTATTATACAATCACCACCATATGGTTTATATTATCTTACCGCTGTGTCGGGAATAGTTGGGATGTTCCACTTTTTACGGTTTCTTCTTTGATTTATCGGATTTTGTCCAGCAGTGCTTCTTCTGTCTGCTTCCGTGAAACACCTGAGAGCTACACTTTTTTTTTTCGCGGTTCTGTTTTTTTTTTCAACAGTGGCTATTGCATCCGCCCAGTTATTCGTTACCTGTCGTCGTATTTAAAGAAAAGCGTGTATGGTTCGTGCAATTGGTATTTTACTGATCTAATAGAAACGATCTGGATTCTTGCTCAGCTTTTATACAACTTGATGCAGGATGCAGTGCCTCATTGATATTAGCCATTTCTTTCTAAAATTAAAAATAATTGCCGACCACGATTGTCATCATTTTGCAAACAATATGAACCACGGGCTAACACCAAAGGAACTTCTGTGATCTGCTCGTATATGCAAGCGAATTTGCAGATAGTCGTCCAACATATATGTGCAGCGTTCTGACGGCGGATGGCAACGCGAGCAGTGCGGTCATTTGTAAAGAACTTACGGCTGCTTCCACTGAGTCCTTAAACAATGTATTCTTCTTTTTTCTTCTTTTTTTTTTCTAACTGTCGCTGAAGTGTATGGAATTTTTGCTGGTAAGGCTTTTGACTTCTAAAATTAACGAAACGGAACAAGGAGTAAGAATGTTTAAAAATATGAAACTTTCGCGGTTTTTATACTCTTTGAATGCAGTCGAACACTAAATTCACGCATCCAACAAAGAGGTTTTACGTAGTTGCCCTTTCCAATATTTAATTTTCAATGCATCTTCATGAACACGAACTCGCCAAAATTCTTTCACCTGTGCAGATATGGAAAAAGAATTCTCATCTTGTTCCTTCGAAGCATCTGGAGTGTTTTAGTTACCTGACTTTGATGGCAGGAGATTTTCGAGCCGAGGCCATGGCAAGAACAGGCTCATCATTCCAACGGTATTGCCAAATTTCTCTGAATGAGGTAAAGCACCCACGGTTGGGAAATAATGGTCTGGAATTTCGTCGGTTAGCAGGCCTCCATAGGATACCAATTCTTTTTGGGCGATTATTCGATTGTTTTTGTTCATGAAAGTATTGAAGTGTTATGGAAAACTTTACACTGAAAGTGACTGCTACCAGTTGTCTTTTTGGAGTACTCGCCTCTAGTTTCCACATGCGATTATGATATCCATATAATATAAGAACATACAGAATTTGCAAGTCTTTCGAATATCGCATCATGGCCCGTTGAAGTTTACGAAACATTCTAAATTCTGGCAAATTATTTTAACACTTTCATTTATTGTAAACGTTTTTGTGCTGAAGAAATTTGTAGCAATTTTCTTTTTTCTTGTTCTAAGGAAATATTCGGAATAGAGAAATGCTCAGAAATGACTCTGACATCATCTAAGAGTTGGACGACAATTTATAGCATTCAAATGACCGCTCTCGACGAGTGCAAATTTATATCATTCAAATGACTTCTGATAAATGTCAAAAGAAATTTGTCAGAAATTTTTAGACGTTTTTTTCCAGCTGATAAGAAAGGCGTCATTGGGTCGTGATCCGCCGGCGTTCGAAAAGGTGGCCGAGGAGCGCCAGAAAGCGGCTGCCACCGACTGACACTGTTCAGGCTGTCATTTGTGCAGCTGCGTTTCTTTCCCTCCTTCCTCGTTGTTCGCCTTTCTCTTCCCTGCTCCTCCCGAGCTGATAAGAAAGGCGTCATTGGGTCGTGATCCGCCGGCGTTCGAAAAGGTGGCCGAGGAGCGCCAGAAAGCGGCTGCCACCGACTGACACTGTTCAGGCTGTCATTTGTGCAGCTGCGTTTCTTTCCCTCCTTCCTCGTTGTTCGCCTTTCTCTTCCCTGCTCCTCCCGAACTGCCGCCCTTTCCTTATGTTAATACCACTGTTGTGTTCTTCTGTGTTGACTTCTAGCTGTAGTCAGACTTTTGAGTGAGCGAATTCTTTATAAAAACAAGTTTTACACATTCCTTGAGTGACATCGGCAACTGCACATATTTTTTGTTGCTAGAGCGTTTAGTTACCATTTTTCTGTTCCACCGCCATTCATTTATCTCATTAGTTCTCCCTTCCCGAAATTGCAAACATTCTTTTTTGTCTTACGTGGGAAGGGCGAAGAACGAGACTTCATTCGCAGTGACTTGGCCACTTCTGTGTTTTAAACCAATTGTCTTGTTGTTTTGGAATTTTTTTTTTTGTTTAATTTCAGTTGAAATTGTAGTAAACATAGGAAATGCCTGACCGATGTCATTCTCGCAATTTTTTCGTCTAATTGCCGCTGTCAGCCGGCATCTTCTAAACCATGCCTTTCGTTTCCGATATTTTTTCTCCTGAAATATATCTTCTTATCCGCAAAATATTAACGTAGTCTACTTGTTTCCCATTTGATAACATTATTTTTCAAATGTGATTCAATGGAGGTGCTTATTGCTTATATCCTCTTTCAAGGAGGAACAAGAAGTGAAAGTTTTGAAAGGAAAGAGACGCGTTCTACGTAATGTGCACCTCCTCCGTACGGGTTCCTGCTCTCTTCGCGTTTTGTTAAGTGAAGTCTACTGTCGCAACTGTTGTAATGTTACGTGTCTTCGTTGAAAGTGTCTTACTGCTCGCCTTTTCTGCATGCCTTTTAACGCGTTTATCCCTTTCGCTCCTTCCTAAATATGTTCTGCATTCTGCTTTCGTCTTCCTAGAGTTAGTTGCTCGAACAGATTCAATTTGATATACAATGGCATCAAGATGAAGCTACATGCGTTCGTTTTCTTCAAAATTCGATAGGAGTAATTTGCATTTGCTACCACCGTCATTGAGGAAGCCGGATCAATAGCGGACATGCGCCATTATACTAAACTGAATTCGCAGCATATTGGTTGATTTATCTATTGGTCGTTATCAAAATCAATGTTTTTTGTGCTTTGAAATCTACGTTTTTTTTGGTATGTGCAACTGATATCACTTGAACTTGCAGCTGTCGTGCCCGAATTTTGTTGTAAGCGCGCTCATGCGATCGTTTTTCGAAAATGCTAGCCTCGCTTATGGTCATGTGCGTACTCATCGATTCGCTTGATTCACCTAGGGGCATCGTTCGTTTGTTCATCTCGTGCATGAAAAAGATGACGCGATCATGTGCTCTGAAACAGCAAATCACATACGCACAGTGAAGAAAGGGCTGAAATTCGTGACGTTGCTCAACTGGGCTATTTGGGCAACTTTAAAGAGTTGCATTACAAAGAAGTAATTTCACGGCGTCGATTTTTGAGACTGAAGTATTCTTATTAGGCGTTTCTTGCAACAGTGGAAGCGCATTATTGGCGTGGGTTTCACTTTACGAACCGGCAAAACAACCGTTCATGAAGTTAACCAGCTCGGCGTGTGACACTGCGACCGCCTCGAAGCAAAATTTGAGAACGGCCCGTAAATCTTTAGATAGCTGAGCTGGTCTTTACTAACACGAATGAAGAAAACTACACGAGGCAGCGAACGTTTATACCAGCGTGACACTGACATGATTGCTTATGTGCAGACACATGCACACGTGGAGTACGCATATATGCATATAAACCATAAAAATCGTAAGACGGAGAAGGCAGTGAGTGTACTTCATTTGGCTGAAATTTGGGTGCACAGTGCAGAACGTTACGAACTAGCAATGAATTGAAGACAGCTTGATCATGAACATTTCCGCTTAGAATGCTCATTTTGGTCGCCGTGTACTTCGAATAACCTCTACGCCATTTATCGCCTCTACAAAGAAGCCCCTGAAGCGGTTGTGCACAGTATATATGCGCCATAACAGTTTGCTGCACCCCTACCCACAACAAATCGCCCCGCTTGCAGTCTGCCTCGTAAACCCCAAAACCTGTTACAGCGATGCATCATCATAAAAAATTGACTAAAAGACGCACAGAGGAGAATGGGGGGGGGGGGGGGG
>JPKZ01001028.1:208706-221828 GCA_000803305.1 Toxocara canis
TCCGTAAAAAAAAAACCGACAAAATGCAATCGTGCAATCCAAGCAGCTTTTTCTTCTAAAAACCAAAAATCGTGCATGTGTTATTGTTTGCCATGTATGTTAGCTGAAAGGAATCGTTTACAAACTGTCAGCTCGGAATTTAAGTGGGTGTTCGTGAGTAATACATGATTATGCGCTGCTTCCGCAGTCAAATATCGAGGCATATAGACACAGCGGTTACGCGCAAAATAAACTGTCAATATGTATGCGAAATGCTAGACAGATGGTTATTTGAGGGAGTAGAAGTGCACTGCTAAATAAATGATAGCCACTGTAAGCAGCTGCATGAGTGCATACAGCAACCCAGTGATCGTAGCAAAGATATGCGTTAGTGTAACAGTTCTCTGTGATAAGCACTCATTGTTTGACAGATGATAACAAATAGTGGTGTAGAAATAGCACATTTCTTTGTTACTTGCTAAGGGAGCAAATAAATTTGGCGATGTTATACTTCATAAATTCATGCTCTCATAGCTTGTATAGCATGTTTTAGCGTTGTTGACATCACAGAAACATTCAGCGTCCATGTGATATTGTCGCAGAATGAAAAAAGTGTTGCGTAGAATTCAGATAGGGGCGCAAACGAACCGACACAATGGACAGCAATAAAGAGGGTGCTGTCCACTTTGCGCATTTAAGTGCGACGCATCACTGCACCAAATAACAATGCTGCTTGTTCACCGTTGAGCACACTTACGCCTTGTTTTGAGTACCCATTTAATTAAGAATTTAAAACGATTAGAATGGCTGATTAACAAAATTCGTTGTTCGAAAACAAATATCTTCGTCTGCCAAATTTCCCATTTAATCTTTGTGTTGATTGATGGATACGAAAACGAAGGGACCATCTGAAAAATCTTACTTTACTGATTTAACAACTGAATCTGTATCCGTTCATTCATGTTTTCATTTCATTGTTTACTAATTTAATAAGTACATGGATGCGAAGATAAAAGACGGCTCTGTTATGGACATCTTTTCAAGAAATAAAAATACGTTAATGATTGCCGAATACAGAGAAATATTCGAAACGAATCGTTCAAAGCACAAAAATTTGTTCCGTTTCTTTCTCACTAATCGTCTACGTTTCAAAATTGACTTAATTTTTTTCTCTAAATTTTGCCAATTTTTCGTTGTCCCTAATTAGCAATTTGAACGAGCGCAAACCTTTCGTTCTCTTTTGCAATCATTCAAAAGATGCCGTCATTCTGATCACTTCATGCAATTTCAGATCTCTTCACTTACCGTAATCCATCAAAGTGCGATTTTTTAACAGACTTATACAAACTTGAACCTGAATGGTGTTTTCAAACGGATCAAAACACATTTTGTGATGGTTAAATTTTTGTGATGTTAATGCGTTTTGTATTTTAAAGTTTGTGCGAGTGAGTTTTTTTTAACGAATCCCAATCCTGTTCACACTACAAATCGCGGTGGTTTCCCCACCTTCGGATGTCCTTCGTTTAGAAGTGGAAAGAGCATGCTTGGTTTTCCTCGTAAGTAGTACATTTCGATGTTTTGCGCCAAATATTGAAATGAGTGCGTTTAATTGCAATAGTGCTTTGGTCTTTGATACCAGTCGGATAGTTTATGTAATATTTAAGGCAAGTATTTGACGTGGGTGCCGAGGAAGAGCTTTTTCTGATGCCGTCGGTCGAGTACGGCCGCTTCGGCCTTCAGCCGGCGGCCGTCAGTCGTCGTAAGCAGATACAGATTCAAAGCGAACCGAAAAAGCGAAAGCCTCGACAGGAGATCTGCGCCCCGCTCAAATGGCTTTGCTTTATCGTCAATTTCCTAGTCTTTGTAAGTTGTTGTTGAACGTTTTTTTTTCCTCTCAGAGTCCTCTCTTTCTGTTCTAAATGTCATTCGCAGGGTCGTTCGCAACCAAATTACGAGCACGTGCCGTGTCCGTTCACAGACATGGGTCCCACCATTCGCAAGGTCATTTGAGGAGAGGGGCAGTGCGGCTGCTGCTCTGCATATAACAACACCACATGAGCAGCTTGCAATTTAGTCTTTGATATGGGAGGCACCATTTGAATGTGCATACATGAGCATGTGAAAATTCGTGTTTTGCAGGCATAATCGTGCTCTATCTACCGTGAAGTAGGCAAATGGGCCTGCTGCTCGGCATTGTTAACAGTTAATATTTCGGTGGGAAAATTTTGCAATTATAGGGAATATGGCGAAAATTTTACGAGTGAAGGTGATTTTTCCTTAGTAGATTATCAGTACTGATCGGAACTGTGAGCATCCTACATTTCGTTGCTACAGAAAAATCCTATGCCAAAAATTAAATGGTTTATTCATGATCAGGTCAAACGGAGTGATGCTTCCAACTCGGTACGGCAGCGACTGTGGAACAATTTTCGGTTAGCTCGGCTAAGAGAACTGTATCGATATGTGGCATTCAATGCTAATAATTTCGAGTATAATTTACTTTTGAAAATAAGTGTGGCTTATTTAAACGCTGCGATTCGCACACATAGTTGACCGATGAATGTCGTACCACACCGGTAAAACAGCAATCTCACATAGAGCTTCAAACATAATTTACGCTAGTGAGCGGATATTAGTCGATTTCAATGTATACTACCTCCAAGAAGTCGTTAATAAACTATTCTGACAAGTCGTGTGCAAAGAAGTTTAGTGTAACAGAATTTGATATGATCAAAATGTAGCTTGGCTTAAAAGAAGCGTATCGTATAGGGGCACCCCGCTCTTGGTTTGGTCGTTTGCGTGAATTCGCTGTGACTTCATTGAACCAGTGCAATATATTTCCGTTTATGGCAAAGTATTGTCGTTTAGTTTATAATGTCACGAAATAATTTGATTTTTTTTCTGAGGTCGTTTTACAATAATTTTAAAATAATCTTAAATAGTGTTTAATATGCTGGGATACTGTTCAGGGAATTTTGTACGCACATTTTAGTGCAGGGTACATTTCAGACCGTTGATCTGGTTTCAGAGACCACTATTTTTGGTTTGGGACATGCGAAGTCGGTCGGGGTTTTAACGGATTTTGGTTGAAGCCATTTGCAGGCTTCGCATTGCTCTCCTCACTTCGAGGCTTTTCCGCCGTTCTCTTTCAAGGTGGTGTGGTGATCATTTGAACAACCTTCTCAGTTTGGTCATTTGCTTACTAAGGGTGCGAAAGCGAAAGCAAATTTCCGGGATGTGGGTTTTCTCCCTTCCTTCTTCTAACACTTATGGGTAAACAAGTGAAGCCAGAGCAAATGATAGCACGATAAATGAGAACGGCAATGCCCTTATGCGATATGAAATCAAATTCTGTGCTTTATCATACTTGTGCTCTCGATATTCTGTCTTTCGAAGCGAGTACATCAATAAAATGGTTTCTAAAAATTCTTCAAGGCAGTTATCGGACAAAAGACCGAGTTGCGCATCTGATTCACTCTTCATAATTCGCGAACTGCTTTAGAATGCTTAGGCTCATTCTGCTAAACAAAAAAACAAGTGAGTGAAAAAGCATTTTTCTAGCTCCGTATGATTGCAGCTGATCGGCGTAACGTGCCTTGCACTCGGTGTCTACCTATGCGTGAAGGACCCTCGCGCGATTGCGGAATGGGCAGACATATTGCTGAATCCAGCCGTCATGCTGACTATCATCGGACTAGCAGTATGCGTCGTCTCGCTTATGGGTTCTGTTGGCGCGCTTAGAGACAATATTACATTGCTCAAAACGGTTAGCCAAAGTGTTTATATGCTAAGCGCCATCGAACGTCCGTAAAACGGTTATTTGGTGCGATTTATTTAAAACTGAGCAATCGTTTGAAAACACAGTACCCACGTGCTCAGTGTCCAGTACCATACCATCTCCTTTGTTGTGTGAAAATTCGGTTGTGGTTTCGAGCCATCATTAAACAGCAGTGCACCACTTATCGTTCAAACTACGGTCATGCCAAACGTCAGCGCTTGTGTTTGGTTTACCAATCTGTCGGCGAATGATCGTAGAAATTTGGTTTTCCGTTCAACTATTCTCCTTTGTAGTCCTTCCATTTGTTTTTTGATGATTGCAGATTTCAGCTACTGTATGGCGTTCAGTTGATAATTGCAATTGGTGCAGTTGCAACGTTGCGCACTATGCGATATCCTTATACATTTGAATATGTGGTATCGTTTATATTCTATTACAACCACTCGCTAGGTGCTGCTCGCTTCACACTTTCGACAACGAACTCTTCTTTTCCTTTTTTTTCAGTTCGCGCTCAGTGTGTTCTTTTGCTACATAGTGGTGGTTGTATCTACGTTCTTCTTGTTTATTTTGTTCTATTCTGATACAACAGAAGGCCTTTCGGCGCACAGCATTCTCCTCTACTCCATCAAAAAATATCATACGAACAGGAATCTTGCTGACTTCGTCGACTACATTCAAGAACAAGTTCGTTTAATTCAGTATTTGCCCCTATTGGTAACACAATGATTGTAAAACGCATATCATTGTTGGTGTTTCTAATAATAAGCCTTATTACATTGGGTGAAGTCTTTATCGAATGAACTTTTTTCGATTCCAGTTTGTTCTTTTCAACAACATTGAGGAGCTTCATTTTTGTACGTTGAAGTCTATGTCAGGAGGGGACATGTGCTTCTGTTGAGAAAGTGAATGCTTTTGTCATTATTTGGTAAGATAACCTTGTTCGTTGCAAACAGTCTCCTTCCACTATGCCAAGGTTAGGAAGGTCATTTGCTGCTTAAAATGCACTTTTTGGTTGCAATAAGGACAGGTTCCGTCTGTTTTGCTCGCCAAGGTCTCCTTTCGCAAAGGCACCGCTCTCGTTCGGCTCCAATTTCATAGAGACTTTCTCTTCAAAAATTCACAACTTGCGCATTCCTTTAGAGCAACGACTCTGATTAATATCAGTGCAAATAGATTCAAAAGGAAGGGCTTTTTGCTAAATGAAAGGTGTCTAAGGTCGGGAAATGTGGCCATAATACTTTTATGAGGTTTAATATAATGCGGTGGACGTTACACCTTTGATGGTTTAAAACCTTGACAGTCAGGACAAACTGTCTGGCTGTGCCGGTCTTTGCGCCAAAATCACTTGCTGTACGGTGCACACTGGTCTGATTGCTGTGTTGAGAAAGTCAGGAAGTCATATAACCTCTTTTGCAATATCGAGCAAATTAAGGAGTTCGCCATTTCGCACTTTATCGATAATCGAGAACTGTAATGGAACTGATCGCATTTCACGCTCAGCATTTCGATCTGAACTGCTGACAGAGTAAAATTAATTCGCAAGGCATCAAAGTAATTTGATGTGATGTTGTCAAAATATGCATATAAGCTAGTTATATGTGAACGTATTTGCTTTCCTAGAGTTCAACCCAACTTTGCTAAACTGTCTCAGGGAGAGTTGTGATAAATATAGACAAAAAATGCATACTTTCTCGACAAGCAGAGTTTGCCACGAATAAATCGTTAAAGTGGCTAAAATTACTAATCTAAGATTCGATCGACGAGTAACGCCATAGTCAGCGCATAAGGTTTGTTAATTAAGCCAAAGTAAGTTACAATTTTTGCGATGAAAATATTCTCTGAAATCCGGCTGCAAAAGTAGCGTTGTAGCTATTTGTGCTTCACCTGAAAGTACTTGTTATTCTATATAATAAAGTGATTAAAGGGTTACAATTGATTGATTATGAAGTTAAAAAGTAACGAAACGTTTCAGTTGGAATGTTGTGGAGCGTCTTCCGTATCGCAAGGTTACCGTGACTGGCAACTATCCGAGCAATTTAATTGCTCTTCTGTAAATCCTTATCCGGAAAAATGCGGTGTTCCGTTCAGCTGTTGCAAACGATCAGTTGTAAGTGTTGTATTTTGTCCAGTTGTAATATCCTCACGCAGTTCGGTTTATTGTTGACCTTTGCCCGCAAATGTTGCACTGCAATCATCTCTATTAGGCATAGCCGAATCGCTCTTAATTAAAGAAGAATTTTGTCGTAAATTGCTCATTGAGCTACACAGACCAAACCCATCATTATTGAGCGATCGGATTTTTTAAACAAATTAGCATCATCTAATAAATACGCTTTACGAAACGCATACAAAAATAGACTGACGTTATGCTTAGCACTGTCATAACTGTGCTCTATGGGCGGATAGGGCGTTAAGTAGAAGAAGAAGAATGGTCTTTATTCAAATGAATAAGGAAAACTTCAAGCAGAAGTAAGATATATAACAAGGTGGTACCGACATAAGTGCAGTTATACTAGCACACGTTTAGATGAATTGCAAATATGTAAATGAAACAATCGAAAGTAAGGAGCAAGGAATGTTAAAAAATGAATTCACATCTGTACGTAGAAAAAGCAGAACCAAACTGGGTATGTTACTGCTTGCATTAGCTAGTCTATATTGCGAGTTATTAAGAAGTTATTTCTGTTTGGAACAACTGAGGCAACCTCTACACAGAGGGCTAAATCGGATGCTTTCTTCCTTTATTGCTGTCGAGCATTTTTAAAACTCGTCTTGAAAACATGTCAGTTGAATAAAACGAAGAAATAGCGATAGCATCATAGTGACGAGGAAAGGAAGATATAATTAATTAGTTGAGGTGTCTGAGGCGGCTGGATCGTCCAACCCGTTGTTGCCTGCGATGCGTTCGCTGGAGTGTTGGCAGAATGCGCAGACGAAACGACCCCAGGATCTAGAGGCTGACTTGCACACCAGAGGATGCCTTCAGCCACTTCGAATGCTCTTTGAAAGCCATGCCGTCCACGTCGGTGCCGTCGTGGCAGCTATTATTGTGCCAGTTGTAAGTAGCTTTTAAACATCAAGTTGACACCTTCGTCATTTACGGTATATTCTGAATTACCTTCCCAGTGGAGATGCGCTCTATGAGTGTTGCAGACGAAAGACTCACGTAGTGGGGAGAGGGTGTAGTGGGGAAAGGCGTTTTTGCCAATTTCTCCAGGCGTCTTCCAAGTAGTGTAAGACGGCGAAGTATCAGCCGTTGAGCTTCGCTGTTCCAAGAACTTCGCAATGTTTTCGGCTGAGAGCTGCGACTAACTAGATACACTTCTGCTGGTACGTTTTGGGAACAAATTTGATTCGTACGTCGAGTGGTATACAAGGACAGATTTGTTCGTACACCGAGACTGATAAACTTTGAGGACATGTTTACTGCAGGCTAACAAGGTAAGGGTGTATTTTTAAAAAAATCACCTGTTTTATTTAAATCTCGTCAATGGGCGACGTTATTGCTGTGCAGGTCACTTAGACCATATGAAGGCTTGCAGTGCATCTCTGTATGCCTTTCGAATATACTGGCCAAGCAGATCGACCATCAGCACTACTTACTGGAACGAGAAGCAAGGCGCTGCGAGCGGCGTCGTCGTCGCGAGAGACATCGTTTCCGCGACCCGTTCGCTTCATGCGACAAAATGGAACGCGGCCTTGTACCACCATTGCCCCCCTCAAATGGCAACGACAAAAAGAATCCTGCTGCTGATGAGGTTCATTCACACTACCATGACTTTACTTTCTGTTACTATAAGCATGTATGGGACTTTTTGTTTGGTACTAGCAGAACGTCTAGTTGGAACGTTAAGTTTCTGCCAAAAGTGGAGAAGGCTCGCCTTAGTCCATACGTTTTGGCTCAGTCGGCCGCCTGTACTGCCCTGTAAATAACCTCAGTAACGCCCATGTTGTTAAAGGACAGAGATGATTCAAGAAGCAATTGAACTAACATGGGATGGATGCCATTTCTTATAATCGTGTTTTCACGCTTCTTTCGCAGTTTCTTTTTTTTCCTTGAAAATTTTTAGGGCTTGCAATCTGCTTTTTACTGCGAATTTTTGAATCTCAACCGACATTTGTGCCGCCTTCATCGCTGTTTCTTTCAAGCAAACTTCAGTTAGTTTATATTTATCTTACTCTACGATTCCTTTCCAATTATAACATTGCAAAAATCCGGCCTCACCGTCTAAAAACTGCCTATTCTTGGTTGGACTGAATAAGCTCTGTACAGAACACTACACGCAACAGGTATTTAAGGATTCCAAGGAGTCATCCACAACATGCGAGTGGCGGATGTCGGCCAGTATTCCTGCAAGCACCAGCGCAAACGGCGTAGCACCTGCGGTCGTGACTCGACACGAACGCGGGGAGGGTCAACCGAAGAAGCACCGCAGACGCCGCACCGCAGTCAGTAGTTCTCCTAGGAGAGCTGCACAGGCGCCTCCCAGTTTGCCTCTTCCTAGAGGGGTCTCCGTTGGTTCGTTTCTTTACGGTTGACGATTTTCTTTACGGCGTAGCACCTGCGGTCGTGACTCGACACGAACGCGGGGAGGGTCAACCGAAGAAGCACCGCAGACGCCGCACCGCAGTCAGTAGTTCTCCTAGGAGAGCTGCACAGGCGCCTCCCAGTTTGCCTCTTCCTAGAGGGGTCTCCGTTGGTTCGTTTCTTTACGGTTGACGATTTTCTTTATGAGTGCACCTGACTTAGTCGTCTCGTAAATAGCAGCGAAATCGACCTTAACTAAGACTTTCCACTTTTCTTATTATACTGCCTAGCGACACAAAGCTGCTCTATATTGTCGGGTGGGCAGGAAAGTAAAAGTCAGAGACGAAGTCGAGTACATTAACGGGGCCGGGACCCTTGGTTCATTGCCAGCATTTGCTTTCTACTTCTTTCACTGTACAAAGTGAGTGATGGCAACGTACCAGACACGTTGTTACCGTACCAGTCTCTTCCTACTATGTATTTCCAAGTATGAACGACTGTAGTAGCTGTTCATGGGGGGCATCTAAGACGAGACGGCTTTTGTAAATTCAGTCTTTGTTGTTGTTCTCTAAAGTAGGCGATATCAGGTTGCTACGGGGCAGCAAATATGAGAGTATCACGATCATTATGGGACTCACAGTGTGTAGTGATGTAACAAAAAGCAGTTATATTAGTCATCGACGTAAAGACCTTCCTTGCGGAATACTCTTAATTTGGAATCTTTTTTTTTAAACGTCTGTCCATCGTGATCGGCTGTCAGCTGTGTGCGCAGCCTCACTTGCACTTCAATAACCTTTCACTTTTTGATGTGACTTATTCGACTAACTGGCCACTGTCCTTGTTGAAGTGCAAAGCTGACTAGTGTGCGAGACAATCCACTGGGACCATACGGTGAATAATGTTCGCTGAATGAATCCCTGGTTGCCTTATCGAAGAACTGAAATAGTGGTGTGCATTGAAATATTATTGCTTACTGCTTAGCATTGATATATATCGGTTACCGATTTAAAACACTGATTTATAGGACTGTTCAGCTGTTTTAAAATCGGTAAGGTGGCATCGACGCAATTAGAGTTTGCTTTTTGCAAGGTTTAATGCCCATTTCCAAAGAATAGTTTGTTTGCAAATGTGCTTCATACTTCTCAATGCTTTGTTCTTTCTAATTTCCCCGCAGCATCTTATTTCTTCGCCCAATAAAATGTTACACCGTCGAAAATTTCGTTGGGGACTTCATTAAATGACGAGGTTCAAAGTTCGTATACTTATTTTATAATGCTATATCACTTTTTCTTCGTTATATATTCCTCGTTGTTACGATTCATCGTTCTGCTATGAAAGCGCTGTAAATTGTGATGAGGGAACTTGGGCTCTGTCTCCTTATCGTCGTCGCGATTTTCTTTACAGATAGTGATTTAGGAATGGTTTTGCGGGCTTTTTTTTCGTTGACAGATCGAATGTGAAAAACGGGCATTTTTAAAACAGTCACTAACGTTCACATGAAAGGTACAACACTTTGTTTCTGCTCGCGTCGTCAGTAGTCTTTCTGTGTTCGCAAAAGCCACTGCCATTGTAAACATTTTTGCTAGAGAATTTCCCTGCCTAATATTGTCACGGACCGTTAAGCGATGACCCATTTAAGAATCGGCACTTGCTCACAAGCACGCTCGGGAAAAGAAACGTCGATCGACAGCGTCGCAGGTGACAGCCGAGGATAGAACACATCAATGGGTGTTACAGCAGCCCGACCCTGTCAACCACGAACCGATCGCCTAGTCGACTCTGCATGTAATTAATCCATTCTATTTCGTTCAGTTCAACACACTTCGCCCACACAATGAATTCCATCTTTGTAATGTCCGTATTAGGATTTTTCTACCCATTTTTTTCGTCATTTTAAGCCTCCGAGTTCGTTCAAAAAAAGCGTTTTGAAGCTTTGCCGCGGCCACTCTGTAATTGAAGCATTCAGATTATAGGAATTGTGATCAGATGAACCCTATCTGAAAACGAGTTCAGGTTTACTGGGAGGGTTTGAAAACGAGGAAATTATCTGACAAGTCATTCTCAACATTCTTTATCGTTTTCATTCATTTCATCGACACCATAAATATTGTCGGCATTTAAAGTTGATCACAAACTTTACGTATTGGATGCATTCAGTTAACGGTGACAAAGCAACGAAACAACGACAGGGTTGTTCATTAAAAAAAAAACGGTTATTTATTGCTTATTAGGGGAACAGTGCGATTTGTTCGACGCACATGCACATCTAAGAACTCACCGACGTTACGCCAAAACGTTCACTTACAATGAGTGCTCATTTCACTTTGTACACAGTTCGTCTCAACCCCAATTCGGGTAAAACAATTTTGCTGCTTTCTTTCATTTGCATTAAATATTATGCGATTTAGATTCTCACTGATCGATAACCATCGTCTAAAAAAATGTGAATAAATATGCAACAATGCCTCTGTCGTTTGCTATGCTCAGAGAGATGATGTCCTACTTGAACTGACTGCGCAGATTTTATAGAAAACCATACGTTAAGCAACAATGCGAAGCCATATTTGCTTATGGAAGGCATCGCTGATCGACAAAAATTTCTTAAACTCACTGTTAGTATTCGCAGTGAACGATGTTGTACGCAATTTATTCTCAAATCTCTGATATGACGTCATTGCTGGTGGACGAAATTAGGTCAACAACACGAATAGATGCGAATGGCAAAATATCTTCAAAAAATCAAGAGAAAACATTTGGTAAAAATCTGGGTCGTTTGCTTTTCTTGTCCTCCATCTCCAAACGCTCTAAACCGATATGTAAATTGCATGAGTATTATAACTAGGGAGGTGCAAATTCTACATGCTTTGGTCGTTTTCTCGTCAAACGAAATGGAGAATGATCAGGAAACAGAAACCAAAAAAATAAGATGAAATGAAACACGTGATCAAGGCGATTGAAAGCAGGCGTCAACTGAACAGAAACTCGACGATTCTTCCGAAATTGAATTTGCTCAGACGATTTGTGGACACAGAAACACTAGGCACTAAAACGACAATAGGACCTATTTCAGATTCGAACAACGCAAAAAGGAAAAGAATTATAAACTGAACTCAAGATTGAGACTAGCGAAAACAATTGAGAGCAGGCTGTGAGCGTGTGATAAGTTTATCAGAGTTGCCGTCAACAATTCTTCAGAAATACAACATGAGGTCCAACTCTCAATTTTAGACTGAAAATCGATGAAAGACGCTTACTGCACGGTTCGTAATGACGAAAGCTTGTGCATGGCGAAGTGACTGCTTTAAAAAGTGGGCAAGCAAAACGAATGATTATGCAGAACGCGAAAAATCGTCCGAGAGATCATCAACGTCGTTTGCGCGTTTTCTTGTAACATTTCATGAACAGTGTAGAAAAATTTATAAGAAGCAGAAGAAGCGTTAACGAAGTGCGATAAAGAATAGCACCATTCCTGGAAAAGCTTAATATATGGTCGAGTTAATCTTTCTGAAGCAAAAAAAAGCGCTATAGTTGGGTCGTTTAGAGATATAAACGAAGTTATTCGAAGATGACAAATCGATGTCTGAATGAGTTTGAACACGACAAAGCACAACAAGCTCTCACTTTTGACGCCTGCAATGTTCAAAAGGTGATGCGCTTTGTCTTATGTTAAAATATCATTCCTTACAACTGAGGGAGGAAAATCCTGTACGGTAACAGAAATGTCTTCGTAACGACACTTCTAACGTTGCACTACTTCAGCTTTCTGTCGATCTTATAAAATACACCAATAACTGTATCAGGACCTTATGCATAAAAACATACATTTCGGCGTGGATGAGATCAACATCGCATAGCAGGGCAAGTATTAATGCCAAAGAACCACAGAGCACAAATGCCAAAAAATAATCGTTGTTAGCCGCATCGATGCAACAATTCAACCTGAAAATAACGTAAGTTTGATGGCGGATGGTCCAATATATCTGTGGAGAGTACGTGTCCCCGTACAAAGAGAAGCAGGTCAAGAGTTATCTGAAGTTTAACTGAGCGTGAGGGTATCCAATACAGTGTCTTCATTTGTTGAATCAAGAAAAAGGCACTGGACCAAATTGGCAAAACTTGTTTCGGAGATTTAAGTGCAGTAAGATTCCTTCACTGTAAAATTCGTCCAGAGAATGAGGAGACTACTCAGCTCTCGAATTATCTACCACCTTTTTCGCTACCTGATCGGTGCAACTGAACAGGTCCGCAAACGTTCGTGCCCTCACCTCTCCATTTCTGGTCGTTTGCGCCTCAATTCGTAAGCAAAAGCTTCATACATTGTTATGGCTGCCATATTTTTTCAGTGTGTATTTTTCAGTCCCAAAAAAACCTAAAGCTCATCTGTGCCGCAGCGGAAATGATACAATACTTCACTGTGCTGGGTCCGGTCACGGGAGAGCTGTATTGCAACTACAGCATTAGGCGAACTCTATGCTAGGCGAAAAAAAAAACCAGAGAACCAAACGCAGTGATGATCTCTGTCTGCGACCACTGAACCGCAAGCACGACAACGGCTCCACGACAACACAGCGTCGCCACTGACCCGTGTGTTGCGAATTTTGTGAAGCAAACAACACTGAACAACAAAGAACGCGACCACTGCTCCACATTTAGCTGCGTAGAACTGCTTAGTGGTGTTCACCAACGTGCACAATATCAAGATGAGCACACAACAGCAGCCGAAGAAGTAGAAAAACCTGGAAGAGATAACAACTTTGATCTCTTCCCCTCCTTATGTATGAATGTGTTTTTTTTCCCCCCCCCCCCCCCCCCCCCCCCCTCCCAAAAAAAAACTGCA
>JPKZ01001028.1:221880-277136 GCA_000803305.1 Toxocara canis
CGTCTCCCTATGGGAAGAAAATCTCTGCAGAGAAATGAGAAAAATGGGAAAAACCTGCAAAATGCTGAAGCCGAAGTCTTTGGAAAAAAAGGCTTAACCTCAGTGGAAGCTGCGAAAACGAAACAAAAGTGCGGTTGACGCTAACTTTTTGTGGTCTAAACGACTTTATTCACCGAAAAAAAAAGTAGAGACGCGCATAGTGTTGAGGCCATGGTGTTCTGCACAGGGACTTACTCAAAACGGCGGGTGGTGTGCCGTGCCCAAATACGACTTCAGCAGAGATATATATGGGGAATGTAAGATCAATGGGCATGCTGAAGCCATCAGTAATTGTTGTTAATTGCAACAACCATCCACGTTCGAACAATGTGCTTGAATTGAACTCATGCTCTTTGTTTCAACACTACAATAACTACCTGGATATGCTTTATAAACACCCATCCTCCTCACATCAGGGAAAGCCGCTGTTAAATGCAAATCAAAAAAGAGCGCTGTTAATATAAAGATATTAGCGCCTGTAAGTATAAATAAACTGGCGCTTCATGTAAGAACAGCATAATGATAGTCGTGAAATAACTGATCCACATGGGGGTCCCATGAGAAAGTAGGAAGCGGAGAACGGTTAGAACTATAAACTCCCCTTTATTTTGTACTCCAAGGGGTCCAAGGAGTGAAAGGAACAACTTACAAACGTTCTTGACCTCAACTCTCATTTCTTCACTGTCGTTCATGGGCCAGCAATCCCACAACCATATTGCTGCTAGAATAGAGCTCAATAAAACGAAAAAAAATCTCGACGAAAACCTTGTGCGAGGGAATGTTCGAAGGACCACTCTCGAAATGTGGTATACTGACACAGGCAAAATACATAATGATACTATTGCAAGCGATAAGTTAATTGACAAAACAATATAGAGTATTCCTGCAGCGAGTACAGCTGAAAGAAAACTAAATAAAGTTTTGTTCCCTTGAGTGACCAAATTTTCGAAACGACTACGCCAATGCTCCATTACAAGGCACGCAATAAACAAGTGGGAATGCCCGCCAACAGGATGGTACCTTATACGCTTTGGTAATGCCCGTGATGACACCAGGCCAACCGGCTCCATAAACGGTCGGTGAATAACGAAACGGACCTAGCAAGATATCAGATCAGCTCATCGATCGCTGAAATTTTGCTTAAAAACCCATTTTTTGATGTATTTTATAACCCGATCAGTTGTAAAATGACCCTCACGCAAAATTCTGCGTTTCAAGTTGTCTACAACTCCTCCCAACGTGTGATTGAATAATTTCGGTTGGACTGAGTTACTGTGTTATTTTCCGATGTAGATTGGATGCACCAAATTTCGGATTAGTATATTCAGTGGTGCAAGGTTGAAACACACGTACACCTGCGAAGTCACCATTATGTGCTTTTGCAAATGCAAATTTGCAAAGCGCATAGTAAATGAACTAGGTGAAATATTTAACAAGAAACGCTGATCCATTGAAAACGGAAACCTCGTATCTTGCAGACACCCAAAATCATGCTCAATTCATGCCCAGAAACGACATGTGGGGATTTTGGTCGTCGTCTGGGCTCCTAAGATCCGATCTATACTCACTACAGTGGCATTAACCCTTTTTATTCTGATCAATGCAAAGTTTACAGACAGGCGTCACAAGACTGGGAGTGTGAGAGTGAGCATGGCTGAATTTTGCACCTGGGGAAGAACATAAACATACGTATGCAAACAAAATAACAGATTGTCAGCGTAAATTTGGAAAGAGTGCATGAACTGATACAGGCGAAAAGAAATCAGTTCGGTGATATACAATCTTATGATGATTGATATTATGGGAACCAAAGCGTAAGGTCGTGCGAAAAAACGATTACCGAAAACAAAGGCGAGTCCGACGTGCTTAGCTCCACTCCATGTTGGTAGTCGTACGCGACTGTCGACTGCTTGCAATGTATTCCAAAATGCGCACCAACTGATGCCCTCATCTAACGCACTGAAAGCAGCCGAAAGTGTAGCTGTGAATGCACAAAACAACTAAATGAATGAGCACTAGATTTCATGACGAAGCGAACGCCTACTTGTTGCATACTTTCAAGCAACCGCAACCAACAAACCAGCAATCATCCGAAAACTCTGATACTAAAAAATTTCAGAATTATCCCATACACCCAATAAGATATGGTTTCTTTACCAAATTTGTGAAGGCGGAAGTGTAATTATTCACGCTATTTGCAGATAAAATGTGACGAACCAAAATAATTTTCCTTCTGCATAGTTTTGCTTCGTGATAATGACCAGCCAGTCACAATTTCATCCACGAAAGGAATGGAACTGAGCACTGAATACATTTCAACAATCCGAAGCCTGTTTAGAGCATTCATGACCCCCTCCTCCATACTCCGACTACTTTCAGGAGACACTCATACGGTTTCATAGAATTTTCTTTTTTGATTTAGACTGAAATACGAAAGGGATGAAGGTGGATGAAAGTTAAGGGATAATTTTCTTATTTCTTCAATTTCATTCACGGAAAGAATGAAACTAAAGGAATATGAAAATTTGATTGCAGCGATTTTGGGAGACTATGAGAGCAAGCGTGGAGTGTGGCACAGAGGTTTGCACGATATACGTCCAAGTAGACAGGATAAGGGTAGATGTGAAGAAAGCGTGACCACATACGAATCGAAGTTAGCAAGAGATGACGCTTAACCTGCTAACGAACTCGTCCAACTCGACGCACTCGCAAAATGTTTGCAAAAGATGGCGTTTCGTGCCATGCTCATCAACATATTCGCAACAGCATAGAGCCACCTCGTCTTCTTGCAATTTATGAGCGTCTTCGGACGAGCTTACGATAACTGGATATTTTTTCGTTTCGTTCAACATCAAGTCTTCCTTCGTCTCGCCAAGTTAATGCCTATTAATGTTAAGCAATAAATATGGAAAATGCTTGATTTTCCGAAAAGTGCATATCGAGTGCGGCGTCACGATAAGACAGTTAGATATTCTTGCTCTTTAAACAGCTATCCTGTAGCTCAACTGCTTTTTTCAAAGCATTCATTTATTTTGGGAAGGGGGGGGGGGGAAAAACTGGACTGCTTCAAGCATAAGGAAGGCCGCAAAAACTTGAGCAAAAGCAGACAACTGGAAAACCGGAAAGCGATATGGATTAGCTAGAAAAGAAAATGACTACCGAACACTTCTAAAGGTGTCGTTTATTGCAGTATGTGAATTCGTGTTCAAGTATAGGTCTTTCATAAACGCTCCACAGTAAGCGCCGTATAGAGTGCTAAGAACGCGTAGAACAGATCGAGCATAAATCACTAGCATGGATTGCACATTTGGTTTAAGTTACGGCCAAGCATTAGAGGTTGGGTATAGATCTTCTACGAATGTGGTACTAGAAGTTGTGTACGTTGTATAAGCGGTACGTACAAAAAATAACACTTGAACGCCGCAAAGACTAAAGTAGAATGCTTGCGCGGTTCCATGCATTAGCTCGTTTCTACAGTCGCCAATGCAACCGTAGTTTTTCCACCGATTTCCACCGGATCAGGTAAAACGTTTTCGCCTACCAAAGTTGGCCAACTTAATAACCGTTCGACAAATGAGCCAATCGATAAGTCGACTGCTGCATCGTAATACCTGTTACGTATCCAAAGCTAACATCCCGAAGTAGTGGACTGGCTCCGATTAGGGAAGTTTCATGCTTATAGCGAATGGCAGTGTGCAGTAAAGCGCTATCTGCAACGTGTAACACAAACGTCGTCTGGGTACAGCGGCTAATCGTTAAACACTTCTTGGCTCCTATGCCTCCGCGCGATTGTTCTAGCAATCCCCAGTGCTATTCTGTCAGGTAATGTGCGTTGTACTTTGTACAGAAGACGAATAATGCCAAACAGAAACGAGTATTTCGTTACGCTCAAAGCAAATGCAACTTCAGCTGTAATATTTGCTAGCTGAATTTCATGCACAATATTATTGGACATTTGCCAAGCTTTGTTCAGGAATTCAATGAGAAAGCGAATAATCGAGGGCAGGAGGAAGAGATGTATCGTGGAGATGAGGATGAGTCATGAAGGCGATGAAAATGTTGGCGGATGTTGTTGTTGGCATTAATGCTCGTTTTTTACGTATATATTTGTTGAGTGCTTTCATGAGTAATTGCAGTAGGTGTGAATTGGTCAGCAGCATGGTGCAGCGGTGCTTCACTGCATGAGTGCTTCCTGAGAAGCGCAAATGTATAGAGGTGTTACTTACGAGCCAATCTCTGGGACCATTTATGGTAGCGGACTGCCTTCTGACATCCGGGTTTATCGCTTATGCTGCTCACTTTCAAATCCGCTTCCGTGGTCTGCACTCTTCACTGGGGATTACTGCGCGGCCATCTGTTTACATTGACATCGCGTGCTTCTTGTTTGTTGGTAAACATGGTGCGTGTCACCAGTATTGTTCGCTTTTCTTCGTATTGTGCGAGGACGATTTATGCGGTATGAATTGTAGGGGACAAAGGTTTGAGCTTCGTCGACAGTTGTAGCTGAGTGGGATTGCAGAAGTGCCTTTCCAGGGAGGGCTTCAGTTGAGAACGTTATTCAGCGAACCTTCGCCACCAGTAAGTGGGCTACACCACTCCCAGAACGTTCAAAAATAGTCAGTGCCACCAGTACAGTGCCTACCAGACACTTCTACGACTAATGTCATGTCCACCAATTACCGCTGACCAAGGCAGTTATTCAAAGATGTTAAAGGAGAGCGGCACAAGTGACACCTCGATTTGAGTTGTGCTGTGAACCACGGGACAGTTTTTAGCGCATAGTAGCTTAGAAAAATTAAGCGGAGCCTCCCTCTCTGCTTGCGATTCCTTCAAAGGACGGCCCTCCACTTCCACGTCTAAGGCAGTTTTCATCAATGACTTACACTGTTTTTTTGTCACCTACACCACTTGTGCATCATTCGCCCTTAACTTGCACCTAAGATTTGTATCGCATGAACCTGGCCTCTAAGCAGTCTGTCCTACCTTCCAGCGTCAACAGCGATGTTGTCGCTTATGTGCATAGGGTGATCGAGTTGTCGAGAATTTCAAAGCGGATACTCTTTTAGAACGGGGTCCCCATGTCGACGCTGATTGGTCAGGGGCGTGACCCACCGCTGAAATCCCGTGCAAGTATAAGGTGTCAAAGCCGGCCCTCCGAGCAAATCAGCCAAATCAGCCAATGGGGCCCACATTCTATAAGAGTGCCCAAAAGCTCCCAGATCGTCACCGAACTTCACCAGTTGAGTTTTCAGCCATGCAGTTGTCTAACGTGGTTTTCAACCTTTTGAACAGGATCGATATGTTTGTCTATCCAAAGTGGTAAAGCTTTGGAAACATATCCGGCGTCTTCAGATACACCAGCTTTGCTAACGTGGTCGGATACTCGGCTGCTCCGTTGTAGAGTTCCCCTACTGGTGAAGTTTTGTGGCTTCGGGTTACAAACTGATTTGTAGTGGGGTGATCTGTGCGTGTGCATTTGATTTTTAGGATTCACAGAGTTCACAAATTCGTCCTTGAAAGCGCTCGTTTGCAAGAAGGAACGTATCGTGTGCTTTCAACGCATCGCAACACGATAATATTTTCAGCAGCATCCTTCCATGAGCTCACAAACAGTATTGGCTATCTCATCGGCACTTCTTAGTGACACTTTTCGACGGCACTGGTTATTTTCCTTGTTATTCTAGCCTTTTTTTCCTTTCTTCCACCTTTACCTTTTTTTTCAACGCTGTTGCAACGTTGCATTGAAATGGGGCTGCGGTTTGCAATTCCTTCGATTGGCAAAGAGGACAGGTGGTAAGCTTATCTATGATTTCTTATATGTACAAGGTGGCAGTGGTAGCCTAAACTCATCTTTGAAACGTTCAAAAGCTGTGGCAAGCTAAAACTTTTCAAAACGCTAATACTGCCCATAGTGGACAGCTGGCAGTGATTTCATGGTCTCCCTTCATGGCAGTATCTTCGACTGGAAGCAGCATTTTGCATTGCAAGCCTAATGCGCGATTACAATGCAAAACAGCTTTCTACGAATTAATGTTGGTAAGCGAACAGTCTAAGTTCGATTGAAAACGAAGTTACGATCCTTCTTTAGCAGTCGAAATTAATTTTTTAGTTTCTTCGTTTCCCATTCAACCCTTCCCCCCTCCCTCCACCCCTCCCATCTATTTTAGCCGAAATTCGATCTGAATCGGTGCTTTCGTTCGGTAGCCGAGCAACGTCTTTAAAATGCTTTCAATTACGACGGAATTATCGTGCCATTTGATGTGTGAGAGGTATTGAGAGAGAGTGATTTGTGTTTTGGTTGAATTTTGGTCGTTTAATATAGAAGTATTCCAAACGAGTGTTTGCACAGCAGAACGCGTTTGCGCAGATTTCAGCGTTCCCACGAAAACTAATCGTTGATCGTGCACATAATGTCATGAAAACAACGTTTAAACCATCAGATGAAACAGATGAAAATTGGCTGTCCTTTTTTCATAGTTATAGTAAGGTATGCAAAGAGAACTCCAGAAGAGTTTCAATGTTTTTTGCTAATGCATTTCAGTGAACGAGGAAGGTGAAAAAGTAGGATTCAGATATACCATCTAATATACCCGCTGCTTTCCATGTTTTACTCATCGTTAGGACGTTTTTGAGCAACAGAGGCAACAAAAGAAACACCACATGTAATCATTTTTGGGGCTTCTAAAATAAAGCTGAGTTTTATCGTTATGCAAAAAAAAAAAATCAAACTGAGCAAGCTTTGCCTCACGTAAAGTGGCTGGCAGGTGATTAGTATGTTGGTATGTTTGCTAGATGAGGTGCGACTCTTACAAGATTTTAATTATAATTTTAAGAGTGTGCGCCCCTATAGCTTCCTCTACACCGTCGGTGTGCAATATGCATATTAGCACGCTGATGTGACCAGAGCTGAGCGATCACCAGAATTTCAATTTGCATTAAAAGAGCTACGCGAGAAACTTAACCCTTGTTACAGTGTGTTATATTTTCTTGTGGTTCGAAGAACTACGATTATATGCCCATGCTGCGCCATCGGTTATTTCGTCGTTTTACAGAAGACTAATCGGAGCTGTTGGCATTACGAAACAGCGTAACTGAATAGGGGCTAACTTGGTAACATTTTACAGTTCAGCAGTGTAGTGGTTTCGGTTACCTGGAAATGGCCTAGCTTCAGGACTGTGCAGACAGAGCCCATAGGGGGAACTTCTGCATCTTTTTTTTTTGCAAATTGACAATGCGCATGGAGTTGTTTTCTTCGGATTCGTTGAGGATGGTGAGTATCTTTAACGTCCGATCTGCGCTAATCCTTAGTAGTTTTCAAGAATTTTGTTATGTTTTGCTCAAGAAAAATACGCAGCGAAATGTTCTGGCAAAGGTCTATGGCATCAGTCTTCTGCTAATCTTCACAGTTCCGTTTTAGCCAGTCTTAGCTCGTGTTTTATCTGTTTATCCGATTTAAGCGCCTTCAGAGTGAAAAACGTTATTCCTATTTTGGCGGGAGCAAGCACTGTAAGCTGTAGGGTAATATGTCGACAGTGTCGTTAATTTCTGACGATCTGCTCTCTTTCGTCGAAACACGCACAGATACGCCTAGCATCTCGCCACTAGGATCGTGAACTGTTCTCGACGTCAGTGAAAGACACGATATGTTTACAAGAAGTCAAAAACACTAAAAATAATACTCATCTATGCGCTGAACAGTTGCGGTGGTAATGCTTGTTTCCGAAGCACTCTAGGTTTTTGTCCATCACATTGACTGCAAGCTCGGCACTGCCGTGATCATACTTGCCGTGTCACCTTTTGTAAAGACGTGCAGGGCTGTAAAGTTGGCAGTTTTTTAAAGGAGGCGAAGGAAATTGAAATCGATGGAGGGGCTTTTTTTTTCGGCAGTGCTGAAGATGACAGGGGAGAGGCGAGAACGAGGTGAAGAGAGATTTCATTCAAGGTAGTTGGGTGAACGGTTTTGGAATTGCGTTCGGCTCATCGAAACGTGCGTTGTAGTGAAGTATCGTTCTCTGCATTACTTCCACTTTTTTATTGCAGAGTGAATCTTGCAGCGAAACATTCGAGGATTGCTCACTTTAACGAGTCAGCGTTCTGCGCGCCTAACACGAACGCTAAATGTCGACTCCGCGCGAGAAGGAAAAATCTAAAGTAAGTTGTTTTAGTTGATTCTTAAAGTGATGCTTGGTCTTGTACATGGCTTTTTCAATGCCAAAACCGCCTACGAGGAAAATTAGATGTAGAGCTAAAAGGGTTGTGTTGCGCTTAACTAAATCGACGAACAAGGGTATGTTGTATTCTCATCGGCGTTACTGAGACGGTCGCCATTTAATTCGTCGATTCATAACTTTTCTGCTACTCGGCTTCTGGAGTTCCTTGCAAGTAGAGGTCGCACTAGAGTTATGGTGCGATCTTGACTGTGAGCAGTCAACCAAACTGGACATGGACGATCATACCGTCCTCGTTTGCTTCTCATCATCCTGCCTCCCACTTTCCATTTAGGGAAGAGATGACAGGTACAGCCTTATATTCGAGAGGATGCAGAAGCTTAATGAAGCGCGCAGAAGGAAAAGAGGAAGGGAAAATGTAAGGAAAAGTAGAATGAAAATTGGCGAAGAACTGCAAGAAGAACGTGCAGAGTCTTAGTAGACTCTAGAAGGAAGTAAGCTAGTTCATTCGATCATCACACACGGATTTTAGCAGTTTGCTTGTTTTTTTTCCCAGTTGACGATTTAACTTTTTTCCGCTCGCCTCGTCCGCAGCAAATCGCTAGCACCTCAGGAGTTAAAAATGGGTAAGCTGACGCATGAAATTCGGCCGCTGTTTATTGTTGTTTCTCTCTATGCTGTTGATGCGATCGTACGCATTGATGCGATTAGTGGCTGTATTTGTTTTTTGCGTGCCTGAACTATTTCTGTAATACCGCCAGCCACAATGAAAGCAACGCGAAGTTGTGCTCCTTTTTTATTATTTGATACTATCACAACTAAGCTGGCGTGAATTCATGTCTCTAGATGGTACTGTACCTCGCATTTTTTCATTTCCATGTTTTCGGGTGTTCCGATTTCGTGGAGAGCGACCGAACTGCAAAGGAATAAGTAGTAGGAAAACGACGTATGCGCTTCTATAGGTCGTCGTAAATAAGCGATCGTATATTCTTGTGCGACAAGCTGATGTTACTATGAAATAGTTCTGCTTTACAGTGCCATCGTTTTGGGGTGATCGACTTTCTGCCTCTCACGTGCCAAACGTAATGAGAGAACGCTTTTCGCAAATTGTCTTTCATAAGGCGCGTGCCTTATGTTTTTAGGTTCGCCTAAGGAATATTTTCGGACGTTTTTTCAATACGAATAACAATGATTTGGAATCACCTTCGGCGTCTTGTGCTGGACCCGGAGAGATCAGCTCACCTTATAACACAGTGCATCGAATTCATGTCGGATATGACGGCAAAAAGTTTACGGGTCTACCTCAGCCTTGGCTGGACACGCTTCTCCGTGATATCAGGTGCTTAGTTTAATGCATCATGTATGTGTATGTTGGGTGCTTTGCTAGCTGAAATCAGTCTCGTTAACATACAAGGTCGTGCATTCTCCATGAAGGTGTCGTGGGAGGTGGGGTGGAGGGAGGGGGAGGGGAGACGGGCGGAGGGATAAAGGCGTGCAGTTCATAGCTGTGCTTGTTTTCCCTGTTGGAATGGCTCCCACCCGAGTAAGGCTAATTCAGCTTGCTTCACCGGTCCATTCAGTGGCCTCGCAACGCTGTTCTTTCTCCAATAGCATTCTCGATCAAAACATGATCATGTGAAAAGGAGTGCGTTCGGAATTGGCAACGGTTATATTTATCATGATATTGTTCTTTACCTCGTCTTCGGAACCCATAGTTCATGTTCTTAAGGTTTGTTAGTGAGGAAAACGTATTTTTGTTTTAAATGAATGAAACAATTAATTGTCGTGCAACCTGATGACTCTAGAAAGAGGAAATAGGGGAACTTCCATGAAGAACATTCACAATTATTCTCGCCTAAAAGCGATTTTTTTTTCTTTTAAGTGAAGCGGATCAAAAGAAAAATCCATCAGCAGTCGTGACGGCGCTGAAATTTTACGCGAAAACAGTGATGACACAAGAGTCTGAGAAGCAGAAGTTCATGCTTACTAAGTCGCAGCTGCCCTCAGACGATGACGTCGACGAAGATTATCCACAGAGAATCCACTGTAAGGCCGACAGTTTGGGAAACAGTAAGTTTTTAGTTTTAATATGTTTTTGCAAACTGTTTCAATCCTTAGTGGACTGCAGGCGATGCAGGTTGCACATATATGGAACCAAAAGGGGGTATCAGGTCAACAGATTCGTAAACTGCCCCGTGTTGCTCTCAAATCAGTTGGATCAAGCAGAGAAGGGTGGTCAGCCCATCGATTCATCTTCACTTCGCCTTCCCATACCGTCCCCTTCTCCACCTCCACTCTCTCTTTTCGCTGGGACCCCATTGTTAAATTGTCAGCCACTGAGGTCATATTTCAAAGCTTTGTCGTCTTGGTCATTTTGCCATTGCAGCTCTGACGCTTTCATCGGATATGGAGAGTGTTTCGTCTGGAACGCAAACCAGCGGGTCATCGCTTGGGGCGGTGTCGTCCCCCCAGAATCTCACAGTCCCTCCTGTTCTTCCTCCCCGCCAGTCGAAACCAGCGCCCCCGCCTCCTGTGCCGCCATCTCGTCTTTCAACGAGGTTAGTTACTGTCATCTTTTTAAAACAGGCAAAGTGGCGGGCACCGCTTGGCTTGAACCAGTCTCTACCATATGTTTCAAAGCTGTAACTTTATTCACCGCTTCAAATTCAATGGTACGTTTAGTAGACTTGGGTGCTGATTTATAAACAAACTTTCAGTCGCAGGTCGAGCCGCGACAATTTGGTCGTTCCCTCGAACGAGGCCGCATCAGAGGGACCAGCATTACCGATTAAGAAGACTCCACCACCGCTTCCTCCAAAACCATTGGTAAGTGTGAGCTTTTTGCTTTCACAGATTGAGGAAGTCACGTTTTTAATGTGGTTAGCCTCTAACAGATCTGGTCCTACGGAAGCGATTTTTACGGTTTATGTTTAAATCACGTAATCTATTCTGAGGCATGTCTAGAGCGCGTCACGGGCTTGGACATCGATCTCTACCATTTTTCCACTTCAAGCAGTAGCTTATTTGTGGGCTACCTTTTTGACAATCCCATATTTTTTAGAGTCGCTGCTGATCTGCAGTTGTTTTTCCGATTTTTCGAAGCCTACTTTATTCCGGGAACGTAATTGTTCCTGGTGTTTGAACAGCGTACGGCGGTTCACTTTTGAACCCCAACGCAATTGAGGGAGTTACCTTTCAACCGTGGAGTCTTCAGCAAATCGCTCTTACGATCAGTGGGCATCGGAATTAGTGATATCTGAAAGAAAAGGAGGCGTTGAGGGAGTTTAATGGGATACATTTGATGGCTTCGGAACAGCCTTGGACAAAATAGGAATTCTATTAGCGAACCAGTTAGAAAAGCGGCGTGTTTTCATCGAGTGGTTGTGAAAAGCTTTGAAAGCCATATGAAACCATAGGTAGGCAATTCTACCACAACGAGATGATCAATTTCCTCTGGTTTGGTAATTGGCGCGCACTCAAATTTTTTTATTAGTTCTCTTGCCTAAATTTCCAGCTACCAAAGTCCTCCGTGCTATAGTTGGGAGAGGAAAGCCGACCGCTGACATGTGCCCCAGTTGTCCCCAGTCTTAATAGAGGTGTTTGTCAACCGTGCTAATTCGCATTACTATTGTTGTAAGTTGCCGTTCTTGGTTCTGACTCTATTAGCCAGGTTTTTTTCTCGCCGTTAACTTATTCTTCAAATTCTACTGTTGTGGCCCAATTTCTTGTCGCTGTTGTTTTATTTGTGTTATACGTCAATTGAATGGCTTTTTTCTCGCATGCTTGTCTGCATTTACATAGCATCCAGCTAATTCCTGCATTGTGTCGGCGAACTGCTGTTTACGTGAACAAACCGTTTCGAATTAGAAGAAAATTTGAAAGTCGGCATTTCATCAGCTACTATGCCGCTCCTTTGTTCTACTCAAGAAGGTTCACCTGGCATATTTTCGTGTCGCAGTGCTGTTGATGTGCTTCTACGTACGTTCTTATTAAGAGCACTCCTGAATTACCTTCACGTCGATGCTGTTGTGCTGCTATTTTCGTATAACAATTTTTTGTGAGATGCATTGTTGTATAAGATCTCGATGTTGCTCTCCTTTTAAGTTTAGACCTGAAACCGTACTACTGTATTGGTGTTAAGCTCGCAGTGAGAAGACATAGCTTGATTTTTGGGACTGAAATATCGTCCGTGATGCGTATGATAGAATAGCGAAAGCTGTTATATACTGTTATATCCATACTGGGATGGAAGTATCTTCCTTTTTTTTTTTCGTTTTTCAGCGAACCGGGCAACGTAAGTGGTTTTGGGAAAGTATTAGCTTTTGCTCGATACATAAACGGCAATTAGCAGTATGTGTGCGTGTTCTTCGGTACTCCCGCTCTTCTTTCTTGATTGCTACTTGAAGCGTTGTATTGGTCCTGTTTAGTTTTTGCATTAGGTTAGGTTGGGAATAGCTATATTGTTTATGCAACCTGACGTTGAGATCATTTAGCTGGAAATTAACAACCTTTGAGCGTCAGTATTGGTTGTAGGCCCTCAACGGCATCTCTGGTTGGAAATTATTCAGTCATATTAGATGAGAACATCATTAGAGAGAGCAAACGGAGAGGAAGGAGGGGAGAGGCTCAAGGATGTTTTCTCTCGTCTTTAAGGAAGCGCTAACGTTTTTTTTTTTTTTTTCGAATTATACTATTTTTGCGATCACCAGATATGAATAACATAGAAGACATTTCGAAAGCTTAGCATTAACGCGGCTTTATTAGTAAGTCAGATTTTCATGGACAAGAAGGTCCTTTAGATGAGGACTGCTCAGGCGTGGGCTAATTGCACCAAATGAGCTAAAAACATCAATTTGAATGCAGTCAAACAGAAGGACCTATTTGTGCTAAACACTGAATGGGTGTTTCGGAAATGGGCTCACGTTACTGTGTGAATATGGACTGCTGGATATGGATGCAGAATCTACTAGTGTTCGATAAGAGCGACGTTATTCAGCAGGATTCTCCAGCTCTCAGCGAATCGTTGCACGTTTTCTCATCAGAATCCCGCTTTCTCCCCCCAGTGGGTCCAGTTTGTCCGACTGGAAATCGTTGACCGCGGATGAGTAGTATACCCTGCGCAGTGTGATGCGATTGCTAGTGGGTAGACAGCTTATGCATACGGCATGTGCTCTCCTACAGTTATCATGATGAATTGTCACGGGGTATGCTTTTCTGCTTTCTGTGCGGTTGGCGCGTTGTTTAATGGTGAGCAGTGCTGTTTAAAGTAACACCGAGTACAGACGTAACACTAGCACGCCCCTGCCATCGCTCACCTTTTTGAGATGAGATCGCATCGCGTCGACTGCGTTGTGCGTTGCATTCTGGCATTCTGTATTTTAGTTGCATTCGGTGTGCACAAAGGTCACTGAATTGGCCGCTACACTTTCATATTCGACGTTCACCTCCGCTTTCTTTCGAGGATTAGTAGACAGTACAGATGAAAGCCTTATTGCTTTTGTTCTAATTCTTTCTCAAACTGTAAAATTGTCATACATATACCCGGTTGACATAAAATCGGGCTGGTCTAGCGCGAAATGAAAGTATCGAGGAAATAGGCAATTCCCACTTGCGATTCAAAGTTTTTTTTTTTCGCAAAATGGAGTTTTATTTACGGTTAGGCATGCAGATGTCTTTGGGCAGTGTAATCGAGCGCCGACAAGAGAGAAGTAGAAGTGTGTTCGTTGTGATGGCATTCTGTTTGTTCAGTTTTAGTTGCATTTTATCATCAGCGTCAGACGACGGCATCTGCTTTCAGGCTTGATTGTTGAGCTTTTGAATTTGTCTTGTGTTCTCAGATCTGTACTCAATGGATTAGAAACGAAACCATTTGAATTTGACGTGGTGTTGGATGCTTGGAAATCATATTTTAGGCCTTTCATGTTTTTACGTTTTTGCGTTTCAAACAGCGTTCCTTATTATGTGAAAAATTTTGATTTACTCAAAATGATACACTCGGTAAACTTTTTTTGTGAGCAGTGAACATATTGCGAATTGCGTTAAGATGTTGGTGAGATGCTGCGCAACAAAAAAGGAGATCGTTTAGCGAACGAACTAAACGGGAGTGTATGCTTGACGAAAATAGAAATTAGTTATGGTTAGTGTTGAGAGATGAGCGCAGTTATCGCGCATTCATTCAGTGCTTTTGATGAGTGAGTGCTTTGTTGAAAATAAAGTTGTTCGTCAGCCCCAGTGATGAGCAAAAGTTTGAGCCTAGAATCGTTCTGTAGAATGTGAAGCTTGAAGGAATGTTTCGTAGAGTTTGTTTTGTTTCACAACTAAAATACGCCTTCTATTAATATATTTCATCAGAGAGAACGAGGTAAGATTAGTAAGTAAAACTTTATCGAATGTAAATTAAAGCCAAAATTTGCCTAATCTGACAAAATTAACTGATATTTCTTACTGTAATTTGCATTTTTCGAGTGGTGCATGCACACAACTTGAATGCGTATATTGGCCTCAGAAGTTTTTCACAGATCAGCGAGGTGTCCCTCAGAAAAACGAGCTTAATTTTTTGCGTTCAGAACGAGCACGGTTGCCGTGCTTATATTGTTTTATCGAGCACTTCTTCCATCTCGTACTTTGGTGTTTTCAAATGCCTTTTTGATAGTGGTTTCTCAATGCGAGTACGATAGTAATCAGTTTTCCAATCAAATTCACTACCCAATGTTCCTTTTGCAAGATTCATGAGGTTTTTACGTCGTCAAGCTGTTAAGGTGTTTTCAAAATGAGGGCGCTCTAACATTCCTTTGGTAATGGCCGCTCAAATTACCTTTTTCACTTGCATTTTTTTTCTTATGTGAGAAGAGATGTGGGTGTAAACAAAAAATTGTCGAATTTCTTAAGCGATTAAAACTTCTCACGTCACCCTTTTAACTAAGAGTTTGATTGATTTTTTCTTGAAAAGCTATGAAGTAGGGCATAGTTGCAGCAGTCATCTTTGCAATTAGGCACTTTCTTTCATATCTTCCGTATTTAAATGAAAATTTTAGAAAGTTTCTGTTACGTGCAGTTTTTTTTGCCATGCCAAAGAGCAAAATGCGTATGAGAAACTTGGCACTTTGAGACCAGTCTTGGCATAAAATCTCTTTTCACTTCAAGGAATATTTTTCATACTGCGAAGCATTAATTTAAGTACCATTCTCTCTTTCTCGCCCTCTCTCTTGTCCTCTGCTCCCACCACCACCACTACCAGTTTTGGGCTAGTTTTTTCTTGTTCCCATAGCCTCAATTTTTTGCGCGTCCATATTTTCCAGTATCTTAACGTTTCGTCAAAAATTGAAGCTTTGTTATACTTTTATGCCATTTTGAGCTAGCGTCACCAGAAAAATGCTCCCTTTTTTGTTCTGCTTTTTTAACCTTTTTCATCTTAGATGACTTCGCAGATCTCCGAAGAGTTAGCGTAGTCTTCTCTTCCAGCTTGTTGACCTTTATTCTTTTCCAGTTGTCTGGCAGAGGTGGTGGAGGTGCGGGGGAGGGGAGTAGAGGGAGAGCGCGAAAGAGACGTGGCTATGGTTGATCCATGATCTAACTAGGTGAGGCAGTTTAATAATTATTTAAGAGACATTTACAGAACTCTGCATAATCGCAGATTGAGCGTTTGGACCGTAGTGTGTTGGTTAGTCGCGGCAGGGTAGGCATTCTTTGGGGCACGGTAGCTAATGTGATGGGCGCACTTCATGAAGCCCGCCTCATCTTGGTTTGAGGGCGATGCATGGCAGTCTTCGCGGGTAGAGAGAGAGAGGGAGGGGGGGAGAGTTGCCAGCCATTCAGGTATGATGTATTCAAAAATAGGCTGTTCAGCGACGATTTGAGTCAATACGTAAAGTTGTTATTTTTAAAAGAACTACCTTCATGTGCATGGCGCATGTTAGCGTGAGCATGGCGCGAGTTATTATAAGCAGGGGCGGTGTCGTGGTATCGATGAAGTAGCATATTTAAAGTATGTGTTTGCATTTTATTCATTTGCTCATAAAATGGAGCGACGAAGATCGATGATAGAAGCGATTTTTCTAAATTCGATCTGGGGCGGTTTCTCCTCACTGCGTAAATTTAAAGTTTGGTTTATGTATGGTTGAGGACTAATTATGAAATTGCAGCGGTGCGTGCACCGTGAGAAGTGCAGTAGTTTCACAAAGTTGATCTTTCGCTCCTAAAGTGTGAATGGATATACTTCGATCTGAGATAGTTTTGTTTGGAGATCGGGAACATCGATCGGCTATTACAGCCTGAATGTTGAGGTGGGAATTAGGAAGGGCGTTTATCGTTGATTAGGTTACATCGGTTGCGTGCATTCAGCAGTATAGTTTTGTCACGGGAAAACATTCGCAGCTTTTCGTGTTAGGAATGAACTGTAACTAGCACATTGTAGCGAGCTGTCGTACTCAGGTAGTGGGTGTGCGCGCACTTTGCCAAAAGGTGCCACTCACTCTAAATAGCTCGCTGCGAATCTTTCATTTTTCTGTATGTGAGAAAGACAAGTCTCTTTTGGACACTGCACGATCTTCCAGCAATTTGTTATTAGTACCGGTTTGGGGCGTACGTTAAACACAGATATTCAAGTAGCTCACCGTTTCTAGCTCTGATACCTTTCCAAGCACGGCATGCGGTTCAGATCTTATTCTTCCAGTATTTCATGTTATGATTGCACTACAAATTTCATGCTAATCGATGCGTACATATCGGCTTCTTCTGGTGATGAGCGAACTTCAAAAGTGATCAACACTGGTTATGAAATGTTGGCAGTTCTTGTGAAAACGGGGCGCTTGATGATTTAACCTGAAGTTATCCTCAGTTTGATAGCAAAGTTGTAACTGAATAAAAAGTGTTTGAATGAAAATGCTGATCGTTTGACCAGTGGAAGATCACCGGCTGCGGGAACGCAGTAGAACGTGGTGTTGATGATCGAAAACTAGCTCCCAGCACTATTGTGCGCTCCTAATTTGATCTTACGTGGCGGAGTGGGGGGCTGAACGCCGTGTTTGCGCGGCTTTCTCGCCAAATCGCAGCTCGCGACTGCTTCTGCTGCTGTACGTCTGCTACTTATTTGTGTCATTTTCGCATGCGTTCGTCACTCAGTTGACGTAATTCGCGACTTGCGATTGCCTATATTAGTTTCAGCTCTGTTTTGTTATTGTGCCGGCGACTGTTGTATTCTTATCGAATAAAGGGATGCACTACATAATTTGCATAGGCAAGTGGCAGTGCTCGTGGTCGTAGAGTACGTAGGCGTGTTGTGTGACTGTGTGCATGATAGCGGTGCATGTGTTTCAGTGGTGATTGTGCTCGTGTGTTGGCGCATTATTAGCCGCACCCATTTTGTGCTGCTGGCCACATCCAGCTTCGTATCTGCTCAACGGTAATGTGGGACGCGTTGGTACCTCGCCTCAGTTTTGGCGTTCTTTCGCCATTTTCGGCATACATTGAGCACATTGGGCACGAACTTTCGGTAAGGTCATTTTCCACGTCTTTTTGAAATCCCCATTCCTCACTCTTGTCATCCTAGTTCAAGGTTATCTCAGGTCTCGGAAGCGAGCGTAGAGAGAGAGCGAAAGAGGGAACTTCCTGATCGCACCAACGTTGTAAATTGTTGTGAAAGCGAGTGTAGTCCCCGTTCGTATCAAAACTTCATTAAAAAACGTTTGTAGTAAAAAGAATGCTACCGACGGCAACATTTCATTTTCTCCCTCGAAAATACAAAACAAAGGACAGACATAGGCAGGAAACGAAGCGATGGAAGACTCATTGTACTTTCCCAACGGTAACTAGTTTGAAGGAGAAGAGCTAAGGGGAGAAAGAGGAGGAAAGTTAGAATTTTCCTATCCCCGGACAACAGCTATGAATCGTGGTTGATGTTTTGAAACGCACAATTTTAGTTCTGTAGAAGGCTTTGAAAGGTGAAAATCAATTGTTTTGTTGTTCTCGGTCTGGACCAATAAGCAGGAAGGTTCATCATCTGTATTGTAAAGCATAGCGTGCTGCATTTCCTTTAATCGAATCTTGAAAGCTTTTATCTTTCATCATGTTCAAAAAGTAGAGGAAGACTTATTTTTATGAGGTATGGGGAAAATGGTTTTGTTTGATCAAAACTTCTTTATAAATGAAAATCTCTTTTGTTGCGTCGTAGCCAACATGCGTACACTTTAAGCAGCAGCGGCGACTTTAGTTCACCTATGATTCACATGAAAATTTTTAATGCAGAATAGTGGTGTCCATTGAAAAGAAGTTTCCGTTGTTCGCGCTCATTCGTGCACTCGCTTGACTGGTAATGCGCCTGTTACTTGTTCATCCATGCACAATTTCTTTTCATTGCTTCTTGTAAAAAACAATGCTAGAAGAGGAATACGATCAGTGTACGTGTCAGCGTTGTGTATCTCCGATCATATATGGGCATCGACAGTTGTCATTGCGAAGAGGGATTGTTCATGTATATTTCGCTTTGATTTTTTTTATTGCTTTTCTTTAAAGAGAGGTGTGATGATGTTTAACGATGGTGACGTTTATTGGTTTGGTGGCGTTTTGGGTTGTTCATTTAACTTTTAGACCGAGCTGTCGTTGATGAACACCGCTATCGTACCTATAAAGCATGAAGCTCATTTCTCTCCTTACCTAACAGTGGTCCATACATTGAGTTTGCCCACTGATGATTCATATTTGGTTTTGCTTTGTTGCGATAGAAACGATGTTGCTTTTTGCTTGTACTTTTGGATATGTTCAGAACGCCATTTGCTCCCACAAAACAGTTGCAATTGAAGGCATATTGTGAAGGTGATATTTGCGAATTTTGCTTTTTTGATGATGGGTAGTTAAAGAAAGAAGGAGGGATTACTGCTCTTGAAATAGTTTCATGAGTGGCTGTGTTTGTGATTCGTTTATTCTGCGCAACAATTGTACTAAACGAGGGCTGCGTTTTTGTTACTGTGTTATGTTGTTTTCAAAGTGTACATCTACTTCTATTTAAAGAATTCTTTTCTGCTAATATGACAAGTTCTTTTGCCATTATGCATTGCTAGTTTCATTCTCGTTTTAATCTACGAAGCCTCATTATACGTTATTAATGAGTATTGTTATGCATGTGCAGCTTAAGCAAAAATTGTGTTAAGCGGGTAGTGGGTCAGCGTATTTTGGGCGTTCGCTTGTAGAGAGGTGGTGCAAAGAAAGCGTTTGTTGCTTTTTAACTAGAACTGGGCAGATATTGCTCGACTGCTGGACAGTGAAATGACGGACAGAATTAGGATTAAATCATTTTTGGAGCTCGTGCTCTCTGTCGAAACTCGACTTCTTTCCAAACATCACATTTTTTTCAGACTCGCGATCTTCGCTTCACTTTTTAAATGAACCATTTACATACACGGAGGGATGTAGTTTCGTGAAGTCACCTGTTTCGCGTGTTTTGCGCATACGTTTCTTATGTAAAACATCACTCGCTAGTTATATGCAGTGCTGTCTGTAGGAGAGAATGAAGCGAGCAATAAGAAATGTTTAAAAATTCGTCAGTTTATGTTTTCACTCGCAATTATAAGTTTTTTTACTGGATGCTCATACAACATGGATGAATGTTGCCTGATGATTCCAAGCTCTGTCGTCTCATGTTGTTTTCTTTTGATATCTTGGAGTGATTGTCGTTTTTGTGGTCACATTAGCTACGTTAATAATTTTCAGCATTTGAAGCCGTCCACATGTGCGGGTAAGACGTTAGCTGTGCACTCAAGTGGAGGTGACAGCATCGGTTCGAACTCATCGTACAAGTTTTCCTCAGACGATGAAGCTTCCTATCGGGCCAGCGAGACGAACTCATCGTTGCCACAAACCACGCAGCCAGTCGGCTCGGACACACTTCCACAACATTCACATTCCGACGCAATCGCCAACAGCGAACAGCAGTCGTCAGATGCCATAGATACCACGAATGGACTCTATGAAAGGGTACCGTATTTCTTTGAATCAATGACTGCAACCTATCGGATAGAGGAAAAGAAGAGTGTTTTCCTGAATATGAAGTCTTTCCCAAAAGATCTCTTACTGAATGGATAAGATCCGTTTAGAAAACTGAAAGATCTCCTTAAGTGGAAGGCCCGCTTTTATAATTTTGGGAAAACAATGTTCAGGAACGAAAGAGCTCTCTGAATACAGTGGGACAGTAGATGATTGCTTTTTAACTAAGCAAGTACATAAGCGTGTCTTCATTTTTTTTTTCTTTGCATCTCATCATTTCAGCGATTGTATTTCGGTTGCTGTCTTCCGCCTTTTGTTCTCTAGTTCGTTGATATCTTGCATGAATGACAGGTTTTTTTTTTCGCTAATTGTTCGTGACACTGTTAAATTTATGATAGGATTGCCCCTGATTTGGAGGTCTAAGGGAAAAAGGTTTTTTAGCATACGCTGTTTCCTACCTTCGATATGTAGCATAAATGTTTCGATTTGTGATTATGGGGTTTAGTAGTGTTGATTTAGTTGTGGAACAGTTTCTTGGTTATACTGTCCACTGAGGTGGAGCGACTTTTAAGGTACAGGTGCGACGAAGGCCGCCTCAGAACGAAGAAGAAGAAAATGATGAAAACACGAACAAAGTGCCGAGGCTTAGAATGACTGATCAGCAGGTCATTATTTTACTCCCGAAGTTCATCCAATTGACAGTATTAATTTTTTACGCGTTCGTGATAGGTACAAAGCAGCATGATCGGCTAGTGTAACTAATATACTGAGAGGATTTGAAGACCAGCAACACCAGTGTCATTTCTCATGGTATCTTTGATTACTAGAATTTTGCATCTACTGCCCATTCAACATGAAACGCGTCCTGCCGCTACTTTGTCACTGTGGTTGTCTCTTTGTCAGTAGCACTTATTTTCTTTGCCGACTTGGAGGAAACGGTTCGGAGTTGTTGAAGGTGATTTCTGGAATGCTAGTCAGTAGCTATAGTCATGTGATGGAATCCGACGATCTCGTTCAACGCATATTGTGCATCGTAGTTGTTAGCTAAGCGAAAAATGGAGAAATTGCGGCGACACTTCAGGTGCGCTAAATTCATTTTCGTGCTGATACCCCGCCTTCGTTTCCTCCTCAAGTGCACTATCCGCTTCATGCGGTTTGACACTAGACATGATCGAAATGGCCATCAGCGCACCCAAAACAACGTTTTCGATCTCGACGCTTTATTAATTTACTTTCGAATTCTCTTACGACCACGTATTATGTGGAAATTTCGCTCTGGGTTTATGTTTTGAATGTTTTCAAGCAGCACACATCGCGTGTATAGGTGAGTTGTGTTTTATTGAGTGCATAGGACTGTTAAAAATGTTAGCATTCCTTTTGATTTGAAATGCGTATTAGAAGAGTTTAGGTGTTGGAGGAGTTGAAACAAATCGTTAATGAGAGCGACCCGAGCGATCAATATGAATTGTTAGAAAAGATTGGTGTTGGGTGAGTCTTTCTGTTCGAACATAATTTAGGTGTTCTTTTCTTTTTCAGCACTTGAATTCGTGAGCACATTTGGTTTAGGTCAATGTTGCGTAGTAGACTTTTGAATATGTTGCATAAATGTGCGTAAATGCATAAGCAGACGCAGAGGCGAAGGGTCAATCAAGGCTTTGTTCCCATAAATAGGTTTAATTGATATCATATTAAAATATATAAAACCGTCGGTAGGTGTCATCACTACTCGACATATATTGTCACGTAGAAATTTTCTGGTTTCCTCTTTTCCTTGCTCTTCCCATTGCTGTCCTCCCTTCCGCTGCTCTTTCTCTCAGGTCAAAATTTTATGTACGATCTTTCGATTGCGTATTTCTTGTTTATTGTCTTAACACATTTGCGCTTGCTACGTTACTCGCGTCAAACGTAGGACACATGTTTTTTCTTTTATGGCCCGACGGTCTTCAGTTTATGCCTGCCAGTAAAGTTTATTTGTGACGTGGAAATGAAGTGTGAGATTTGTTTGCTACATTCCCATTTATATTTAGTTATGCATTCATTCGCTTATTCATATTACGTGTTTTGAGTAATGTTTGCGCGAACGGTGAGTTTGATTGCAGTGCGTCTGGTCGTGTTTATACGGCCCGAGACAAGGCCACTGGTCAGATCGTCGCTGTGAAACGGATGGCCTTCAAGAGCCAACCCAAAAAGGAACTCCTCCTCACCGAGATCAAAGTCATGCAGAAGTACAAACACCAGGTTAATGTTTTTTCTTGTATTCGGTGCACTTAACCAACCAGACTATTGAAATTATCGCCTTGAATCGGTACGGAAAGGAGAGAATAGGGAAAACTGGGTTGCCAGCTGCTCGAAGCTTGGGTTTAATGTGGTTAAGAGAATTACAGTAAATTGATAAATAACGTAGCGGCTGTTTTTTAAATTGGTAAATAAAAAATCGCGGCGCTGCTGCGCAATAGATGACACTTCTGTAACGCTCACTAGTGCAAATCAAGGAAACAGTGCCACTTGGTTTTGAGCAGTACGCAAGCAATATTGTTGTGCACATGTGGTTAACTTGTTGTGTCGGCCTGATGTCTGCGCGTTATCTGCGCCCACTTGTACGCGTGCGTGGAAATGTGTATATGGTATGGCATGGTGTAGTGTGCGTGTGCGCGCATGCGTGTGTATGTGCATATGTGTGTGCGTGTGTGTGCTTATGTGTATGTGGTGTGTGTGTGCATATATACATATACATATACATATACATATACATATACATATACATGTACATATATATATACATATATATACATATATATATATATATATATATATATATACATTGTGTGCGTGTGCTTGTGTGTGTATGCATGCTTGCGTGTGTGTATATGTGTATTTTTATGTGTTTGTGTGTATGCGTGCCTATATATATATGTACGTGTGCATGTGTGTGTATGTGTATGTGTGTGAGTATATATATATATATATGTGTGTGTGTATGTGTATAAGTGTCGGTATATGTGCGTGTGTATGTATGTGTCTATGTGTATGTGTATATTTGTGTGTGTACGTGTGTATGTGTTGTATGTATATATATGCGCGCGTGTGTATGTGCATGTGTATGTGTATATATGTGTGTATGTGTGTTTATTTATTTATTTGTGTATTTCTTTATTTGGTTACCTATCTGCTCGTTGATTTCAACTCAGGTATTATCGAGGCTTGCTGGGCTTAGTAAATCCGAAGCTGTGGTGCAGGTCAAAAGAAGACGTCCGGTAGCAAATTTCAAGTCGGTTTATTGACGTCGATAGGGAAAAGCTTTAAAGCAACAGAAATCTTGTCTCATGAACGACTTTCGCAACTTACGAAGAGCACAGGAAGCCGGACTTTAGCAGGCGATTTATGGGGTTTATCAGTTGGTACATGATAAAATTCAGTAATTGCTTCGTTAGTTTTTGACAGGCGGTGAGAGCGGTTGGTCTGATGAGTAGAATTGCAAATACTCTATTTTCTGCGTTTGGCACTGCTCGTACACGCTTCTACATCGTTTTTTGAGACAGGTTTTCTTGTTAGAGGGAAAGATAATCTAAGAACGCAAGCTTTCTATGTGGGCATGGTAATGGGTCGTTCATCGCGTGATGGTTTTAGCGTAGATCCCTGTCAGCCCTCACCCTCAGCTCCCCGCACTGCCCTCGTTCTTCTTTCAGTCAGTGCCTGTTTGCGCGAGCTGTCCTGGAAGTAAACCGTTACGGGAATATGCTATCTCTGAGATTGCTTGGTAACTGCAAGAACTGTCACTAACTTATGCAGCTTTATCTGTAGCAGATTTGGCTGTTTCGATAGCGTCTTATATGTTGATGTTAGTTTTTCGCGATACGCTGTCTGATTTTAGATGTAGCTAAGCATGCAGCGATGTTAACTGCGTCATGTCTTGTTTAGGTATAAAACCGTTGCGTTTTCATAGAGAACCAAAAAGCGCGTTCACATATTTTTCATTCAGTTTGACACTTTCATAATTACTTTGAGTGCGTGCGTCTTGAGAGAAGAGTGCAATCTGAGTTGCATCACTGTATCTGCTATGAGTTTTGCACTGTATTGCAGAATCTGGTAAATTATATAGACAGCTACTTGGTGGAGGCCGACGATCTGTGGGTAGTGATGGATTACCTAGAAGGCGGCAACCTGACAGATGTCGTCGTCAAGACCGAACTGGACGAGGGCCAGATCGCCGCGATTCTCAAAGAGTGTTTGCAAGCGCTACACTTCTTGCATAGGTGTGTGTGTGCGTATGTGTTTATGTCTAAGCCCTCTTTTTAGACGTTCGTCTAATGCGTTTTCATAATCGAACAGATGACTATTTTCTAGTCCATTTGATCTTTTGATTTTTCAACATTTGCTAGGAATAGTAAGTGAAGCCTTTTTTATTTTTTAATCACTGGAATGTTCTTATTGAAAGTTGGAATGGAAAGAAAAGATTTAATATAGTTTTTTTTTTGAGGTTGACTCGCCTAATTTCATTGATTCATCGTAGACCCTTAACTGAACATCCCATTCATCGGCACAGCTTCCTAAAGTTGCCCGCCTCCCTTCCCCCACTCCTTATAGCCAAAGCTCGCCTATGCTTCATTTCGATTCACCAGCCAGCTGAAATTCTGTGCTTCCAGGGATTTGAGTTGAAACGTCCGCAATATGCCACTATGAGAGCAACTGCAATGAAAAGGGCGACCAAATAAGCAACACTCATAGTGGAGTGATTTCGAAGAAGGCGATATGGAATACAAAATGAAACGTAGAAGTGGGCTAGGTCTTATACAGTTCCTTAAGATATTTTAACTCTTTCCAGCAGTAGTTTTGCTCTGGGCCGAACTTCACCTCATTTACGCGCATGTGTAAGCAAAACAAGAAGTGGTGTAAGCTTTACTTATTTAGAATTCTTTCCTTGTATAGCACGGTGACGTACATTCATCAGCAGTCCCTTCTCTCTTCTCACCTTCCCAAACGCCTTCCGTTTGTTCGACTGCCGCAAACTGCAGCAAATATCTTCGATAAAATGGCTTTTCATGCATTCTTGGGAACCTTCGACTGCCGCTAGTTTGCTACGGCATCGACAGCCGAAAGCCGAAGTCCATACCAATTATGCTAGCTTATGTAGTCACTTTGCATTATTTGCAGCCATAGCATCATTCATCGGGATATCAAATCGGATAATGTCCTGCTCGGTATGCAAGGGGCAGTCAAGCTAACCGACTTTGGTTTCTGTGCCCAGATTCAGCCGGGAACGAAGAGGTATTTGCTTGCGTTTACTCATGTTAAATAATACCATGCTGTCTTTATATAAACAAATAAATAATAAATTATGTATATAATATGTGTATTTTGTTATATGTTATGTATAATGCATAATATTATTATAACAATTAAACAAATAAATAGATTATGTATAGTAATTATAACAGTTATAAAAATTATGTCAATTATGTAATATATGCATATATATATATATATATATATATATATATATATATATATATATATATATATATATATATATATATATATATATATATATATATATATATATATATATATATATATATATATATATATATATATATATATATATATATATATATATATATATATATATATATATATATATATATATATATATATATATATATATATATATATATATATATATATATATATATATATATATATATATATATATATATATATATATATATATATATATATATATATATATATATATATATATATATATATATATATATATATATATATATATATATATATATATAATGTATATTCCCCGTATATTCTTATTCGTTCACCACAGCTTGCCGCCATCAGTGGAGCGGGTATATCGGAACGGTTTTGTAGTCTTGTTGGACGTGCCAAAGAGGGTGGCAGGTGTGTGAGTGGTATCCGGATCACCTAGTTTTTCTGTTTTATTCTGCTGTCTTTGTCACTGTTTCTAGGTCATTATTCTCGATTGAGGTTTGTCACGCTTTTTTCCTTGTTCTGCTTTCGCTATTTTGCTGTTGAAATTTTCAAGAGCGAGAGGCTTTTTCGCCGTTTTTAAGATTGCCGGACAACTGCACGTTCATTTCTTCTTCTTTGGAAACAGATTTGTTTGATTTCTTGACATCAAGGATACAGCCAAATGTTTGTCACAGTCGCCGCTGAATTGAAGAACGCATGGGTTTATTGACGTCTGCTGCTTTGGAAACGTCAACGGTCACTTTTCTGTCTTCCTTTTTCATCTGTTCTCAGCCATGAAGACGGGATTGCGAAATGCATTTTTGCTGCTTTGGACGTCGCCATGTTTGGTTTTCTGTTTCGACAGTAGGTGTAATTGTGATTGCAGAGCTACGATGGTTGGTACGCCCTACTGGATGGCACCAGAAATTGTGAATAAGACGAAATATGGTTATAAAGTGGACATATGGTCGCTAGGTATTATGGCGCTCGAGATGCTTGACGGTGAGCCGCCATATCTCCACGAAACGCCACTGAAGGTAAGTGCTTGCCTTTATTACATCAGCGCGTGGTGTTGTAGTCGTTTTTTGCAGTGCAGCTGTGACATGAAGGTGTGATAAAAAGAGCTCTTTTTGGTTATAATTGTGACTGATCGTTTCATTCATAGCCGTTCATTGATGGGCGTCTACATCTCTCAGTTTTCGTATAATCTCAGTTGACAACTGCTAGAATTGCACTCCTATCCTGTGCTGAATTTTTTTTTTTCGATTTTTAGATCTTTTTTACACTTTTTTTTTCGCATTTATTGCGACATTGGCTCGGAATGGCATTGTGACATGCGTCTACCATAGTTGGCTGCGATTTCGTAACCCAGATTCAAGTGGTTCAGCTTATGGACCATCGGAAATTGTCTACCCTACTGGTGTAGATAACGCTGTCTGCCTGATCGCTTTGACCGTTTTGAACGTTGCTGATGACAGCTGGTAGCGATGATTGTTTTGGGCTCCTTAAGCGCTTCTGCGCTGCTCTTTCACGCGTCACTTGCAAAAAATGTATTCGTTATACTCTGCTGGCTTAAGATTGTAAAAAAAAAAAACGCGTGAACGTTTGTCCTTTTACTCGTTCTTGTGTAAAACTGGTTAAGAATGCGAACTAGCGTTGTTTTTATTTCACCAATTCCAAACGAGTTTTCTCTTCACTTTTGTGTTTTACTTTAACTTTAAGGCGTTGCGCCTGATTTATGGGAAAGTTTTAATCTCATGCTGTGAACATGTTTCATGCTCAGCATCAGTGGTTATTTCAAGTTCGTGTCAGTAGAACGTTCTGTCCTCTTTTCTGCTTACTTTTCTCTGCTTTCCGCTTTCACTTTCTTTTCCTACTCCTTATGAGAGCTGCGTTTCCTTCGCTTGAGTTGTTAGCTTCACTGTTTCCGTGATTTAGGCGAAGTTATGTAGTGAGTTAACCTACGAAGCTGAACATGTTCGAAGGGGGGTAGTCTATAGCATATCATAGCATATCAAGGAAAGCGCCGATTCGTCGAAGAGTGTTCGCCATATTAGAGTTGTCATGAACGTGATAAATAGAGGACTAGGGCGCCAATTTGATGTTGACCGCTTGGAGTTTAGCTTTTCTTTTTTTTTTTTTGCAAAACCGGTAAATTGATGACATCAGTTCACCGAAGTGATGGAGACATTATTTTTTTAAAGAATTGAAGCGCTGATGGCACCATGTATGAAGTTAGAGTGCCGATGTGCCGTTCGAATTGATGGCGACGTAAACGCTCGCACAGGCAGGCGAGCGTTTACGTCGCCTGCCTGTGCGAGCGTGTTCGGCATTCAAGATTGTACGCGGGTCAAGAATTTCGAGTATCCTTAGTGGACCCCTTCCCCTTGATTTTTGAAAGTTTGACTCGCTCAGAGGCATTGGCTTACCAGATACGTGGTTTGGTGCTGCGGTGCCTACTTCATATGTCTCAGTTTTGATTTGGTTGTGCTTTGTTGAGTAGTTACTGGTTCTTTCGTCGCTTTCAGCTTGCGAATAAATTTCCGGAGTCAGAGTGCCTTCTCATAGATTTCAGGCGATATATCTGATTGCTCAAAATGGCAAACCCGAAGTGAAGAAACGCGACACGCTATCGCCAGCCTTCAACGACTTCCTAGACCGGTGCCTGTGTGTGCGGCAAGAAGAAAGGGCCGACACAGAGGAACTGTTACGACATCCTTTCATTCAGAAGGCGAAACCACTTAGCTCCTTGATCGCTTATATCCGAGCCGTCAAGGAACTCAAACTGCAACAGATTCAGACCTGATTATTCGCGCTATCGTTCACTCTTTTCTGTTTGTCGTCTCTATCTTCTCAGTTTTTAAAATTCCTCTTCCTCTGTCCCTGTTTTTATACAGCTGTCAAGAGGTATCTCGGGACTAGCTTCATGTTTTCATTTAACACTTCTTCCGCCGTATTAAAGCCGAACGCATCCTTTACTTATTTTACAATTGTTTTAGCGGCTCTTCTTCAAGCCAATTTTGAATGTTATAGTTGGGTGAGCTGGAATGTGTCTTGATTTTTTAAATATTTTCATGTGACGTTTTCATTTCCCTAATGGAATCGGCGAACCGGTGATCGTCGGCTCGAGATGGCGTAATGGATCGAGAATGATCCATAACACTGCAATTATTGCAATCGGAAGCTCATTCTCAACAAATGAATTCTCAGGAAAGAGCACTAATGGAAGGAATAGGAAAGCAACTTGCACTGAGTACGGCAATATTCCTCTGAGCTGTCGCTAATCTAAAAGCGCTCATTTTCTGGGCATTTTTTTTTTAATGAATTCGGTTTCTTTTTTGAGTACTGCGAGAGGATGACATTTTAGAGAGCTCTGATGACTTACTTTTTTCTTTTTTTTTTTTTCAACGCAGTGCGTCCGCTTTTCGTTTCATGAACCTTAATGGTCGTTCGTAGTTTCTTTCATTTTTCGGCTCATTTAAACTGGGTTTGTTAAACCTAATTTAAAAGCTATTCGCCAATATTTCACTCGGTTTCGACATGTTCGAATAGATGAATATAGACTTAGCGGCTTTAAAATTGTGACTAACGATTGCATTCGCTACATTTGCAGATGCCTCCTGCAGTCTTTTAATTTTGCCTATTTTTTATGTTGCAAAGTTGAGTTCATTTCTACTTGTTTTTGACTGGATGTTTATAGATTTATGTTTATTATATTTTTTTTGGCCGTGATGCGTCATCAATACGCCTTACGGTAAGCATTTCAAGTTCACTTTGTTGTGATCCACTTAAAGATGACTGCCGTTATCGTGTGGCGGCTAGCTAAGCAACGCCGTCAGCGAAGAGAGGGAGAGGAGGTTCGGTGGCGGAATGGGATCGGGTTGGTTGCCAACGGGTATCGGATGCGCTTTTTTCATGAACTAGACAAGTTTCGAGCATCGCAAATTTTTGTTTTGTAGTTTGCTGTGGAAGTGTTTGATCGGCTACAGGTTGTAAAAGCAACTCTGACGTCTCCGCTGTGCAGCTGTGCTATAATGATACGGCAGCATTGCACTGGACTCCGTTCTCGTTTTGGGCAAAACGCCACATTCGAGTCTTAGGAGTGTGTCAGCACTTAGTTTTGTAGACGAGGTTTGGCGTTTTTGTTGTGCCAGATGGTGCATCGCTGGTGTGCTAGTGCGTGGAGCATTTCGTTTTTATGGGTAGAGTTGATTTTTTTTTGGTCAAACGCGCGTTGCAAGTTTCTTCGCTTTTGAGAAGCCTTTTGCGTGGCTGCCCGCTCTCACTTTCTCTTCTTTATGCTCATTTATTGCTGTTTCGGTGCTGTTACTGTTCATGTTTTCGTAAATTAAAATGAGTTAGGTTCGGTTCCATTTTGAAGAAGTTTCAGTTCATTTCGGTCGAATCAATTCTATTGCCAATGTGAAGTGTTACCGTCCGTCCCATCCATTCATTCGTTTTTCATTTTTTGTTATGTGCGATCTATATTGTTTCCATCCGGCAAATCTCATTGTTATCAATTGTTTTCCTATTAATATTCTTATTCTTCCGTCGGTCTGTTTGCTGTTTACGTTCTAGCGCAAGTCGTTGTCGTTGTCGCATTGTACCTGTGAAACCAATCTTTAAGAAGAAATGCAAGAGTCGTTTTCGAAACAGCAGCATGCTTCACCTGGACCATGTCATTGTGTAATTAAAGTAAAATAGAGATAAAACTGAAGCACTGTGTGTCCAGAAGTGCTAATTTATAATTTCTAGGAGGCATACAAAGTTGAAGCGTTAAGAAATGGAGTAAGCTGTGTGATATTTTACTTAGTAGATTTGGCCGTGGCGGATAACGGCTTGGGCAGTTTTAACTGAAGGCACTGACTGTAGGCAAAATGTGCTTATCGTTCGCTTTTCGTGCTCTAACGGCTTACGCGTGTACCATTGTCTGTTGTGGTAATTTGCGTGTTGTGCAACACAAATTGTTGTAAAGTAATACTGCGTCTTAGCGTTCTTTTTGTGCATAAAAATGAATAATGTTTGCATTAAAGGGCATTCGATGCGCGCCGCATTGACAACTTCAGCGGATAGCGCTGCTCGCTCTAGTGTGGACGTTAGGTGTTTGCCGGATGTTGGCATATGGTGCTGTGCCGCTGCGATTAGGCAAATCGGCAAGCGAAGAACATGCAGACAACTGCTGACGAGTTGTGATCGTGCTTGCGGCATGGTCAGCCATTCATGCACGATTGTTATGTTTTTGGTTGTGTGCTGTACACGTCGGCACATAGAACCCTTTCTCGTCTCTTCGCTAAATGTTTATCCGCACTTAAATGACGACTACCAATATAAGCACTGCTTGTTGTGCTTTCTTGAGTAAGACTAATATGGGTTCATGTTTTTTTTTAGCAATTTTTGTCGCACCATAGTTCATCGTTCAGCCATTTATTTTATTGCGGAGATTACTTGGCGCGGAAATGGAACGATTCACTGTGGAACAGTAGTGCTAGAGGTCTTAGGAGATGCTGGGAGGCGAAGCTGGTGGTCGAATTTGATTGTCGCGGTTGGGAAATAGATTTTTGAAACTTTCCTGGGAATTGTAAGAGACGTGAATAGCAAACGGCTTTGTTATTGGCAGTTAGACAACCCTGACACTTCTATGTAACACCGTGCGACTCGAGAAGAGGTGACTGTTTACATAGGGAAGGAAAGTGGCAGTAAATGGTCATCGTTCGGTGTGCCGCTAACAATTATTGTCCCGACTAATGCCAAAAAAGTCGATACTCGTTCAGCGATGACAGCTACACTTGATTTGTCATAGACACCTGGGAGGTGAATAAGCGGTGGAGGCGTAACTGCGTGAGGAGATTTTGAGAGGCCATCTCCTAACATCTCGTTGCTTATCTATCGTTAAAAGGGACCACTAAGCGCCGTACATCTGATACGTGGTTAACGTTTAGCTAACGTCTGCGATACTCTCGAGTATCAACTTGTCTCACTCTTGAAAATGCGCATCATCACAAAATTCACGAATGAATTCGTGCAGCAAACAGGATTATGGGAATCATCAACGTAGAAAACAGTGCGGGCAGGTAATGCAGTGTTGTTCGAGCGAAGTATCCGATGCTATGCACAAATGGGGAGACATGCTTCGTTACTGGAGGAACAGAGCACATACTAGTTTGCTTGCTTAACAGCCCAAAACTTCGAATGCGTTACGAGATTGCCTCATCTGCACACAAGTCGCACTGCTAGCGCGGTTTCCTTGCCAGTCAAACTTCGTTGAAGACAATCAGTCACGGGCAAATTCTGTTTTAGAGGAAGTTTGACCCGGTAAGGCGTTGGAATAAGAGATAGAAGCCCTACTTCAGTCATCATGAGACGTCGAAGTTTATTTTATTCATCACTGTGGCTAATAAAGAATTTAGCGTCTACACTCAATTCTCCATCGGTGATTAGTCACTACAAACTCACAAAGATAGGGGCTTCACGCACAAGCGGCTGGGCTGGAATTTTTATGGAAGAGATATCTTGTACACATCTACAGTTCAGCTCAGCAATAGTGAGGTGCATAAAGTTCAACGAGAAAGCGAACTTCGAATTGCATTAACTAGATCAATGTTAGGCGGAGATTGGAGATCTTCAGAGTTCCTCCCATCTTCCGCCTGCCTTCTGCCCCCACCCTCTCCCTCTTCCCACTTTCTTTGGGGGGGGGAGGGGTATGAAGTGTGATCGATGGTCACTTCCAAAATTTAGCAGTCCAACGATGCTAGTGTTCGACATAAAAACGTCCCACACAATATTGATGTGTATTTATAACAAATGAGAAACCATCGGAGGGAAAGGCCATATCAAGCACAGATATTTATAGAATTTCGTGAAAAAGTCATGTTTTACGAGGAGGATAACAAAATGTCAACACACACTGAACAACAAGAGCAGACTAGGTGAAGGAAGAATCGACGTACTTGTTGTACTTCTAATTGAATAAAGCCGAGATGTGAACCCTCTTCCCACTTTCTTTGGGGGGGGAGGGGTATGAAGTGTGATCGATGGTCACTTCCAAAATTTAGCAGTCCAACGATGCTAGTGTTCGACATAAAAACGTCCCACACAATATTGATGTGTATTTATAACAAATGAGAAACCATCGGAGGGAAAGGCCATATCAAGCACAGATATTTATAGAATTTCGTGAAAAAGTCATGTTTTACGAGGAGGATAACAAAATGTCAACACACACTGAACAACAAGAGCAGACTAGGTGAAGGAAGAATCGACGTACTTGTTGTACTTCTAATTGAATAAAGCCGAGATGTGAACTAAGAATGACGACTCGCTTAAGCTTAGAGAAAATTCGACTCGATCAATCAGTTTTCAGCTGCGGTTGCTCTTTCGAGAACATCCTTGAAGTAGAAAGGCACAAATTGATAGCCAAGACCAAGATAGAATTTTGACTGGAATTCTACCCTGCAATGAGATTGATTGCCTTATAACGAGAAACACCACATCATAAATTTACCTTAACCGTGACATGCAACTAAACCTTATTCGAGAGCTAGTGCACGAAAAATGCGCTTTCAGAATAAAGAGATACGTCTTCATGTGCCAAAATGCATTTTTTTAAGGTCTTCTAATATTTTCTGTTGTTTTCTTCGAAATACTGCAATTTTCTCTTTTAGTAATTACAAGCAACGATTCCTTTCCTGTATCCTACTTGTAAATTTACAGTAATATTCACAGTGCATCTAAAAAAAAATTCTACAGCCACATGTTTTTTAACGTAAACACAAGGGAAGGCATTTGCATTCAATCGAACATTAGCGATTTCATTACGAGGAAAAAACGTAAATTTTCTTTAGAAGAGAGCAGCTGTTTCTTCAATTGAAAAGCACGTTTGCGCTGCTCTTAAAAAAAAGTAAGATGAGGGAACAACTACTTATGTGAAGCGAATTTCGCTTCGCGAAGACCAGTTGACGCACAATATAGTGGTACATCGTCCACATGACACGAGTGTTCCAACTTATTCTAACGTATTCTTTTTGGAGGCATCGTAAGCCTGTACAAAAAACGTGTTCAGTTTGTGGGTACCGAAAAATTTGATATGCAAAGAACGAAACGCTAAATGCGCTACTTGAAAGCACATTTAAAACAAGCACTACAGTGTGAGGGAAAACTCACTTTTAAAAGAATTTTAAAAATGTTACGTTCGAAAATCATTGCAACAAATTAGTAGAAGTTTTCCGCAGTCTTAAGCAAACAAACTACCGAAAAGCGAACGTTCCAATGAAAACTGCTTCACTGTCAATGGAAAAAAACAATTGCCGCAGAGCGCCGATAGCGCTTTTTTTTTCTTGGCGTCTTCTATGAAACAAAAGCGCCATTTTAGTGTAAAACAGGTAATGTAAAATAATCTCGTAGGCGTTTTGTGGTAGTTGCTTTGAGTAAACATTAAGAACAGATCTTTCTATTTTACTTCTAATTATGAGTCCCCCAGAAAGGTGTTTTTAGGTTCCTGTGACGATGAACCACAGTACAGGCGTTACATCGTTCCTGTCCGCTGCAGTAAATAGCAAGTCAACAAAATTCATTATTAAAGAATTCGGATGAGATCTAGAAAACGAACCAGTGAAGACGAAGAGCGTGCAGAAACGCAGACAAACCCTCCATGAGAACAAGAATAGATATTGTGAGAACACCGAATGCGAAAAATATAAAGTAAGCTGCAAAATAGCCGGCAGCACCGGAAAGCGCAAATGCCTGCACGAGCACCATATGCCATAAAACCTCCGATAACTCTGCAAACTGGCGATGATCGCGCAGCAGGACAACAAAAACTTCTAATGGTCAGGCATCAAATTTTAATCTACAAATCACTTTGATCCGTATAAAACGCGCAACTGTTGCATCTTTCGCTCCCTCTCTCTCTCGCCCAAAAAAAAAACGTATTTACTAAGTTTTTATGTGAAAATTCTTATTTTGTGCGGCAGTTTTTTTGCTTGAGGTTTTGATTTTGTTTTTTTCTGTGTACTCGTTGTTATTCCTATCCTGTCAGTGTTTTAGCACTTGAAACATGGTACCGTTTAGCTTTAAAAAAAAAAAGCGTAAATACGTATGCATGACGCTCTCGTTCTCTCAGCATAATGCGAACGCCTCAGTGATCTTTGGATGTTTTTCACTGCTTTTAACGGTTGCTCCCTATTTGGAAGAGACATATCACCAGGGTGAAACCGATCATAATTATCTGTTTGTTGGAAGCAAATGCAAAAATTGACTCGCCTGAATAATTCTTTTAAAGAATGGACAAAGAGCATTTCGAAAGGCAGTTAAATGTGCACAAACGCAAATAGTAAAGCAGCGTGATACTTCGAAGCAAAAGCTATTTTCCCGCATAACTTGATCCTTGATGGGTCGGCTAACTTACTGCTGCTCTAATCAGGGGTGATAGGCACGCTCAAGCTTCAGGAATGTCACAACTTGAAAGATCAATACCACAAAGTCGTTGTCAGCATAATGTGTTCGCATGTAGATGAAAAACACACCCCTCCCTCGCCCTTCCACTGCAGATTCGTCCACGGCTAAGCGAGGAGTTGATGACACTGAATTGTGAGTTTGGGGGATCATGCGATAAGGCTTTAAAAAGCAGTAATCGAGCGAAGAACATACGTGCGTGGGCGAGCGAGAGTGCCCAAAGTCGCAAATAGGATGCTGTGTGGGAAACGCATCCCAGCACGTATTCAATCGTGTGTATGGCCTGATGCACCATTATGTCTCCAAAACCCTGCAAGTGCCAAAAGCTCAACAATACATATGCAAAACTGATTGCAACGAAAAACTCATGTATTTGCTCATGTGCATATATAACAAACGTCCGAAAGAGTAACCGCAGTAAATAATGCTTTTCTTCAGAGTCTTTCCGTAAATTTCACAGCTAATAATAATTATCACCCCTTCACTACCATAATTTTATGCTAAATGAGCAACCATAATGGTAGGTTAATGAATAAATGACATTACTCTAACCTGGTGGTGACTTTGATAGTATGGAACTTATGATCAATGGAATTGAACTTTATGCATAGTTAGACCACGAAACTTACTTTAGGATGAAGATCAACCACTAAGTTGGAAATCTTCCATGTTGTTTGGGAGACATCCATTGCGTTTACAAAATTTAAAAACATTTGCAGTTACTTTGGCTCTACCATTTTTAAGATATTGAAGCGGTTTTAGTGAAAATTAGCAAAAACTTTGCAAGTTTACTGATTCTCCGTCATGTCGGCCTTCAAAATAATTAAGGCCAATTATTTCATTTACTCACCTCTTCATGGTGTGCTTGTGCGTCCGATTCGTCAACCGCTGACTTTTCTTGGTCCTTCTCAATGTGACCGTTTCCTTGGCTTTGGCCTTGACCTTGGCCATTAGATGTGATTTCAGTCTCTTCATTCTGCATACTTACCCGAACAACCTGAAACAAAGCACTGGTCGACTACAAAGGAACCGATTATACGACAATTTTGTGGTTTTCTGCCCTTGCGTTTGAAACAACCAAACTGAATGACTCGCTCATCCACATATATCACTAAAGTTTAGCTTCCGTATTCAAAAATTTCCCTCTGAAAGGCCTAGTGAAATGTGCCTGAGACACAGCAAATCCGCCGATTCCTCATTGAACTGTTCGGTGGGAGAGGTCTCGCGAAGACTGAAATAGGTGACAATAGTGTGTGCACAGCACGATTTAATGTTCATGAGCGAGCGAACAGTAGAACACTGGGAAGGGTTATCTGATGCCCCAAAAAATTTTAGATGTATTGAATATTCGACGAAGGAGTCAGGTGGCGGACCCTTAAAATCCCCCTCTCCTAGCACGGCACTCCGCTCTGCAGGTTTTCAGTACAGAATGAGGAATAGATTGATGTACCATTTTGTCGCTAATCGCTTGCTTTGCTTTCTTCTGTTGTGATAGCAGATAGACTGGTTTACCAAATAGCATAATGGGCACACAGATAACAGCGACTACAACAAGCACTGCTTCGACGATCGACTGCAACACAATTCAGATCAACTCTTTGCGTTAGGCAGCTTGGCGACTTACGTTAGTAGAAAAGCAGTTCAGACATGCTGAAATGCCGCCTTTTACTTAACCATAAATATGTGGGATCCAGTACAGTGGCATAGGAACGACGAAACTTGGCGTGAGCCGAACCCACTGCCCCTTTTCAACTGCTTCCTTCCAGGAAATTTTTTTCCCGTGATCGATACCTCAACAAAAATTTGTCATGTCAAGTTAATAGCTCTTAAGCAAACGGATGACTATAGTAAAACTGAACAGTACATTGTCAAATTACCAGTATAAACACGAAGCAAACATCGGTATTCCAAAGTCAAAGCCAAATACTGAATTCAGTTTTCAATTCAAAGCTGCGGATTGCTAACGTTCCAGCAAAAAGTTGATTACAGATTGCCTTATTATTAATATCTTTGAGAAAGTGAGGAGAAAAAAGCATTCATTAGATCGCAATAGATATCACTAAATACAGACATTCAGCTGCAAGTTCACTTCAAGATTTCTCTCCTGACAAAAAACAACCTGTGCAGGATACCACTGCCCGAGATAGCAGTTCGGATATTCAGCGTAGATAATATGTTGGCCTTCCTTCCGTACTATTCTTGACATATTCACGAATCCTGCTTCGCGTTCTTTGAACATAAACATATTTATGAGACCAATCTAAAAACCATGTAGAGATGAGAAATGCACGAAAAGTTCTGCATACTAGAACATATTCTAAATCACTGGCATACCTGAGAAAATTAAAAATGTAAAAAAGAAAAGATATCAGCAATTTTTTGGTCCCTTTTAGTTGTCAGTTTAGATAATGGTATTTGACAAAATGCGATACTGCTTGCTAGTATCGAAACATAATAATTTGAGCACAATTCGATGGAGTGCCGAAAGAAGCTACACAACAAGACGAATTGTTTCGTCCTTTATAAGCAGAAATCACAGAAGACTCTGCACTCGATTGGCAGCCACAGCAAATCTTCTTGCTTCATGCATCCTAATGAACGCCAAAAAAAAGCAACTGACTGTTGATTATGATAAAAATGTTTACTTAAGAAATTTTACGTCAAAAGAACATTATTGTAAAAAATTACCAGAAGAGAAGGAGCGCAATGTGAGCCTGGATAGAGACGACCGAAAATATATGTCTCGTCAACCCAAAAGAAGGTCCATTTCACGATGATTTCTATGCATAAGTATATGAATATGCAAAACATGAATAGTAGCTGTGGAATAAATACGGTAAGGATATCAATCTTTGATTTGAAGAACCTGTAAAGTGTTGTCGAAAGATCGCTATGAAGTAGTTGGCCGGAATCGAGACAAAAATAAAGGCAAATATTTAGACTTTGACCTTCGAACAGCATGTATCCATATTGTGGCCGTTTAGTTCTGATTTATGATGCACAACATTTAGCCACTGCACCGCTTTCAGTGCTCCTGATTTAGGGACACTTGTATCATTTGTTCTATTCGATAGTGGAAATGCAATGGTGGAACCTCTGACATGACCAACGAAGTACTACGAAAGCAGTGAAGGGAACTTTTGGGTTCCTTAAGCGAATTGCAGGTTGGTCGGGCGAAGATTTTTCTGATGAGATACTTATTCAGCCCGAAACGAGTCCAACAAATCTCGCTATGTTATGAAAGACTAGAAAATTAAGCCGGCAAAAGACAAAGACAAACGCACAAGAAACTGCGAAATTCAAGACTTCTGTTTTTGAAAATTCTTAAAAGTCTTAATACTGACAGCAGTGTTCCTACGGAATTCTTAGAAGTGATTGCTGTGGCAAGACATCGTACAGAGAGAGAGAGAGAAAGATTGGTTTTTGTTGTAAAGAAAAAATAATTAAATAAACAGAAGTACATGTAGTTCATGAGCGAAAGGAGCACTCCAAAAGTCATTTGTGAAATGCCGATAATAACCGAAAGTTTCATTTTCATCGAATTCAGAAAGTTGAGTTTATTTTCGGATAAGCTCCACACTGGATCGACGCCAAAAGGATAGGGACCGTTACTGTGCAAATACGACGGAATCGGAGGTAATTCGATTAGCACTTCCTTTTGCGTGAGAACCGACTGATTGTACCACGACTCCAGCTCCTTTTGCCTGCAATGCATGTTGTGCCGCGCTAGAAGTTTCGGCAAACCAATGTTATTGACGTGGCGATACGGTTTCATAACGTAGGTAATAGTTGTTACTTCACAACTTACTAAAACTCACACAAAATATGTTACACCTGTATCTTCCTTTTCTCCACAATCTCGGTCATTTCTTATTTATACATTTTTCACATATTTGAACCATTTCTCTAGAGCGAGCATTGCCCATGGCAATTTTGATATTTTGCTTGAAGGAATGATCTCCCATCCTAGCGTAATACAACTTCCTCAGTAGCTCCGAAGCACTGAGCTTTGGCGGTTTGAGGATTTCAGGGTGTCAGTTAGGCGGTTTTTGTTCCAGGTGAATACGAACACGAACTGTTTACCATACATATTTCCAGGCAGTCATCCTTGCGTCAAATTTCTTCACTACAATGTTGTTGATGACGTCATCTGCGCGTTGTTTGCAAGCCAAGCGGAAATGCTTACCCCTACTTACCCCTTACTGAGAAACTAAGGCGAAACAGCAACCGAGTGAGGCGCAAATGAGGCGCAACGCAGACGAAACTTCAAGGCACAAAGCACAGTGCAAAAACCTTGATTATCTTCATTCCGAACATCAAAATAGGTGTTTTAAAGACGCTGGAAACCGCCTCCCTTCCCATTCCTCCTCTCGTCTCCCTTTATTAAAGGGAAAAAACTGTAAAAAATCTTATTGGTTAAAAATTGTAGCACTAGTTTGAAAACCACCATAACATAACACAACGAAGCAACAATCGTTTTTCTTCAAACAAAATATTTCGTATTTTCTATTTTACCTGAACACATCTCCCGAAACTAAAGCCTCAGATTAATGGAGTTCACTGCATTCGTAGAAAAATTTCTTTTCAGGGACGCAAAATTGAAGTTGAAACTGAGTCGCAAAATTGAGCGGATTTTTTCAGAAATGAAAAGAATGGCCCACCATGTGCCAGTCCACGTGTTCTTTTTATCTCATTCTTATCATTTATTATCAGCGAAGTGTTATTCGCAAAATGGCTAACAACCATTGCTATCCACTAAAGTGTGTATGATAGAAGTACGTTAATCACTGCTACATACGGGAAGGGATTTCGCCAAGAGGAACCAAAGATATTGAAGGACTTCGCAAATATGTCATTATAAAGTATTCCAGCGTGCACAGAAAATATTCCCATAAGCAAAATTATATAGCGACCACCGAAGAACATATTGAATATCTGAAGAAATAAATGTTTTAAAAATCCGGACACTTAACAACTAAATGCATTATTTTTTCATACGCGACACTTTTTCTAACGAATTTCTTATTAATTATTCGACAATTTCTTTAAATGTTGATTGTGTTCTCTTTTTTTCGTTTGTTATGAATGGAGAGTTAATTAAGTTAACATCATATTGCAAGTATCAGAGAAGCTAATAAATTTAGGTGATTATAACTGTAAAGAGACAAGCACTCAAACAAATACTATCTTTCATCATTCGCGTGCAAATCTCGCATACATAGAATAGAAGCTGAATGAAAATTTGTTCCACGTAAATTTATCTTATGAGATTAAAAAGAACGCTAAATGAAACACTTTAAAAAAAAAAACATAATACATATTCTTGCAATGTGAAGCGTACGCATTATAGCTAAACAAAACATTAGCTGGAAAAGAAGTAAGCGATTTGGAATATAAAAATGATCATCACCTCATCCTTAATGTTTCGAGCGATCAAAACGTTTTCTCGTAGCACGAAATAAAGACCAGCGAAAAACATTATAAGGCCATGACCAAAATCACCAAACATGCACGCAAATATGAACGGAAATGTTATGATCGTATATGGCGCTGCAAAGAAACATTCATTTTTCGTATGTTTTTTCGTATGTCATTCGAAAATTTGGAAAACGGGCTCGGAAATGAACGATTCATTAGGCGTGGAAAGATGCAAAAAAAGAGATCTTTTCCGCCATTCAATTGTTGTAGGTGTGCGGCGATTTTCATGACAAATATTAAAACACAACGTATTCGGCTGTTAGTGGGCCACCAAAGAGACCTCAAACAACAATTCGTTTTTGCTACATTAGAAGAGTGCTGAATAACAGATGTACTACATTTACTGTTAGCTATGAAGAACGAGTTCGTCTTGCAATTTGACGAGAATTCACAAATGATTAATGTTCTTTGGTCATGTTCACCTCACTTTGCCTCAGAATTTTATTAAAGGTAAAAGGAATGTGACGAACTATAGCCTACCTTGTAGCCATATAAGAAATCCGGTTGCGATATGTGCAACATCTCAACGGTGGTGCATCTACGTGAGCAGATGAAAGCAGTGGTTTAAAGTCCTCATTACGTATAACGTTTTCTTTCGTTAACATATAAACATTCTTGCAAATTTTTATGAAATCGCCCATTAAACACTATTGGATAGGACAAAAGGTGCAAAGAACGATGAGTGGTGTAAAGAGGGCACAACATCCTTACCGGGATTCACTTCCAAGTACGATGCGATTCCATAGGAATCAACAATGCCCTGGAAAACAGCCGTAAACTTATTCGTCTTGTTATACGTTGGTGGCTCCTCGGCAGTTTCTAGTAGATTCAGAACTGGTTTCACCGAAATACCGTTCGCTTCCTAGAATTTCAATGTTCACAGCTATGTCAATCAAATTTATTCTTCTCACTGTTTGCTAACCGAATAGTTAAATTTTGCTTCTTTAAATGAATTTCTCACTAATTCGTTTGTCGATGTGAACATCTTCTGGATGTGTTAAACAATAAGAGAATTAAAAGCAGAAGTTTTAAACAAATGAAGTGTTATCAAAACTCACAACTCCTCTTTCGAGTGCCACTCGAACATTTTGCATATCGTCGAGCGGAACCCAACACTCGGCGACAAAGAATTTGCCAATACTGTCGAATGTGAACAAATTCAGCGTATGATATACCGATTTTTGCATTCGTACCTTAAACAATCCTTAATGATCACACATTATTTGCTACTCTCTAAAAGACGCAACCATGACTACATACCTGTTTTTGCCACTCACGTAGATTGCTTGATGCAGCTTGCAAGACTTTGTAGCGATGCTCATGTGTTTGTCCCATTACAGTACTCAAATCGGAGATTCGTGCTCTCACATCTCTTGCCGCCGCATGCCTATCCTGCAATTTGCAAATATGTTTGTAAATTTAAATTCTTTAACTCAGCCAACTGATTCGATCAAACTCCGCGTCGAAACTTCATGTTTTAAGACTTTGCCAATTGCCGTGGCGGCTGCTGCTGTACACTTTGCCCACGGATGAGCAGCGTTTTCGTCTTTCAGAGGTACTTAATTCTCGCCGTCGCCTTTTCAAAAATGCTCGACACTGTGGAGTCGTTTGGTGGTTTTAATTGAGTCATATCTCTCTAGACTTCACAGATGTCATACTCCTTGTTCACCTTGCGCACCATCGCCAGCAGCTCGTATAATGTTCCCGTTTTTCCTTTTTCTCATAAAGGATTAGTCAAAATCACACTAATTATTTTCAAACGTCTTTCAAAGTAATGCTATTTCAAGCCCGAAGATGAGTTCAAAAACTTGGATAAAAAAATTAAACAAGAACAAATAGAATCCTCCAGCAACTAAGTAATTAAGCACTTTCGTATCAAGACTGCAGACGGCACCTACCTTACTGTTTTTGGGACACGTGTTGTACAGTTTCGCCTTGAATCCTTCGCAGACCTTTTCGATAATCGTTCTCAAACGATCTCCTTTGTAAAAGACCACAAAAACAGATTTGCTCATCTTCTCTCCCTGATAATTAAGATAAACTTCATTCGATTCTTCGACACCGTCTTAAGAATTCAAAAAGCGGGCACTGATCGCATTCGCTTCTCCTCTTCATGGTCTTTCACTATTATTTGGAGTGTCACTTGACTGATAAAAACGCATGCTCTAGATTTCAACATCGCTACCTGAGCGAGCGCAATGTCTTTTCCTATTCGTAACGTACTTTGCTAGAAAAACACGTTGTACATAAGTTAGAGTGGAGTAAATGCTGTGTTGGGAAGTTTTTCTAGCCTTTTTTTTTTCACGACAGGTTCCTCAAAACGATCCTTCTCTCTCTCTCCAGATCAGCTCATTGAATAAACGAACTTCTCTAATACTGCAGTATTTTTCAACAACTGAAGCACTCGAAGTAATTTTTAAACTGTGTTCTGTTAGGCTTTAGGTTGAAATTTGTCTTTTAAAAAGCTGACGACTGGGCAGTCGAGAGTGATTACGTGCTTAACACTTACGGTGGAGTTATATTAACGAACTATAATTTCTTCAATGGTACTTCGGCTCATCATTTCGCAGCTCGTTTCGCCATTCGTTAAAATTGCTATGGCAGCAAGTTTCAGCAAAATGTTTTAAGCGGGATTAAATGATGCGATTTAATCAATTTACTTTGGCGACTCATCTGAAAAAAAAATGTTTTCAGTAGCTTTCAAAATTTACGGATGCTTAAAAACGAAAAAATTACGTTATCCGGGTCGATGAGCTCCTCCTCTATTTCTGCAGTTCGAACAAAAGCGGTCCTCCTACACGCTCTCCACAAGATGCGTTCAAAGGCATTCACTCGTTCGCGATTGATGACACCCGTGGAGAATCTTCAAAAAGAAAGCGCTCTTAAATGCGAATAACCCCTTCTCGAAATAATCCTCCTCGAATATACCCCTTTTTTTTCTAGGAAAGTTCTCATCCCTCAGCAGAACCTCTCGTGAATAAAAATACCTCTCAGGAAGCCATGCATTGTCCAGCTAAGCCGGTAGGACTATTCATATTGCATGAAAGTAATTTTTCACAAGTAAAACAGCCCAAAGGTCCTTTTGACGCGTAATTATGAATTAACTGGAACCAATACGTTATCATTAAAGCATTCAGAACAGCAAATCATTTATATGCAGTCTTTAATCGTAAATACAAACTTTTCATATATTCTGATTTTTTTATTTGCCTTGTTAAGAAATCAGTTGGCTGTTGCAACCATAGAAGAGCGCTTCAATTGCATTCTGAATTTTATAGAGCATTTAGTGTGGGGGAATGAGAAAGAGGAGAAGAATATGGTCGCATTGCAATATTGTTTCATATCCATCTTCTTGATTCATAACGCTATTATTTGTGAGGAAAAACGAGGAGACATAAAATTGACCAGAAACAAATACACAAACAATGCTTATATTTCATTCGAACATTTCACAACAACGAACAGCGATAAGTAAGCAGATTGCGGGTAAGTGCCAAATCTAAAGGCTTAAAAAGCGCAAATTTAGTCATACCCCATGGGCTCCTTGTCAGCGCGCAGTGGAAAACCGATTTCCTCCTCTTCGACAGCTTCAATCTCTTGCATGGCCACGTCGCTTATACCCTAAAAAAAAAAATCGTTTCGCTTTTAAACAGCTCTCAACATGTCATCATCCAGTCGTGTTGGTGCGAACAGTATAAGAGATGTGAAAGAAGGATGTTGAAGAGTGTGCAAATGCTAAAAGAAAAGCACTCCTATGATCTATAAACAGTCACACGTTAACGTGTTATATTCGCATCTTATAATTTGCTTTAACACTTTGTAACTGTATGAGTCACACTGAAATGATTCCTTCTCACACTTGAACGGACTCGTTTTTTTAAATGTAGGGCCATCAAAAAGGAAAGGAAAAAAGTGAGTAGCTAAGTGACAATGAATTTGAGCATTGGCTCCCTCCTATCTGATGGGCTTTGCCGTGCTTCACCGAATATATTCGTGTGGAGTGGGGGGGGGGGGGTGAAGGGGTTCTCAGAGCTCTCCCGGGAGCGTACTCGGCAGACGTTCGCATGAATGGTAATAAAACAGCACATACACCCTGAAAGAACTGATCGGCTTTTTCAAGAATCGCTTCCCACTCCTTAAGCTCGAGGAAATTTCTTTTCAGCAACAAGTCGCTTTCATTCATATTGATCACATCTCGTTCCAGATCCACTAATGTTGCCTGTAAATCAGTTCGTAGATTTTAGTTTCGCTCAAGCAGGCTTTCGGAAATTTCAAATAGTCGAAAAAGAAACGTTGAGAGCTTCGCACACGATTTTGGCTGCGCGTAGAAGATCGGCAAACTGTCACATAGACGATTTTATAACACCGAAAACGATGGCGATTTACGTCGTGTAGTGCGTTTTGATATTTTCACGTCTTGAAAGGCAACCGTTGATGGGCATGCCACTATGCTTTTCCAGTTTCTGTCGTTGGTTACAGTTTCAACTTTCGCCACATTCGTTTCAGACTTCGATTTTTTCTTTTATTTTTTTCTTTCTTTCCTATTCCTTTCCATCTCCTTCCATATATTTTCATCGACTTTTTATTTTCGAGCAAGTTGCGATCCTACATCGAAGTTTTGTTGTGATACGTGACCACTAATTCACATTTGGGGGTAGCAGATTCATATACGAATGAAGCTGCTCTCGTGTTTGCCCATCTATATGTGGATATGAAATAAAATTAACTGAAGGTGCACCTCAAGTTGGTTGAGCTCGTGTGGAGGCATAACTTCATAGACTTCATCCTTGCATTCATCAACGATTTCGATATTATCTTTTCTGATTTGCGTATCGATGAATCCTGTAACGTTCTAGTGTCTAGTTGCTTAAAAGCAGTTCGTTTCTTCAATGGAAATTGAGAAGGCGGTTTTAATCAGCGTGAAATTTCTAATCAGTTCTTTAATGTCAAAGAATTCTCTAAATTTAGACAAAAGAACAAAAGGAGTTTTAATTTTTGCTGCATTTATCATTCTATGAAATATCTCCAGTTCATTTACGTGATAAAATAATCTATTATTATTTAAGCAGTGAGACGTTTCCAGTAGGTTCGCAAACAGCTTTTTTTTGTTTTGTTTATTTTATTTTGATTTCTATTTTAGAAGATTTTTCTAACAGCTACTCAGCCAAGTGGAGGCGTACGGAATAGGAACACTTCCGGAAAAAAGAAAAGATCAAACGAAAAAAAAATCACTGAGCATGCAATATTTAGACGGCAATTTCTACCGCACCTTTATATCAAATTTGTCCTCTTCTTCAAAATTCCTGTTTTAAAATTTGGATAGGAAAAAATGAACGTACTATAATCGAATCGAATAGAACATCAACTTCCACATTTAACTGCCAATAAATATTGCAATAGACATTTTGAAAAAAAAAGTACCTTCTTGCCATAATCTCTGTAACAACCACATCAAAATCTTGGGGAATTTTCAACCATTAGGGTTGAATTAGAAGTAATATAGTAGATACATAATGGAAAGATTTTGCTAATAATCACTTACTTAGTTTTCGCTCCAACTCGTCAAAGCGTCGGATATCGCGCACAAACATCCGTTGAAATGGGTTCACATCTGCGTTCAGCTATATCGAGAAAACTTTTAAACAAACGCATCCCACTTTTTTTTCACACTGAATACCTTTGAAAGGCTTAATGAGTAAAGCAGTCATTAACAGAGCACATCTACTTCTAACCCAATTATCTTTTTATTTCTCAATTGCTTCCACTTATTTACGTATTACTTCTGAATAAAACTCCTTGAAAAATAAGTATAATTAGAGGACTGACTTATTGTTTAGCCGACTATATGAATTCGCGAAAAGCACTAATTAACGATTTTTTCATCACCTGAAATGAGTAGATTAGAAAAAAATTCAAATTTGGGTTCGTAGTTTCAGTCAAACATGCAAATTAAGCGGTCGATGGCAGTAGTGTTTAATTTATAACGACTGCAAGCGAGTTATATTCTTGTTCAAGGCAAAATAAACGAGCACTGAATTTGGTCCAAAAATTGGTTTGTTGAAAGTAAACGTGACTGACATCTTTGAATTGGACGTATGGATGTTTGCCGAGTTCAGCGACGCAAGCGAATGCTGCATCCTTCTGGACGATCATCTGGCAGAATCGCATCTGCTCTGAACGGTACAGCGATCCCATCGTGAGCAGCCCCCCGTGTAAGCTTCGCAGCCGAAGAACGCCTCTAAATGAACCTTTGTTAGGGCCAAATCGACGGGCAACTGCTGCTGCAACGGTTTCGCTCCTCTCATTAGGAAGTATGTACTGACCAAAGCAAGTAATGAGGGGAAGGCTTTAGTTAATTCAAAATCTCGAAGCGCGAGAAACATAAATATTAAACTTTCATTGCGAATCTATAAGCTGAAAAAGGAATCAACATCGGCGCATCGATACCTATTGATACTTCATCGATAAAGTAATATCAAACGACAAAAAACCATCTCTCAGGGCGAATCGTTTTTAAAGAGTCAATACTCACAATTAAACCCAACTACTTCTGCAAATGACGTATTCAGTCTAGCGAAAACGAGCGCTTTTAGAATATTTCCTTTCATAAACACCTACAAATGAGCGACACACATATGCGGTTAATCACAGCTACTGGCAAAGACAACATTTTTACTTTGCCACTTACTGTGATTCACGTAAAATGTGCAATACCCTATACTTTCTGGCAAGTACCGTAACTTTTCCGTGAACCGCACTAAAAATCGAAGTATTATTTTAAGGAATTTTTAACAGTTTCGGCTGTGTAACATGTGGAAATCACATGTTACAGAAGTGAAACTAGGGTTGTTCCTAAGCAATAAGAAAATGAAACGAGATGACAACATGACATTTGAAAGAATGCGAGTGTCGTTTGACATCAGATTTCGGCTAGTACCGCTTCACAAATTCCAAGATGAAAAACGTGGTTCATTTCAAGAATGGTTTCAGGGTGTTCATTGAACAGGAAAGTGAACGTATTTGCTTTGCAGAGCAATTATGAGGCAGGAAAGCAATGCGAGGAAGTGACAGGAGAGAGTTGTGGTGCTGCTTGTAGCTGGTGCAGTGTGGCATATACATGCGATCGTACGCAGCACCACAGCATCGGCGGAAGCGTGTTCATAAGAAGTAGTTGACAGTCAGCGATGACAAATGCCGTTGAGCGCACTTCCCGAGCGGACTGTGAGCACACCGACGACGGGTGTGAAGAAGCAGAGGGTGAACCACCCAAACTCGAACATGTTGAGGCTCGGAATGCACGCTGAACTGCTGCAAGCAGCCGGGTGTCGTATCGAAATCACGCTCGCCTGTTCGTTTGATCTCTGTCAGCGAGACTATTTTCTGGTTTTCGGTCGGGCGGTCGGTCTCACCTTTATGCACCCCCAAACGCGGCTGCGCTCTCTCTCTTCACGTAACTCGGCCAGTACGCACATATGTACGTTCACTGTCCTCTGTGCGTTATTGCGTCATGTTTTCTGTCTTCACTCTTCTAAATAAAAATCTGGACAACTAGAGCGATAAAAATTGTCGATAGATTTTTAGGTGTCACCGGAATATCACAGAGAGAAAGGGCGATTGCAAGGTGCTCATTGGTACATAGAACAGGAAATACTTCTTGGATATGAAAGAGAGTAGTTCCCAAACAAGGAGTCTGGAATTGTGTCAAGCCGAACGAGGCGTCTGTGAGGTTTTTGCTCCATGGTTAATGCGCCCGCCTTGCCTCATCATTTTAAACCTATAAATACCTTATAAACTTATAAACATGGGGAGCATGATTTTGACATGATTTTTTGGCATTACCTTTATTTATTGTTTCACGTCGTTCATGATCGATAGGGAGAGTCTGATTATTCTGGTCTACGCTTGTCCCTAGGAAGCAGCTAGAATTTTGGGGAGGATACGGTCATAGGCGATGGTCAAAATTTAAAGAAAAGATGACGCATGTAGAGTACAACGCTGAATGAATCCAGGCAACAAGTGAATAATAAATCGCCACCCATCACGATGTGCATCGCATCGCGTTCGATTGTTTTGCTGCTCAAACGTTCAGACAACTGAAAATGTCGTTCATGGAAACAGTGAAAGTGATTGTGATATGAGCAAGCAACAAAAAATGAAGCCGCAGAATTTTCGGAGGTGATCCGTAGAAAGCGAATAAAACCGCAAATAGGGAGCCGAAGAGAAAAATCGATTTTTGTGAATGCGATCGCAGCGTCACAAAGCTGGATCAGCAGTCGGTAGTATCGATGGCTGACCGCAGTTCCGACGAAAAATCCTTTCTCAATTGTTCCATGAAGCCCACCGAATAACGCCCATCGCAAAGCGTGTAAAATTTCGTGCATTGCAACGGCGATCAATGAAAAAAAAGTGGTCGTGCAAATGCACATAATATACTTACTAGCAGTCAGCGCTAAATCATCGCTGTCTCATATAACTTCGCGTTACCCTCCGGCCGTTCAGCATAGTTTAAAAGTAACTCACATGGAACGTTTTGGAATAAACTTAAGCTGTATGGTTCGAGAAGTTTGTACATTATGGCTTCGATGTATTTCACAATACGATAATAACATGCGATGGTAGAGCCGGGTTGTTTGTTTGAGGTAATGAAGAATATAACAAGCGTTTATGGAATAAGCCTAAGAGCACTCTGCTTAAATTCATCAGCCATATCCATTCAAATATGACGAGATCTCGCGCAGCTTATAGTAATAAATTTTGTAGGCACAACTGCATTATACACTGAACACTTCTTGTAAAGATCGGGTTGAAAAAGATGAGTCAAAAGAGGATAATTGATAAAAATGTATTATGAGGTTGAAAGGCTTTCACGAGATTTCGATTAGAAACGTTGAAAACAAAGTGGGAAAGGAGCAGATCCTATTCAAATATCTGAAGTACGGGGCAGAACCGGACCGTGGTGCCTTATGGCTTTGGCCTCCTACAATTCTCGTACAATGTTTCATACCGACATCTGCAGCCCAAAGCAAGCAAACTTTATAACGTTTTGGCAAATTTTGCAACGAAAGAACAGGATGGCGCAGTGCAACCAGCCGAATCGATGTCAGCGAATAGTTTTAATAAAGGGCATCGAATGATTCAAGTTTTGTACGCGTTAGCATAATCTCCCCGACAATTCAACGAAGCCGTAACTCTGCAGCGTCTGTCATATATATACAAATCCAGATTTTCTCGCTGCTATATATATGTAGCAGCGAGGAAAGCTGGATTTGAGATGTGATGGCGCTATGCGTTGACATATGGATGAAGTGCTGCAAAGTGTGCAAAACAATCTTTGTTTTCTACGTATCATTTGTGCAAGCGATCGGGGGTTTTGGCAGATTGATACTTTATTTGGGGCTCTTCTATTTCATTAATTAGCTACGTGGAAAAGTGCACTGTGATGAAAAAAAGGTGACCACGTTGAACGCGTCGCTATAACTGTGCGACGATCCCTTAAATTTTGTTTGCCGAACTTTTATTTGCATCACAGCATGTATGTTTCTTCGTCCTTTAGCTTATCTATTTATCCATTTATTTACTGCGATCTCATTTTGATTGCTCCGGAAATCTCCCAACTGTGACAGTTAGCACGCCATAAGTATATTGTTTGTCAGTCGTGCTTATCGAATAAATTACTAATCTTCTCGCCCGTTCTCCAAACAAATAACATTAGTGCAATTTTTCAATGTTGCTGGTGCTCTCTACTTATGTTTGTGTTCTGTCGTATTTCCGCTGCAATTATAATGAATTTGAGGGATGCCAGAAGTAATAGATGCAAACTACTGAGAATTTCAATGCCTCGATGTTGTCGTAAACGATGTGAAAGGGAAACACCAAGTTCCTTCCGCTTCCGGTCCATCAATCTTAGTAAAACTACACAACATAGAGTACAACTGCACAACATATCGAGTGCGAATTATTCAAGCCACCAGCTGTTCAATTAGCGCTTATAACGATAGCACATGCAGTCGAAAATTCGTTTCAATCGTCGGTGCGTTCAAACTCGCTGCTGCATTACCACTTCTCGACCAATGGATCAACTCACTTCTAAATTATTACATCACTCCTAGGTGTCACATCAATCCATCTTTACATCCGCTGGCGAATTTCTGGATGAACCATGGAAATGGCTTGTCAGTGAAGGTAAAAACTGTTTTTACAGTGCCGCCATTAGGTCTAACTTCTACTTCGACAGCCTCATGAACTATCAGCGGTACCATCATCGGGTTGTGAAAGGATGCAAAAAGAAACTATAACTGTAGCAAACTCCGATCCGAAGGCATTTTGCGAGAAACTTCTCGATTTCATAGATGGGCAGGCATTTGGCGCAGTTAAAAAGCCGTCTCACTTACTAACAAAGCACGAGTTTTGACTTTGTAAAATATGCTTGCTTAATGAGAATTGCAACTGTTCAGCGCGGAGGCTCCAGATCTGGTGGAAATGATGATGGTGCAAAAATATTCACCTGCAACATATGAAAATGGTGAGTCTTTGGCTAGCTGGAAACAGCTTCAAACGGGTGAATGGTTCGAAATCGATGAATGAGAGGTTCGTATCGCCGCTGGTCGAATGCGCGAAGAGCTCTTTTGTAAGATATATGATATCAGCTCGGTGGAACCGCTAAAAATCTGAAATTCTAAAAGAACATTTCATGAGAACTCTTCGGAAGGAGTTTGTTTTGCACAGTTTTGATTTCGCTGTTCCTTTTTACATTTTGTTCAGTTTTATTTCTCAATTTGGATTTAAAAAGTTTGACTTCTACGCTTTCTACAGTTTCAGTGAAAAAGATAACATGCTGGAACTTATAGATTGAGGAGAGCGCTTGTTCCGAAATCTGGCTGTGCAATAGAATCCTTATATCATTTCTATCAACTTTTCCATTTAAAAAATGAAAAAACTATGCGCTTTGCAAGCTGGAAACATTTATAAGAGTTCCCAGCCAGTGCGAAAGCTTTTAAACAACAATGACAGCATTTTACGAAGTGCCACACGGGTGCTTACACTCTCACATCATTCACTGGTTTACAACGTCTGGAGTTCTTAGTAGGCATTTTCGTTAGTCAGCGTCGGATAACGGAATTAGGGGTTCCTCTTTTTTGGGTCTAAAACTGATTGTGTGGTGGGATTTTCCATACAAAAAACTGCCTTCTTTTGCTTATTAGAACATAAATTTATCATGTTATTTCCTAGCGGCCTTTTATGAAAATCGGTTTTCAAGAATAAACCGTCAGCTCGTTTTTGTGCGATCCTTTCGATATTCCTACGCAGTTAACAGTGGACAAACTGTACCATTGTGGGTGGTCGCCAGCAGTGGGCATCATTCTTTGAGATAAGATAACGATCGAACGGATTGCTCCTCAGCTGTTCGCTCACCTGGTAAATGAAAAGCCGAAACATGTTTCAGACACTCGTTTTACGAGTGTTAATATTCGAAACACAAAAGCCATGCCACTGGGTTTTATATCTATCAAGCCCCAAGGCTGTGTAGATTATACTTCCTGCGTCACGAGAGGGTCGTGTTATTTTGATCTTCGCATAACTGCTCATCAGATTTGAAAGACAGGTGAGCGAAGATTACTAAAACGCCTTGCTGAGCCCTATCCTTCAACATATGGTGCGCAGCTTTGGCGTACTTAGTACAAATTTTCGAATGAACTGTTTCTATGGGGTGGGAGACAAAATAGACACTGTGGAAAGGCACAAAGTGCAAAACGGTTAATCGACAACTGTGCGCCATCATTAGCGTAAAATTACTAATGAAAATGAACATCTTTGGAAGGATCATGAACGATAAAAGTGAACGGATATTTCGTTTATAAATGTGCGTGGACCTGACACATGTTACGCTCCTCGTTGTGTTCACCAAACTTTAGGGTTTCACTATTTGACTTATGAACTAAATTTGCTGAGTGAACGGATATTTCGTTTATAAATATCCGTTCACTCAGCAAATTTATAAATGTGCGTGGACCTGACACATATTACGCTCCTCGTTGTGTTCACCAAACTTTAGGGTTTCACTATTTGACTTATGAACTAAATTTGCTGAGTGAACGGATATTTCGTTTATAAATATCCGTTCACTCAGCAAATTTATAAATGTGCGTGGACCTGACACATATTACGCTCCTCGTTGTGTTCACCAAACTTTAGGGTTTCACTATTTGACTTATGAACTAAATTTGCTGAGTGAACGGATATTTCGTTTATAAATATCCGTTCACTCAGCAAATTTATAAATGTGCGTGGACCTGACACATATTACGCTCCTCGTTGTGTTCACCAAACTTTAGGGTTTCACTATTTGACTTATGAACTAAATTTGCTGAGTGAACGGATATTTCGTTTATAAATATCCGTTCACTCAGCAAATTTATAAATGTGCGTGGACCTGACACATATTACGCTCCTCGTTGTGTTCACCAAACTTTAGGGTTTCACTATTTGACTTATGAACTAAATTTGCTGAGTAGGCAGGTATGCATGCGCTTACGCCGCTAATGATCAGTAGTTATTTTTCACGGTTTTCGCGATTGCGAATTCAGAACTGTTAATGTGCAAATTTTAAAAAATTTATCTCAACGTCGGCCACCTCGCCGCTACCTTAGTGGTTATGTTCATCATCGCAAGCACCACATTTGATACATTGCTCGATCAAAAAGAATACTAAGGTAATTGACAATAAAATGCAACGGAACGAACGTTTAGTGGAGAAAAGGAAACTTGTTACGAAAGAAATGCCGTGTTGCAAAAAATAATTATTATCTTCAGCGGAGCACTCAATTCTTACCATCGGTTTTTAGCGATATAACTGCAGCAAAATTGAAACACAACAAAATAAGCACTCTCGTTGAGCATCTAGCTATGAGCACAGTAAGTAATGTAACGAATATTTCTGCAATAATTTTTATCAACCACACTTCGTGCGATTATAGAAGAATGGCCATGAATGACCGAGAGAAAAAAATTAGCAATTCTTTCAACACGTATGCACGTAATTCGGAGTTCATTGTAAGCAGTTATGTTAATTAAAATCCGAGTTATTGTCCGCACAGTGTAACTGGAAGTTCGTAAAGAAAGCTGAAGAATAAAAGATTGGACGACGTAAACAGTTGAAACTGATCTTTGGTATTGTCGTGTAAACTGCCTCCGCTTGGTGGTTCAGTGCTCCAACGAGTTTATTCGATTACAGTAGCGAATAACAGTCGTAACACGGCAGCGAATATTTATAAGGGAAGCGGGATACAAGGCAGTGAATATACAGTCCCGGAGCCGCAGGAACGGGCAACCTTCGTTCCTGGTCAATACAAAGAAGACTGACTAGGGGCCGGGTATGCCCTCGACAGGTAATCTTGGTTCACGCCCCTCTCCTGGGGCTGAACCGGTGAATACAAAGCAATGATACAGATATTTACGCACAATAGCTATAAGGGAAACGCGAAAAGACATAACACATAATGTTTACGTGATTGAGCTTAATCAATGTCTTATCATAACAGCCACAAGGGAACGTTAAGAACAGACCGCATATGACATTTCCGTAGTACATTTCCGTAGAACAAAGATCGATGTGCATTAATTTGCAAAAAAACGACATTTTTTGCAACAGGTATAGACACGGATGTTTGATCACCATTTGAAGACAAGTTAAGCGGCAATCCTTTTCGATGTTTTCCACTCTTTAATTGCATCGTCATCTTCGACTTCCGCATTTGCATCCGATCGACTGATGAGATGAACATTTCATCGTATGACTAGATTGCGAACCAATCTAGTCAGCTCATAGGATTTTTACATTCTTCGAAATGAGCGGTTCGTAAATATTGTTTAGGATACTACAAAGTAGCGGGGAGGAAAAGGGATGATAACGTGCCATTACCAAAATTTCCACAATGTTGCTGCTTTAGAAATTTCGTCGATGGTAGTGTTTAGTGCTGTTCATTCTGTTTAATTTATGATTTAGTGCATAGAAACTGAACGAAAATAGTCGTAAAATATGTCATTTTTAGCTGTTTCGTTCTTCTAGCTTTTGACTTAAAAATGAGAAAAAATTATTATAGCACTGCTGGAACCTTCAGCCTAGTTACATCATGCCCTAGGCTATAGTAATACTACAAAACGCTTTGTTTAGTCCTAGGCTATTATAGCGCTTTATGTTTAGATGAAATACTGAAAACATCCATAGTTTACCAGCCACGCTTTCTGTGGCGAATAAAAATGAAAAGGGACTGTAAATATATGAGCCAGAAAACATTTTTTTTTCTATGCGGTTTCTCGTTATTAGCGTTGTTTGCTGGGCACGAGCTCTTCCACTGCATCGTTTAACACAAAGCTTACGCAAGAAACCATTGATGGTATTGGCAAACATTACACCTGTAAAAGTGCGTACGACTTTGCAGCTTTGTCCGCCTGCTTTCATCTAGCGCACTTGTTCGTTACTTCCATAAGCATGATACTGTAGCAACGTGCCGCAGCAAAAACATCAATTTATTGTGACACATCAGGTGCTATGCTCGTACTGTATTCTCTTTCTCACCTCCCATCCCTTTGTCTTAGCCCACCTTTCCCTTTCTCATCACCCTTCCCCCCCCCCCCCCCCCCCCCCCCCCCCCCCCCCCACAC
>JPKZ01001028.1:277511-351657 GCA_000803305.1 Toxocara canis
AAGCAAGTTAGCTTTACTTGAAAATAAACTAATCTGACGTACAGTTGTTGCTCTTATACGATGTTGCATTGTCATGCACATAAGGTGCTCCAGACAATGTAATATATCGCGCCGCCCAGTGATGCGGAAAACAGTAGTCTTCTTTAAAAATTTCAGAAGTACGCTGAAAAAGCAACGAAAAAGCGATTGTTTGTCATCACAAGAAAGCCATTATCCGACTTGTCGCGTATTGGCTAACTCAGAATTCTTCAGCTCACCCTTTCAAAAGAAAAAATAAACGATTTCTGACGGCTCACTGACATCACAAGGCATAGTCGTTTTACACGTTTTAGTGTCGATTTAAGGTGACAATTCTGGTTCGCATCCAACAGCTTTAGAATTGTTTGTCTTTGATGATATAATCAGTTTAGCAATGTTCTGATGTGAGCGCAAACAAAGCATTGTAATAGTTTTTAACTCGAAATAAGCGTCCTTTGCAGATGTATCGCTTATTGGTGAGAAGTAACTCAGCGATAGAGGGATTCGAACGCATCGACCCTCATCGTACCAAACTGTTTGACGTAAGTGCGAATGATGACTGTCCAAAGAAATCAATCAGCATAAGGCATAAAAACGCGCAACTCGGCAAGATGGTGCAAAGCTTTGATTCAACACGATCAGCGAACCCTCCATCGGCAATTCTCGATAGGCCTCCGAGGAAAGGCTCAAAAACTCGGAAAGGCGAACTTCGCACGCCTGTTCGTGCAGAAGTGCAAAACGAAACCGATTCGGCTATTCCAAAAAGCACACCGGAACCAGTGACAAAGAATAAGTTACCTGGCGAAAACACAGCGAGCATTCTGGGCTTCCGCGCCATTCAGAAGAAGCTTCCGTTGATGGATTTGCATGAAAGTAGTGTAGAATCTCTCGACGACGACCTTCTTGGTAAGCAAGCTTCTATCAGCAGAGCCATATATTCTGCCACTTCTTCAAACCAGGCTGAAACAAGTGAACATATATAGTAACACGTCTGTTAGAATGCAGAAGGCAAAGAGTTGTCGACTGTTCTCGACTGTCGTCGCCCTCACGTCCCGTGCTTCGCGAGGAAAGGCTCTGTTGATTCATGATTCATGAACCTATTGCTCTAAATGTTGTGTTTTCGGTTCAGTAATTAAATGTGAGCAAGTGTCAAATACACTAAGGTGCACAGCGGGCAAAACATGACCTCGATAAAAATCACACTGTTTTGCTGAGTTCAGCTGCGGTAGAAACTTGTTTGATCGGAAGAAGTGATCGTGAAAGAAAAAGTTTAGTTATGTAATCCTTCCGTCCTAATCGTTTTCAAATCAGCAGTCACGCATTTCAGGAACGATACGCTTACTGTATCTGACCATTTCACAATTCCTACAACCCCTGCTCTTTCGCGCTTTTCTTAGTCGCATTTCAAGCACAACCTTTCTTTGGGTAGACGAATGATGCATATTACAGTCTTATTAAGTAATAGGACATTAGCACTTTTAAATACGCAATATAGGTGAAATAAATGCGACTTAAAGAACAGGGCTTCTGATTTCAAAAACTCACAAACTTCCCCTTTGGCTTCTTGGAGAAGTATTGCGAAACTGCCACTGGGTTGACCAAGCAGTCGCAAGAATTGGCGACTAATGATAAATTGCTTTAAGCTCAACCATTCCTTTTTGCAACCTTTTTATCAACTCTCCTGCCAAAATAATTTCGTTTTTCAAAGAATCAGCCCGAAATGTGGCAAAAATCTTGGTGATGAGAAGGCCACCTTTAGATGACATTTATACACAACATTGTACTATTTGAGAAAAGGAAAACAATTTTGTGGTCTTTTGATGAAAGTAATGCCGCATGAGTTTCACAAGGACGGATTGCTGATGAAGTGTATAAGAAAAGCTAGGAAAAGCAAGCTAATTTTTGGGGTCGTTTTCAGTGGCGAAAGTTATTGAACAAACAAATCGCCTGAGTGCTCAGCATCGTGCAACTGTTCAAGCAACCTTCATGGAGATGGAGAAGGATGCCGTACGGAACGGGCTTCAAATTCTTCTTAGGTAGTGCTTGTTTATGAAAGCATTTATTTTAACAGCGAATACATGCTTCACAGATGTGAGCGTCAGATGAATGACATATAGAGGTGGCAAAACCAAACCTTTATACAACTCTGATTGCTCGGATTTTTCTAACATATTTTTACGAATAGGTGCACTCGCTTGAGATGAGGAGAGGGGCACGAGGGTGGTAGGAGGGGTCGAGAGATACGCATACTGCGTCTCTTCTGCGGATAAAATTTGTTGAGAACGACAAATATAGATGTTACATCTTTTGCGCGAATCGCAGGAAGCACGATACGCTACATGACGTCACTCGAACAGTAGGTGATAATTCTGCAGCTTTCCGAGTCACAATATTAGTGGAATTTAGTTACTGTTGCAGTATGTTCTCCGATCATCCTCAATACAAAGGGATCTGGCCACAGTTTCGCAACGTCCCAGACAGCGCTCTCATATCAACACCCGAACTTACCAAACACAGTCGCGTCTACATGACAGTAAGTTACTTCATTTCAGGAATTTCACAGTTTTATAAAACCGTTTTGCGAATGGTAATGTAAAGGTTATAAAGAAAACAAAGAGCGCCTATCTGTGTTTGTTTTAGACACTTAGAATGAATATCTCACATGTGAACAACAATTCATTCGTAAAAACTAGACATCGTTCAATTTGATTTGTTTCATTTTTTTTTTCAATCAAATTTCCACTAGGACAGTAGCAATTTATTACCATATGTGCACAATGTGCACAAACATCGCCTTATGGCAAGTCTTTTTCAAGGCAGCTTCGATTTCCTAATCCGTTTTCAGTTACTCCTTGGAATCACTTCCGAATACGCGTTGATTACTAATGACAAAATTTAGTCTGTTTTTGTTAGCTGTTTGAGGAAGTAGGCGAATGAAATAAGACCTGAACGAATCCAAACTATTTCAATGAGTGCAACAAATGTTACCGTTGGTTGACGATATTGTTTTTCCTTATTCCGTTTGTTCCCTTCTCCGCCTTCAATCTGTTAATGACTGCAGGCCTTGCGAAAAATAATGGACACAATCGACCAAAACGAAGAACTTGCTTTTGTGCTTAAGCGAATTGCGAAGGCGCATATAAAATGGAATGTACACAAGCATCATCTTATGGCAAGTATCTTTCTTTTTAAGGAAACTTTGACTTCCTAATTCGCTTTTAGTTACTCCTTGGAAACACTTCTGAATACGCATAATACGCGTTGATTACAGTGAAATAAATTGGACCTTAACTTTCATTCAATTTATTAATATCTTTAGCAGCAGCGGATTTATTAGCCGAATCTCTTGACAGAGGTTTAAGGTCGCGTTCCGAATTTTGGCAAAAGTGAGGGGCCCTCATTTCTCTAATAATGTTTTTAGGAACTTTCATTATTCGAGGTGCTAATACGACAGCATAAGGAAGCGAGACGAAAAAGCAAGCATCTGCATTTGTCAAGCAGTTCGGATTATAAGAATCGTACCTTACAATTTTTATAGAGCTGTTATTAAATCGGCTTTACAGAAAAGGTGTAATATATATATTCCCCCCGCTAACAAACTATAGTTGGCATGAAGAAGCTTTTCAATTAGCTTTACAAGTATATCCCCTCAATTTCGTATTGTGGCATTTTCTGGAGTCATGATGTCATGGGAATTCTTCCTTCTCTTCCCCCTCTCTCCCCCTCCCCCACCACCTCATCTCCCTTGTCGATTTCTGACCATTGAGTCCTCCTTGACCTGGATCTGGAAATCACCTCGCTTATTTCGCCTTAACAATGCCGTCAATATGCTAATAGCACAAACTGATGCTAGAAAAAAACACTAGAATATTTGCAGCATATGGTGAAACCGGTCATAGAAATGGCGCAAGAAAAAGCCGGCTCTCAGTTCGAAGCGCCTCAGGTGGCCGGTGCTTGGACAACGCTCTACGACGTAATTGCGAATCTCATCGACATCTACCGTAAACTGGAAAAGCGAGACAGCTTCCATAAATAATTCTCGTTTTGCTAGCTCAACAGGAATGCATGTATAGAATGCATTGTACTTGTCATTCCTGAAAACAATCCTCATAAGACGCTCCTCCTCCTTGATCGCAATATTGTTTATTTATTGAGTTTCATATGTTACTCTCATTAACAGCACTCTTCGAAACGTTTTCCGCATAACGCTTCGTTGCACTTCAAACACTCCGCAGTTTTGCAGCAGTTTCACTTTGTCACTGCTCAGCATATCGAACAGCTCCGGCAAACAGTAGTGATGAAGTCGTCCATAATTCCATCATGATCATCTTCTAAAAATCCCTGCCAAAGGGCATCACTTTGATTTTTCGTCCAGGAATCGATAATGCGCATTCTCATACGCCGTCGGCGTCACTGTTATGAATCAGAAGCTACTAGTATACCATCTACGGGAAGCTCAATAGCTCCTAGAATATGAAGCACTTAAGAACACTGTTTGGCTGTACTGCGCAAGACATTGTGCGATAGCGTCAAACGACCTTAATTGCCACCAAATAAAGGTTTCGCACCGAGTTTCGTCTGTCGTAGGCGCGGGTACTACGAGGACTCCTCCGTTACTTTCATCTCTTCACAGCATGCATTTCCATCCTCACTCATGCACATAAACGGGGAATGTAGTTGACTCTTGGTTGTTAGCAGTTGGCCGCTTGAACGCTTTACTGTTGGGCCAGGTGCCTTCTTTGAAATGTTTGGCGAATGATCATGTGGCATTCCTCATAGGCCAGCTCTTTTTGGACCACGTCTTACTAAGCTCGTCATTACTGAGGCAGTTGTCACTGCGCCATCTACTATGGGGCCACATGTTGCCTCAGCTAACAAGTGAGAGCAAGTCAGCTTTGATAAATTTGACTCCTCTGTAGTAGCACCTTACGGATAAGTATAGCAAAGATTTGCTCGGGCTTTAGTGGATTAGAACGAGCGATCTCGCCGCAAGCTGCAGGCCAAAACAGAACACGTCCCCGCGGTTGCCATGGCTTGAGGACGCGTGCTGTAACGCACACTGCTGCAATACGGCGTTCGTCATCCTGTTGTTGCGCCCTCAGGACTGACTAATTTTAGCTGCATCCTCATGACCGTGTCGAATGTTGCTGGTTTACGTCTGCTTGATACCTGTTCAATGACAGCCGCTTTCTTTTCATGCTTTGGTGGCGTTTTTGTGAATTTTGGCATATTTTACTTTTTTTGCCCGATCCAATCTGTTTTCTTAATAAAAACCAGAGAGAGCAGTACGCTACTGAATTTTAAATAAAAACCTAGCCCATGCGTGGCCTGCATGTAAGTACCGTGCAAAACGATCTTCGCCACCATTAAATGGCGCACTGTTCACCACGTCTTCGTAATCACCCGCTTCATATACTGTGTATATTTTGTGGTGCGTTTGTTTTGCATATGTGAATAAATGCAAATGTGAATGAACGCTTGTTAAATTGTTATGCAGAATGCCGTCTATCGATGCGATCGAATTCGCGGAGTAATTCTTTCGCAACTGTGGTCGGCACATTGTTGGACATTCTCGAACGTGCACGCTGTTGCTTGCTCGTTTTTGCTTTATAAAAATGTGTGAAGAGTATTGAGTTCTTGTACTTTTATATTTAGCAATAAAATACTTTCGTTTGGTGATTATTAACAACTTTGTGTACACCATGTCACGCCACTGCTGACAAGACGTCAACTTCTATATTACTACATACTTCCCTGTTATTTTGACACTACTTTTGTACAACTTCGTTGTAAAGACTGTGGCGAGGTGGGGGGTGGGGGGAGGGGTGTGTTAGTTGAGGAAATTTCGGCTTCTGTGGTAGACAGAATCAGCATCACACGTTTCATCGAGTGACAGTGTTAACTAACAACACTGCCATATAACAGTGTTGTGAACTTAGCGTTTATCTGTTTGGGTTGTCATAGAATTCCTTCTACATCTTTGGGAGAAGTGAGCGTGAACCGACCTAACGTTTTCAGGAATCGATGTTTGCGACGAGCTGATCCAGATGGGTGATCGCCATTGCCATGCTAGAACGTTTGTTGGCTACGATCTTGGATAAGGATCAACTGCGAGATCAGCTGATCAAAGACGCATGCTCTCTCCGTGTTGTGAATACCGCCCGTTTTGTTGCCTCATTCTACCTCGGCCTTCCTCTTCTCGTTGCTCACAGCCCAGACGAACCACTGCCAACGCTGTATGAGTGGCCATCGCACAGCTCGCAAGGTACAGTTTGAGTGAAAAATTGCACCATGTTAGCACATTTTCAATACCTCAACCGCAAGTATTTTCACCGTTACTTACGTTAGGATTTCGTTGAAAACATGCTGTCCTACTGGATACGACAGCGCCACTCTTCAGGGCTCAGTTAAACGTTTTTCGGCTCCTATGGTACGTCATCTCCCTCTCTTGTTTGGTCCTGTGTTCGGCCAGTATTAAACAGCACAACTACTCCATATTTCCTTTGGCTGTGAAAGGTTAGATCTTTTATTGGACAGGATAAGATTTCTGAAAAAAAAAGAACGATATTGCCACTTTCTTTTGCTCGAAGCTGCCACTTTCCTTCTGCAGTCTTTATAAACGATGTGAAGCGGTCGCTTTCTGTGAGATGTATGTGCCAGAATGCTGAAAATGATGAGTCAAATCAGGCTGATAAGTGCTTAAATTGATTTTCGTGTTCCATTCTCGTGTCCGCCATCAATTACGATTTATATTGCCCTTTCGGATTAACTACTGAAAAATTAGCATGTCTCGTCGAATCGAAATGATTTCAAAGAGGCGTTCGCTAAACCGTCCAACATTTCAGTTGCTCATGAAATCTTCGATGAAGTCGATCGCACCTCGGTAGGCAATGAAATCAGCGAGAAATATTCTCATCAGTTCCCCGCCATCATACTATGGCTTTCGAAGAACTATATAGAAACGATTTATTATGCAGATCAGTTTTGTGATCTTAAGTCGCAAGCAATGCTGCGATTTCTCATCGACCGAACACTCGGGTATTCGTTTGAGCACACTCTTGTATGCGAACGAACAGTACGTGCGTTTTCATTTCGTCAGTCCCAACACATTTAGAGAACGACAACCGTTCAGAAGGTGGTTACGGTGAAATTAGGTTGTGTGCGGCTGATTATATGGGCTAACACGTTTTTTTTTGAATGGGAATATAGTGAATTTCAAGGTAACACTGCCAAAACGTTATCACTTCCGACAGATGTCATTCTTAGTAAGAGTTGCTGTCATTTGCAGACTCCTTCCTTCAAACTTTTGTTTCAAGGGACGGAGGCAGCTGAGCTTGATCGACTTCGTTGACTTATGAAAAGTGACAACAGGCAGCTCTATCAATCAAAATATGCTGTCATTTCACTAGAGCAGCACGAATTATAAAAGTTTTTGCAATCTTCGTTAAATTCTACCTGAAATAAGGGCGCTAAGAACCCGTGAGCGTCAGTTAGAGGTGTAAAGATCTTCTAATGAGGTTTTGATTGTAATCTTGTGATGCTTTAAGCTCTGTAGTTGTATGAAGCATAGCCAAAGTTTTGTCACGAACTACGTTCGCGTCTGTTCTTTTTTTGTTTAGTTTCTGTCCTTCGGAGGTTTTTTAGATCGCCATTTGATCATTACTAATTTTATACGAGCTTACATTTGAAACGCAAATTGGTCAGTCGTCTGTTTTATGTGTGCACTGACGGTTTTAAACCATCGCTGAGGGACGTTGCCTTATTTACGTCAGCGGTAGTGGAAATAATCCGCAGAATGAAATGCTAAAGTTTTCTTCAGTAGAAGTTTCAGTTTTTGTTAAAGTTGGTGCATGTTTGATTTAGATGAAAAGTGAAAAACTGAAAAGTTTGAGCGAATCGTATTTATATGTCGAGGATGTATTTTCACTGCTCGCAAATGATTTACGGTCTCTTCAGATCATTGCATCGTTTGCCACCTCTCCTTTTCTTGCTTTTTTGCTTTTTCCGTCTCCTTTATCTTCAAATGCTCCTTCGGCAAGTTTGCGAGTTCAGTCCGAAACCAAACTACAACTTGCGGCTATCACTGTTTTCTCTCTGTCTTTATCCCTCTCGCCTTCTATCTAATAAGGGTAACCAGCTCATGAACAGATTACTGTGTAGGAAAAAAAATCTGGAACGATATGTGATCAATGGAATATTATAGGAGTGATAATAACAGCAAGTTTGCTGCTCACCCTGATATAAACAATGATAAGGTTCTATCACAGAAGTAGTCCGTAAGCGTACATTGTGCGACAATTTGTCCATTTCTTTAGTATATATAAATACAACGCCGAAAGATGCAACACTTTTCGTCCCCAAAAAAGTTGACCGTTCATTTTCGTGTCAGTTTCCAATTAACACGAGTTTTATGACACATATGGAGTTCGCATTACTCCAGCCAGCGAGCGAACCTCAAACTGACCTGTACAGCGACTGTTATTGTCTTCCTGTTATTATATACATACCGAAAGCAAATAGGGCTGGAATTATTCATGTTACGAGTTTTGTGCGCTGCTTGAGAACTTCCGACTATCGACGATACTATCTCCGTTTTTCTGAAATATTGACTTTTTAGCGGCCATTTTTTTCATCGTTTTTTGGTCCCCAGAAATTTCCGTTCTTACTGAAATTACTCACTTAAATTAAATGGTGACGTTTGATATTAACTAGGCTAGTCTGTTTGCAGGTTAGATCTTTTGAATGAATACTGCAAGTCACTGGTCGAAAGTGCTTTCGAAGACCTACACGAACTACGAGTCGACATGGCGAGTTTGGCGAAACAAGAGCGGAAATGGGAAGCGATCGTAGTTGCTTCTCTTGAGGTTGACGCAGTGGCTGGTACATTGATGGTACCATTTGCACGGCAACAATTACTCACTCATATGCAACACACATTCGCCACAATGCAACCCACTGTACCTCAAAGCAGCCATGTAACCAATTTTATTTTTTTCACTAATGGTTCATCGAAGATCGAAAAGAAATTTGAGTTGACTGAAGTTTTGAGAATTTCATATGAGTTGTTTTATGTTGATTTCATATGAGTTGACTGACGTACTTAAGTGAGTGATCTTTGAAAAAAGCACGTTAGCATTTGGATCGATTGTTGCGTTACAGCGTTGCAGGTAGATTATTATAACTGTATATCTATACGCAAATATAAAAAATTTATTGATTTCATGCTGAGATCATCTTTATGTACAATTTGAAATTAACTTTGTAGATAGCTATTACACGATTATAAGTATGCTTATGTTTCTAACTGATTTCTGGAATTGAGTGGTTATTGCGTAGAGGAGCGAAGCAATTTTGCAGTTACCGAGGCCTCCAGTTTACATGCTGCCAACGTGGAACGGCGAGGAAGGCCATGAACAAGCCAACTACTTCAGGCTGCATGTGTTAGTGCACGCTTTCGCAACTCTCCTCAGAGAGTCTAATGTTCTCGTTTCGTGTATTGATCACTGTTGTTTGAGCTTTGCAGCATCATCATCTACTCAGGTGTGCATTTATTTCTGTAAGCGAATATGCGTGCTGTGAATCCTTGTGGAAAAGAAAATGCCATCAAAAGTTCAGTTTTTTTTTCTTGAGGAAAAACATTAGGATTATCATTGATATGAAAGAACATTTCCGTTTAAGACAAGAATTATTAGCCGTTTCGACGAGCAGACGCAGTTGCAGGTCACCTTGTGCAATGTGCACACCATTTGGACCATACTGCAGTAGTGAATATTTCATCTTTTTTGCAGTCGTATATAAATAGTATTGGCATGATTTTTTTCTGACAACTTCTTATCGTGTGCAAAATTCACTTTCATTTTCACCGCCTTTTAAGTGTGAGCGAGAATGAAAACCAAGCGGGATTAGAATAATGCAAGGTTGCGTCTTAACTATTTTTAATTACAAGGGGACGTTTTAATTGTGAAATACCGTTAACAGATCTCGAAATTACTAGTCGTATAGTGCGCTGTTTCAATTGTTTTAGCATGTCTATCTCTGGTGCACACGTTCCGTATAACTTGCATATCACTTAAAGCTATCTGTTAAATGTATATAAGCTACATTAATACACACATGGTGTTCAGCTAACGACGCACCAAATTAACTTCTAACAGTTCGTGATAGAAATTCTCTTTTATCTTACTACTCTTCAACACATTTTCCTTGAATGCTTACTTTTCCGCACTCTTTTCTCACCGTGCTATAACAGCCGTATATATTTCGGTCTCGGAGAAATATTTGTTATTAGTATCGTTTATGTGGTTGTGCGTTGTATCATTGTCTGGGCTTTTCAGATCAATACTGCTTTCACTGCATATGAAAGTAAGAAGATGAAGAAGCGGAGTTGCCTCAAAAATTTAAGCCTGAAAATATAACGACGTTTGCCCTTTGATGGGTGAAATGAATCTGATTAATAGATGAGCCTTTGTAAATTTTTTTTTCAAGTAGTCTTAACGCGTAAGGACTAAGAGTGTGATAACGACTAAACAAAATGCCGTCATCAAGTGAGAAAGTGAAGCGTTTTTTTTTCTCCTTATGGACCCTGTTAATATTCCCTTCTTTATAATTCACTGAGAATTTAAAGTAACAGATCTATTGAAGGTTATTGTAGAATCGCTTTCAGGGTCTCGTTTCTGTACGTCGATCTTCTGATGCTGTCTTGAAGCAGACATCTGCTCACTGGATAGAAAGTTTCATGGAATTTTTGCTACTAATGCTGCAGCTAATTTATAGGGATTTGTTCTCCATACAAAAACGGTTTAACTCGGTGAGTGTACTTTTTCCCTGTTATCAAAACAATTTGAAATAAACTCTAGGTGTGAATTCTACCATGGTGAACACTGCGGAAGACTGACAAACTGGAAGCGGAATAGAAACATTAAAATTAGCAGTGTAAGCGGTCGTTCCTTCTCTAGCTCACTCATTTATAAAGGGAATATAATTATAGCAATTAGGAGTGAATGTGGAAAGGAGCTTTTTCCTACTACGAGAAGAGGAGAGATTTATTCGTTGTACTGTCGTTAATTTCGTTGTTAGGCTTGCATAGAAAGAACAGCTCATGACCTCATAATTGTAAATCAAAAGAAATACTGATAGAAGGCAAACACAAATTCTTACTCGTGAATAATTTTGGTATTGCTAGTCATATTTGTTTTCCTTCTCATCCCACCACCCAACACTCCTCATCCTGTTTCGTCTTCCTTTGAAAGCATTCCCATAGGATAAAATTTTCTACTTCTCTTCGAAACTTGTTTATAACTTACTTCGCTCATATGTATAATGCAAATTGATTTTTTTTTGTTTCCAGCAGGATGATTCATCTTTTCTCAGTGGTTTTTCACTAACATTCATCGTATTCATAATGCTTTTTATGCGTTTTATAGTTTTTGTATTTTGTTAAAGTCTTTTATGGAGCGACGCTTCTTAGCGCGCGTTTGTAGGGGTTGCAGGTGCACTTAACGAATATAACGAAATGTACTGTTTGAAAACTTACTTGTGGCCGTGTGAACTGTGGCAGTTTGTTTTCTAATGCAGTTGCTTAGGACGATGCGGCTATCACGATGAAAAAATACAAAGCGTTACTATTGCTAACGGGCGATGATTGTCTTCATGAAAGTATGGGAAGGTAAGTTACAGCCATCCATTCTTCGGACACTTTCGAAATTTTTGGTTACATTGCCGTATCTAAAAGGGCCACTACTCTTTTTCAGTATGCGGGCGACAAAAGCAAAAGGCACGAAGACGAGTAAAGTTAAGAGAGGGCGAGCGAAGCAGTGATAAGGTTAAATTTAGTCCTAAGGGGTTGTTGCGGCTTTTTCAGCTGATTTTTTTTTCAGCAGATTTGGAAAACTGTTGCAGAAACATTAAAAATGATTTCTTATCATGTGTTGAATGAGTGCCAAGAGGCGCGCTGTTGAAAATATGATCTTTTAAAGGTGGATCAGCGAGGCCGACGTTGGGGATATCAAACAGATTTGCGCCTTGTTTGATTACTTACGTTCAAAACCCTCAACAACACCAACCAGAAGTGAATATGACGTCAAAAACATGCACCTCTGGGCGCATGGCTTTCTTACTAAAAAAGTAAGTATTCATAGAAATTCGAGAGTGATATATGGCAAAACTAATATGCTCGTAACTGTGGTTACATGTTAATTTTTGTTATGATTTTGCACTGCGTTTAGTCTATTTTATGCATGATCGTAGAATCGATCAGTCTCATTGTTCATTCTTAATAACATAAAGCTGATGTAACAGCAGCATAGCAGTTTTTGGGAACAAATGATATCTTCTATGTTTTCCTTTTCAGAGGATATATATTAAACAGTCGAGTTTCATTACAAGATGTCTATCCTCAGAAGCATTTTGTTCAGTGGAAGAGTGCTGGGCTTGAGTGTACCAGCGGCTGCCAGTTTCTTGTTAGCTTATCGAAAACTGTCACCAGAAGCAGCGGACTGATAAATTTTCATGGCTGCCCAGTTGATGAGATAGTCAGAGTAGAATACGAGATCACTAAGCCTAAATTCTCTTCGATTCTTCCAGAAACTGACTTTTCTTGAAGGTTATGTTTTCACCTCCTCGTAGACCTTATAACGTATTGCCTCTAAGCGAATAAAATCGACAGTCACATTATGAACACATGATGCTGTTTTGAATTTGCTTTTCAGGTTTTAACAAATAGAGCTTCAAGAAACTCACTCATAAATATGGAGCAACTTCCTGCAGTGCAAGTACCACAGGTAATCTCGATAAAAGTTCTGACTTATCTGTGAAATAATATGATCAATATTCGCTAAGAACTGTCAGTGATGTGGCAGTTTTCAGAGGGAAGCGGATGTTTGCCAGGTCATACTTTTAGATTGAAAAATAAGCTTACGAGCTCTCGCTTGATCGTTCTTTCAAAATAGAAACCACGTCGTTGTGTACAGATTGAAAAATTTTTGTATTTGAATTAATTTAATCAAATGTCAGCAGAAGCTCTTTAATGAGGAAACTGTGGAACCGAGCTGTTTTGCGAAGGAGCTGGCATAAACTAGCGAAATAAACGCATCGGCACCGAAGAAGCGGAGTGATTTCAAAATAGCAGTCTTATCGAAAAGTCTTAATTCCATGGTTTCATGCTTTTAAGGTGTCAAACTTACGTGCTTGAAAGGTACATCACTTGTCTTGACATTGTGATGATTTTTCGCTAGAGAACGCACCAATTTGTGACAGTTCACAGGTAGTGAGAATACCTCACATGCAGCATTAGATCGATTTTAGAAAGTAGTTCGCTTCATTGGGATGTATCTTCTCACTCGACTCACAACGCTACAATATTGCAGCCATTGGCAATCAGTAGAGGGATTTGGCGGCCGCTGTTTTTCGCTTCCTCAACTAATTCAATATTTTGTCATTAGCATGCTGAAAGTGAAATTCCAAACACTTGTATTATTGCTCCTCATGTGTCACAACTGAAAATCTTTTCAGGTCTCTCAGTCGATTCTTTGTCGTGCGGAGTTTTTGGCCGAAAACTGGTCGTATCCGGTTACTTATGACGAGCGTTATATTGGAATGAGCCTTCTGCTGTGTCCCAATCTTTTCGTTTCCGCTAACGTACAGCAAATCGAGGCAAATCCTTCTGACGCATCATGTGTATCCGTGTCGAGAAAGTTACGAAGAGATATGCGATCAACAGTGAAGCGACTTGAAGATGCTGATAACTCTCGCCTAGCCCATGAATGCCTTTCTGAGCGAATGGCTCACCTCAGCAATTCAGGTTTCGAATTCATCCCTACGGAGGCAAGCCTTCAGAACAGTGCTGATGCAGTGCTGCGATTATGGCCTCAGCGAGAGTGTACAGAAGCCGATCGACAGGAGACAAAAGTCGAGCGCAAACTGAATGCCGAAGTCGCGTTACTTGAGCGGAAGGCAGCGCGAATATCAGAGTATATCAAAAGTTCGCGAGAGAGCGTAACGAGAAACAGCAACGCGTCAAGTCGCTCGAAAGAAAGCGGCATACTGGTCGACGCGGGAAGCGACGGTGACTTGGCGGTACGTGTCGATTCAGACAAGGATCTGTTTTCGGTTCCTAACTCGGCTTTCATCAACGATGAGATCCATTCGCTTGACTCGACTAGATCGCCCGATCGACCCGATATTGAACCTCTCGACTTAGGTCTTCTGTCTCCTCAACCTAACGTCCGAGCTCATTCGAGCAGTACTCAGTTGCCTCATGCAGCTGCCAACTTATCACCAGCTACGCACTCACCAGATACTGGCTACTTTGAAGAGAGTCTACCTGGCTGGTTGAAACTGATTCCAGTTGAGAAGCCAAGACCGCTTCTCAGTCTACAGGTGCAACTATCTCCTAAATACAACGGTAAGCTTTGTCGAATTTCAGTTGTTTTGATTTCTCTATCCGTTCTACTAAATCACGTTTCGTTCGCAAAGTTGAAATTCTTCGCCGCACTGTACGGTATACATACATGAAGCTGTCGATGCTTTTCAGCCTCTTCAATGGTAGGAGTTTGGCATACTTTCATATAAGCAGTTTTAGCATGCATGACGGCAAAGTGGTCTTGTGGACCAGTCTTCTGTCACAAAATCTCTTGTTTATTTGTGTCCAGATTCGTACAATTGGTACAGTTCGAACAGATTGATAAAAGCCTTCGTTGGATCGATTATATTGGACATGAACAGTGTGTACTTATTTTAGAGGACAAGCCACACAGCCATGATGTTATATCGCCGAAATTGGCGCCTGATAATAATGAAGCAGCTGGCTCGTTGCCTTCAAAGCCGTCGAACGTGAGCCGCAAATTCGAATTGGTCACTGTGATGTCGCCCTATCAAATGCCTCTTTTGCGTGATAACGGCTAATGCCGTACACGCATCCATTGTTGTTTGATCTCAAATAAACTCTTGATCGTGCGAGCTCCGAAAGCCTTAGTATAAGGTAGTGTTAAGCGGCTAGTGGAGAACCCTTGCCAATTTTAGAATTTTTTCTTCACTCGTAAACGCTTGTTCTCACTGGTCATCGCCTCTCTGCAACAGCCATACCCCGCGCAATGCTGCTGCAGTGTTTTATTTAATGCTCAGTCGCATATGTTCAATGTCTTTGCGTTTTTATTATGATTGCTATTATACGAGGTCATTCTCAGTGTGTTACTTTCACCGCTTAGGCGTTGGTTTGGGAATGCGGAAGTTGTATTCCTGAACTGAGTCTGTTTTCCTTTGTGGTGCAACCACGATGTCAACGTTGCCCAGAACGATCATTTTACACAATGGGCTTGGAAAATGCGTTCGTGGGATGTATGTTCGGAACCGGAAACGACCTCATTTGAGGTGCACATGAGAATAGCAACAGAAGAGACCACTGTTTTTCGCCATAATTAATGGTTCATCATTTGTAAGTGCATCTTAAAATAACCTCTGTCAAGAAATTTTTGATGACTATCCAAGATGCATAACCGCGGCAGTTATTACTTATATAAAAGTAGAATGCCGTGCATAAACGAGAACATGTTAAGTTTGTCCCCTACGAATTTATTATGCGTTGTTGCAAAAGTGTTTGGCGAAATTGGTTTGGCGGTGTTTGTTCGGAAGTGAGAAAGAGGAATTTTATTTCTACAGCTCGCACAAAACACACTCCTTGTTAAGCACAACTCAATTATTTATGATGACGTTTTATGTGAAGACAATTGGCAACTGCATAGTTAGAGTACTCTTTTTATTTTGTTGGTGCTATGCTATACAAATTATAAACAACGATTTTCACATCTGTATTGAGCACTAAGCGTCTAGATGATCGCACTCTTCACTAAAGGCTACAGAAACGATATTGCACATCTTAGTGAAGAACAAACTTTGCTTGTACCTTAGTAAGCGTGAAGTTGCTAAGTCCCAAGACTATGAATGATGACAATTGAACAACTTCTATTAGGTCTGCAAAACGAGCGTCTTAAAATGCGCTAATCTCATGGCTTCGGAATTTCTTTTAGGGATTCTCATTGGTCTTTAAAAGTGCTTTTCCTTTCCGCGACGATGTAAATCTTGTGAAGAAAAAAAATCAGCTAACTTAATAAACCACAACCTAAATTTAGAAATTCAGTTTCGGTTTCACGAACTACTCACATGGAACCGAATGCACCACCATGTCAAATACTTAAATTTGGTTTTTGAACAAATCTAACCTGTTAAATATTTTAATTTTTCAGCTGACAAGCATTTTCATATCTCGCAATGATTCCACCAAGGCTCCCCTGAATTTGTCAACGTTAGTCGTAGGGCAACTTCTATAGGCGGATGGAGCATAAAGAATAGAATTTGCTTGGATGTTGTAGGAGCAGCCGTAGCCGTCTTTCACAACTGGTCCATAGCAGAGGTACGTATGTTTCCAACTTGTTGTCACCTGAAAAATAGACTGTTTAAATACGGAAGATGGAAGGATACTAAACGTATAAAATGAAACTGCCAACCACTTCATGCATTTGATATGCATATGTATAAGATACATACATTACAACCAAATCATTTCGACTTAGGCATGCGGTTACAGTTTAAGACGCTTTGTTTAATTTACTACATGATCTTCGATCGCACAATATAAACCGTTCTTTGCAGACGACGAGAATCCTCGCGGTAAATTGCATACAGCGATATGAAACCGTGGATGAAAGTCGCAATGGCAGTAATTTCCTTCTGGCAAGCCTCATGCAAAGTTGGTTAGAGTACGCGCAACGGCATGAGGAGGATGTTCAAGGAGGATGTTAGCTGGGTGAAAACAGTACTAGAAATTAACAGCGTCATTCATCCAAGAGTTGCATTCTTTCGAGAGCATATAATGCAACACGCTTAAACGCTTCCGTCTATGTTCTAATGATCTGTCAGCATTACGCAGAACTGTAACGCATATTTAGCGTAGAATGAACAAACGCCTCATACAATTAGGTGCTGCGTTCACAGCAGTAAAATGCGAGTATCGCTTTTGAATCTGGACTGTTGAAGATTTTTCGGTAAAGAACCACTGTGCTCAGCATGTGGACCTGGCTTGTCGAGAGAGGAAATCGCATCGTATCCGTCCAGATTGGGTCGGTGAAGATTTCTGGCAAGTGTGGCAGCTTGCCAAGCTTTACATGCTCCGTTGCCAAAACGTTCAACGCACAGAGGTGATTGTCAATACCGAAACCGGTGATATTCTGTAACATTTGAACGCTTGTTTCTATGAAAGGATCAAAAAGGGAGATTATCGGGGCCTGTAAACAGCAGCACAACGAGCCTGCTGCTTCCCACATTTTTATTTGAATTTTCAATAGGAGAACAGAAATTAGTGTTCCCGATTCGTAATTAAGTCTAAACGATTACTGCATACACGTTGTTAAGTTATTGCGTAAGCCGATCGGTGAAGGGGGTTCCCAATTGTTGGCAAAGAGCTCTTTCTGAATAGTTGCTTGAAAACTCAACAACGCCTCACCATTTTCCTTGCCGTTGACTATAGAAATTGCGTTTGAATTTCACATCTAAGAGAACGGCTTCTTCGCCATAACCATTAGCCGTTCTTTATTGCTCATAAATGGTCCGGTAGTTTCGACACAGATAGCATTTATTGATTACGTTGCAACATTTCTCTCATCGTCCTTTTTTTCGCTGACTATCGATTTAAAATTTCGAGCAGAGATCTCGAAATTTCGGATAAACACTGCGATCGGATAAACACTTCGATCGCGGATAAAACACTGGGAAAACAAGCTACAATGCTGTGTTTAGAGATTACTTAAAATGATCATGATACCTCTAGAGTGACCACGGCCTGCTTCTTTGCTGCCTCTTCAAACAGCTTTCGCTTCAGAGCCTGAAAAATCCAATGAAATTACCGATCCCAAGATGGGACAACATGTCTACATAAAGTGCCTCATTCGAATTTACAGCATATGATACTTCACCCTTTAGGGCTGATAAAACCTGTCATTCACATCATACGCCTCACCTGCGTCCCATACTTTTTCACTTCTATGATCCGTCATGTGTCTGTTCATCCGTTTTGTCCGGTAGATCCTTTAAAATCCAAAAAAACCTCAAAAACCGCTACCACTCCAGTTACCGAATAGTACCTATCAGGCTGAAGGAACACAGGAGTACAGGCTCTGTCAGAACATAAGATGCGCATTTAGGTGCTTTCGCCATAACTCTTTCCTTAGTTCTCAAAATCAACGGAAATGGAGGTCACTGCTTGGTATAAGACAAGCGGTTCGGTCAGCAACGAAAAAAAATTGAAGGAAACCATCATCTTCGACATCTAAACCTCGGGATTTTTCAAAAGTGATTGTGCGACGACAGAAGGGAATAGTTCGTCGAAAACGAAGCACTGGATAACGTAACATGAAGATTGTTGCAAGGTAGAAACGTGGAATTTGGCGCGACACCGCAGTGAAAATTCGCACGACCAGTAAGTTGCTTTAACAGTTTGCTTTAGGTTGAAGTTGGAGTTTCGTATCCTAATCGGTACAGCTCTTGTGGCTGGGTCAGAGCGATACAAATGCGAAGCATATCAGTTGTTCCATCTGACCGACGCAATAACGCTGCCGAAACAAATGCAAATGATTGTTTGATTGTTACCAAATTACTGATTGCAGAAATGTAAGTAAATTAATGGGTAAGCGTATGCTGACCAGTGATTTGCGTCTGTTCATCATTGTCTCAACCCAGAGTAACGTTTCGGGCGTTGCCGCTCTGATGTTGTCGACCCGTCCATGAACGAATCGTCGAAGAGAGGCGCTTTCATACGTTGATACCAGCCGACCATGTAACCTATAATACAATTTGCAACCATGTTCCACAATTTACAATAAACAATAACGCAGTGACATTTTAACAGTTTCTTCTTTCGTATGTAGGCATATATTTGCTTTAATATGACCTTATAGGAAGCGTCACAAACAAATTAACATTATCTAGATAAAGTTGGGTTGTTGCGAACCAACCTGTAGTAGGCAAGTTGCATGGAAAGCTGTACAAAGCCATCCGGACTGAACGAGCAAGATTTAATGAAATCTTTGCCGAAATCTTTGAATTCCAATACCCTCAGCTCCAAATCGTTGGCCAGCCTACAAGCAAATGTTGTTAAGAGTCATATTTTACCCTTCACATCACTCAAGCAAGCGATGAAGTCACTTACGCGTCGAAGGTTTCGATCTGCTTATTAAGAAGCTTTTGTGCGGAGGAATCGATGTACCATGAGAGCGCTTTCGGCGTCATTACTCGTTTCACGTTGTCTGTCTGAAAACCTCAGCAATTAGTGAACGGCAACTAGTGTGAAACTCTGATATGGGCGTTGTTGCATTGAATGCCACTTTTTTTTTTCAGCACACGTAGCCGATGCTTTTTCAAGTTAGCATGTTATGATTCTTCCTGGTGCTCATAGTGATATCAGCTTGAAGTACCTTGTTAAATCAAATACAGGATCATTTCCTTTCCTTGATGAGGATGAGGCTTCAATTCATGGCAGTGAACTGAACTGATATGAAGGGTTGCTTTAAAATGTGGCAATGAATTGAACTGATATGAATGGTTAAAGTAAACATACGTTTTTGCTGTGTGAGTTTTGATTCGCGAGTCGAAGAGCGTATTCACCCATGTTTATTATAACAATACCTTCGGCCACTGAATGCTCTATGAGAAGGCCACTGGTGCCATCGTTAGCGACGATCACCTAATAATGTTTGTCCATTTAGTGAAGATTTGTATGCTTTATGATAATTTGCTAAAGGGTTGGACGATGTCGATAATTTTGATAAGACCTCCAAATGTTCATATTGTTTAAAATAAATGGAACTTTCTTGGAACAATGGCTGAACGTTTTATATTAAGGTTGGAACATAATTCGTGAATTATGCCACATGCTACTTAAGGTTTCGTCACCACTGAAAAAGTTGAAATTATGGCGGTAATCACAAAAACAATTCGCCTCAAGGTTGTTTTTACGCGTCATCTCAACTATACTCTGGTAATTCAGGTGGACACAGTTCGTCACAGCGCCCTCTGTTAGCTGCTCATTTTTTGCCGTGTTCCTTTCTCCACAATGAGTAATTGTTTTTGACTGTTCCTCTGTAATTTTGTATGACAGTCGCTAACTGTCGTTCCGAATGTTGAGAATATCTGTAGAACACATCTTTTGATAACCTGCAGTGTGCACTGCCATTGGTTTTTTTTCCAAGTGGAAAGAGTTGCAGCTAACCTGTATTGTGATGTCGTACCATCTATTGACGCCCATTTTTTTACTGCCAAATCCGTGTAGCAAATGCAATCCACGAGTCGCATAGCTTGATTCGTTATCCTCTCGCCATCTGATCGAGTCGTTGATTCGATCAATACATACGGCGAACGCAGCCGAGCGTACGAGTGAAAATGACTCTTCGTTTTTTGGGACTAAAATTAGCTCTTTGGTCAAACTACCCATTAGGAAACTGAAAATAATCAGTAAAAACTGCTGGCGACTATTGGCAGAAGAAGCTTAAGTTACTATCTTTAACTTTGCACGGGAATATTCAAAGGTAAAAAATTTAACCTTCTTTCATTGTCGCCCAGAAGGCGGCAGCATCATCCCGATTGCCACACGTCGCTGCTCCGATCGGAATCACTGTACCGCCAGGACGATTCTCGCTCATGCGCACAATTTCGCTTAACTGATGAGCCATTTCGCTCTGCGACAACAGCTCGCCTTTCAGTCGAATGTGCATTATAAACGCCTATATAGAATATCGGAAATATTGTATTAGTTCGTGAAGCAGGTTCTTTCCCTTAAGTAATACTTGCACTGATCGGAAGTATTTCACAGATCAGACCGATTGATTCGCTAAATAAACAATACGAATAGAGGCATAAAATGAACAAATTCTTTCTTTTTCTAAAAACCTTATTCGCTGACCTAAGCTTTCCTAAATGGAGGATTAGAAAGGACTTAATGAAGAATGGTGTCCTAGTGGTTTCCTAGGAGGACCGGCGTTGTGAAAAAAGATTTTCCATAGAGAGATTATTCATTCGAGTTACCTGATATTTTATTTTTTTTCTCCCGACTGTGTTGCTCACTGCTCACCTAGTTCTTTTGCAGAAGCAATTCGTCTATAAAATTATTGTTGGCAGATTTTTTGGGCTGTTATCATGCCAACGATTTAAAGAAAACTCACTTTTCAGACCGCTTATTGATCCCGTAGTTTCAATAACCAGAAAGTCGCAATTTCCTTGTGTATTTTCTTCATACTGCTCCAAATACTAAGAGAAGTCAAAATCAGTGACGTCAGGGCAACAATATTTTTGGTGTGCACACCACATATATTTTAAGTTCTGATGTATACACTACAAATATTTAAATTCCATTGGTATGCAGAAGGCGGACGGTAGCTCAAGGGTAGAGCTTTCGCCTCATATGCGGGAAGATCCGGGTTCGACCGAGGCTGCTCCGCCAACGGATCGCCAGCAGGCTGACCACGAGGCGTTCCGAAACTGGTCACCACAACCATGCTTGGGTACGATTGTCGGCTGCATCGGAACGCGAATCGATGAGATGCAGCTACCGCCGTATTTTGAGATGCAAACAATTCGCCATGCTGTACGAGGCAATGTAAAAAGCACTCAAACTTTGCCGCATCAGGGGCTGAAGCATTTTGAAAACGTATGAAGCAAGCCGTATGGTGATGCGTACGTCTTCCACTTGCTACTGCCCGAGTGGTCAGTATGCAAGTAGATGTGTAAGGAGTGAAGGGTACCTGATTGTTGCACATGACGACTATGTGCTCATTCCAGCGATCAGTGTTCATATCAGGATCGAGCTTATAGTGTTGGATGTCAACCGGCGTGCACGCCTCTCTGTAGCAACGCAGCAAACGATCATACTGCCACATGCACATACGTACCTTGTTGACGCCCGTTGACATCTCGCGTTCCACGCGTTTCCTATTTTCGGATGCACTTAGGTAATGCTAGCGCACTTAACCGGAGGGCAATAATCGGAAATGTTAAAATTGCCAAAAAAATCATCGTCAGGAGCAGGTCACTGCTACGACGCAATAGATGAATGTCAGCCAGTTTCTAGACAAAATTATTATTTAAACACTAAAGCGCTAAAAGATGCGCCTAGTTGACCATCTCGATGGATGTCGTTACAAAGTGTGGTATGACTTAAACCTACATTGATATCTCCGTTCACAGTCGCTGTCGCGTAATCTGAAGCCAGTGAAGCATTCAGCATGTTGGGCTGACCGACATATTGGTTGAAGCTGTCTGTTGTCAATTGCCAACATCTTTTTGCAAACATTACATAATTCTTTCTTAAGGACGGTTGCAAATGTATTTCATAGGTAGAAGTAATATACACGTGCAAAAATAAGGGTCCAACACAGTAATCAGACGTTTACGTGAGTTCATTGGATAATATATTAAGAGCATTTTTATAGGCGATTTGTAGACTGTATTAAATGGAACGTGGTTTAGACATGCAGCGCATACCCTTTTTTTTCTGCTACGTAATGCTCAGAGAAGATACCAATAAATTTGAAGGCTAAGAAAAGAAACAGCAAAAACATTAAAAATGATGCAAGGGCGCGCATAAAGAGTAAAGTTCGGAAAGAGTATGATACAACACAAAAATTCGATACAAATGAACAAAATAACTCACTTGTCAATGAGATCTTTGTACTCGGCAATACCTCGCACTAGCGAAGCAGTATAGCTGCAAAAATCTCCTTTGAGCAGCATGTGCTGATGATAACAAACTAAGGCCAAAATCGTTCAACCTTTGGAAGCACATAAACTTTGCTGTTCAGTGATTCTCACTAAATGTACAATAATCTGTATATGCACACTTAACAACTGTTGTTCAACAGAATCTTTTACTGTTTGCTTTTACGGCAATTGGTGGTAATTTAGTGTTGTCCTGCTCTATACGCACCATAAATTTTACCTTTGCCTTTTTCATAGATGGCAACGCTATAAGACAAGCAGACTACAGAATGAACTCAAAAGACGGTGCGTCATATAAGTTTCGCAAATGTTTTTATCCACACTTACTGCAACATAAAGGGTTTAAGCGAGATAAGGCTGTCCCAAAAACCAGACGAATTTATAAGAGGATCAAGGCAAACGGAAAGGAGAAAGCGATTAGCCAAAAAATGTAACGTTAAGTAGAAAAGTGCACGAGTGGTGAAAAAAGAAAGTCAGGGCTTTCCAAAGTCGTCTCCAGTAATAAACAAGATCGATTGAAGGATCTGAGAACGATCTAAGGACCAACGTTTCTTCGAGTTCAACGTAAGTGCTTTCGAAATAATCATAGATGTCATTTTGTTCGTTTGTAGTACGTCAAGCGATGAACGTCACACACAAAGAAATCGATGTTTCAGTTAGCACTGCAGAAAATTCGCCATAAAAAGTGATTACTACCGAACAATCAATCGAAAAAATATTAGGGCATCTCATTTGACCACTAAAATAAGCCCTATGAAATGAATGGTATGGAAAAGTTACCATACTTACTTTATTTGCTCGTTCAAATTTCTGAACTTCTGCTGCGGAAATACGTAAACTGGATTTGAAAACATCGGTAATGGCAATCGCACTTTCAGATACATCTCTGGCAGCCAATAGCGATTCACCTGAACTTTAATTTACTCGTACAGCGTGAAGCGAGCAATTTCAACCGAGCAATTCCGAGGCCGTAAGGAATCGACAACTTAAGGTGAATGCATATGCATAAATTACTGGAACGCGACAAAAAACGCGACTAGAACGCGACGTTTTTAAAAGGGACATGAGATGATCGTGTTTGGTTAACGAAAATACGTGTGCTTCAGTTTTTCAATTTCTGATAGCTCTAAGTGTTTGGTTGTTGCTAATGAGCAGCAGTTTGAATTCGGTTCATTACTATCTGCTGGATGCAAACTCTAACTCCTTTCTCGGAGCATCTTTAACGTCCACAAGCGAAAATACAGCAACCATGGATAACCGAGAAGGCAATGAAATATCTCTTGAGCATAGTGCCAATAAATAGAAGACCACTTTCCGGAGGCAATATTGCTTCAAAAATCATTATTTATAAGGAACTAAAATGAGATATGTGGGAAGATTGAGCAAGAAACGATGAATAACGCTGACGACCTTTAGATGCTTCCCTGAGGGAGAATCGTACCCTTACCAACGGTTTTTTTAACCATCAAAATGCGTACCCAGTTCTCTTCTCGTTCTGCAATTTTTTCGAGTTTTTTCTGCAGTTCGATTCCAACTTTAAAGAACTTCGTAACAGCTTCCTCAGTTCGTGCGATTGCCTCGCTGTTTCCGTCGGCGACTACCCTCGCATATTCCAGGTATCTGCCAAGCGTATGTTCGATAGGTGGTACAGGTACCTTGGGTAGCGGTTTCTAAAATTATTTTTTAAAGTGACCCCTACTAAAACAATCATCTATTTAGTGGGATCCTCTGTGGCTTAGCGCCCATTGTGCACTCCTGATTAACGAAGATGGTTCCTTGAAATTCGAATTTTTCAGAGTGCAACGAGGTAAAATTTTAGTACTGAGATAAGCGTTCGAACATTCTGTGAGAGCTGGATGTGTATGGAGGTTATAGAGTATTTGAAGAATCTTTTTTTTTCCCAAATTCACATTTTACATGCAGTTTTCGTGGAAAAATCTTCGGAATTAAGAAGTGCTGAATATTTTCAGAAAAATCCATTTGCACTCGTTACCTTAACATCTGAAATTTTTCAACTGTCCATGCCGTGCGTCAATGAATTCCTTAATGACGATGCATACTACCGTTGTATGGTGGAATCGTTTTACCATAAATCTCATTGATTCGCAAAGATTATGTATCGAATTTGAAAATATTCTCTGAACAAGGCAACCTCATAATGCTCCACGCTAATGTTGCATTTCGATATATTTTTGTTGTTTGATTAACGGACTGAATGGAGTCTCGTCTGTAGTCGCTGTGAACGAACTCGAATTGACTTCTTCTTGTTTCATGTCGCTTAGTTTTTTTCTCAGCCTTTATTTGCGTCACTCTGCTTTTTGCTCACATCTTTTAAACTGATGCTACCGTTATTGCGATGTAAGATGAACAAATGGATAAATGCTGATGAGTAGTAGAGGACCACCATGATATACCAATATGTCGAAAATTGCTCAACATATTAGCATATCGCGGTGGTAAAAAAACTGATCCTGTATAATGTCGGGCTTGTTTTCATTGAAAAATAGGATTTATGGACCATATGAGGCCTTTATAAGGTGCCCAACAATTGCTCATCTCGAGTTCAGTAGGCGAACAATAGAAGAGGGCGACTCCATTCCACAATCTCATGCTTCGCACTGTGTCGTTGTTGTTTAAGTGTGTAAAAAGTTTCTATCTAATTGCATCAGCAGGAAATAAGCCGTTTTTCCTCAACACATAAAATTATATTCCTAAAATTCGTTCATTAAAAGAACTCATAAAATTTGTTGATATCCGTACTTGATTTAGCTGCACAACCTTTTAACAGCGGTGAGGTATTACTTCGTGACAATAGAAGCACGAGAATCATGTCAAGGGCGTCGTTATCAAGCGATGAGCGCATAACCAGCTCATACTTCTATTGTCTGAAAATATTACACTTCACTAACGGTAAAAGGTAGAGCAGCTAAACGTAGAAAGTTGTATTAGTGAGACGAACGGCGCTACTCGTAACATGATCCATTCGCACATCGCTCAGAAATTTCAGTTCGGTACGGTACATGAAAGCAGACAGCTAAACGTGTGGCATTCGAAAATAAACGTGAGAAAAAGCTCGACTTGCCTGGTTGAGAAGGTCGCCGACGGATGACTGTCCGTTTTTTGGCTTAAACGAATTTTTTGCAAAGAGTGAGAAAAGCTTGAATAGTTTAGCTGGTATGTTCCTATACATAGTTGTTTCTGCAAGTATTTTTGAAAATATATGATCGAGGAACTTGCTCATATGAAACATATTGTAAGGTTGCCAGTTGTTGACGTCTGGTCGCAATGACGACTGATTTCATTTACACCAACGTGAACAAATATGAGGGTGTTAACAATGGTTAGCGCATTAATGTTGACTGCTGTAGGGAAAGCAACAGAACATGAATGGTTGATGACGAATGCGCAAACGGAAGATGGATCGGCTGTAGACTGAAGGTGCTATCTGGACGATGGGATCATTTTACAAAACTAACCTACCGAATGCTCAGCTGGTTCCCTTAGAATATACCTGTACAACGATGCTTTTAATTCAGCACAGTTTCTTCATAATGTCACTCATTTCGATGTTACGCCCCTCATTAACAAGAATAATGATGTTGGTAATAATAATGATAATAACGCTTATTTGTAAGAAATAAATTTTTTTTTTTGTGAGACGTAAAATTTTGTGAGAAATTTTGTGAGACAATCCCCGTAAAATTTTGTGAGACAATGACGCCATTTCTAAAATAAAGTTTTGGTGTCAATTACTGCTTTGCTGTACTATTTATTACTCATTAATTGTATATTTTAGATATTTGCTGTTGAAGATGTCCGTAAACGATGCGCTACAGTTAGTTTAGAACTTATGCAGCCTAGGCAAACTAGCTATAGCGTATTTCACTTCGCTCTTTAAAAAGACACCGAAGCAAAATAGTGGGAATAATTATAATAAATAATAATAATAATAACACCAATAATAATGATAACAATAATAATAAACAATAACAAATAATAGCAATAAATGATAGTAATAAGTAACAATAATAATAATAAATAATAAGAAATGATAAATTTAATATTATGATAATAAGAGTATTAACAAAAATAAGAGCAATAATAATAACAACAATAATAATAACAATAATAATAAATAATCGTAAAGTTTATTTGCAGTTTTCTTTAAACGAAAATCAGAAAATTATTGTGAGCATTACAGAAGTGAAGCAATGCAAACGTATTATTCACTTGCGAAGTTTCGCACGCTTAGTTGCCTAATTAGTTACCTGAGACGAATTATAGTTGAGAAACCTTTCCAAAAAAAAATCTACGAATATGCGCTTAAATGAATTGAAATTCTGCATGCTAATTTCTTTTGCTATAAAAGATTGTGTGGTGGCGCCTAGATGAACAGCAAGAGTCAAGGATCGCAAAGATATTGGTCATCCGAAAATCCTATAGGCCCTTATGACGCTATTTAAAAAAAAAAGACGTGTTGTCAACATATCATAGATGGGTATGGAATGGGTATGTAAAGCTGCGAAATTTTTAAATATTTGAAGGTTCTCAATTGGAATTGACAAGTCGCTTGTCCCTACGGCGAAATTGGCAGAAAGGAAAATTGACGTATGCATCCAATACACCTCCTTTAAGCATCTAAACTAAACATCAATCTAACAATTCGCGCTAATGCAGATTCAAATCGTATATGAGGTGATCGAAGTGGTTCGTGAAAGTCAAAAAATGCAGCAATGTGTCCGCAAAGAACGTTCGAAGAAGTCGCACAACAGTGTACGCTATTTTTGTGATACTCTTCTGCTGAAGTAATCACTAAAAGTGGCAAGATTTGGCGATCACTTAGTGAAACAGCGCAGCACACGTGCATCACATTGCCTGAACAGCCAGCAACCAGATCCCATGGGTAATTCGAGTGTGCATCCTCAAGATTAAGCGTCCACTAATGAAATAGCCAGCCGCGCAGTCGCTTTTTGAATCTAATTAGAATTTAAACTTCTTTGCCTTATTCTTCCAACGGTGCGCTCTTATGATTTGCTCTTGTGCGCACCCTCCTTTGCTGTCTTCACTGCTTACAGTGATCAGCTGTCTCCCATCTTTTGCGCATTTACCTATGCATATTTCGATCACTAAAGCGTGCAGCAGCTCCACTTATGACTTAGAATAATTGAAATAGTTTTTCATTTTGGACCTAGTTAAAGAGAAAAAGGAAATTTATTGGGGAAACGATGATGAACTCTGGCAATCATTTATGAATGTCGATGATTCGTGAGCGTCGCTATAAGCAAAGTCAATATTCGTAATAGCCGAGCTGAGTGAACAAATAACTGTAACGCTGTATGACATTCTATCATTATTATTATTCATTATTATTATTGTTCGCTGATGTCAAAAGAAAAGACAAGAGAAAACAATTTCTGAAAGTGTTTATTTCAGGGAGCCAAAATGCGATTCATTGAGGAGACTTTTTTTCATTTAAAATACTTAACTCCTCAGTAGGCTGACCACCAGGCAATCCAAAAAATGGTCGCAACGATCATGGAAATGAAGAAGCAATGGCCCTCAGTCCTAAGCATGGTTGTCAGCTGCATCGATGAAGGGAATCGATGAAATTAAAACTGCCTTTGTATCTTTATTGTAACGCCTCAATAAAGCGAAATGCTGCACCCTGGAAAAGAGCTATGCAATATTTCCAAATTTCATCAGAAAAATGCAGAAGACAAATTTCTGCAATAAAAATCTGACAGGATGAAGCGGTGTGAATTTTGCTTCACATTGGCGCAAGTGCCATTCCATCTGAACCAAGCGTTACTATTTGTAACGATGTTTCTGGCGATTCGTCCTTAATGTTCTTTCGTTGTATATGATTACACCTCTATGCTGTAGTTCTAGTAAGTAACGCTTTATGTTTTTACGGTTGATCTTAGCGAAACTTCTGCTCTCAAAACAGCAACTTTTCAGCTGTGAAAAAGAATACGAACAGCTAAAAGTAACTTGATAGAAACCGTTGACGAAAAAAGAATAGAAAAAGTTGGTCGTCAAACGTTCAATTCCAGTAAACACACTCTTAACCCTCGACTGTTTTATCGTAAGGGTTAGGCAACGAGCGCCGTTTGTTTAGTGTCAAGAACAAACTGATGCAAAACCATGTTACATTACACTATTAAATTTCACTTGCAAAAGCATTAATCCTGTAACTAGGCAGCCAGCTACTACAGTGAAAATTATCTTTATTGGCACATGCATCTAATGTGACCATTCATCGTTATTGCAGATTGGCCGTGTGAAGCAGGTAGGGCTTCAGCGATTCAGCTTACTAAGCTCTTCCATTGGAAGGGTCTCTCTCCATTTTGAAAGTGACTGCTACCGGAAAAAATCCAGCAAATTTGAACTATGAATGCGCATCATGGTATATATAGCATTCTCTGTGTAAAATTACCCATTTGATCGAATTAAATGCTTCACTGCAGCACTACGCTTCTATTTTTACGTTGACACCATTGTATGGGGCTGATAGACCCGACGCGTGGAGCAACACCGGATGAAATTTTTTTTCACGAGACAGGTGAGCGATGGGGATACTGGTTTATACTGCTCAGCTTTTGTCCTTATTTTTCTTCTCATCGTAATGAATGCTTACAGCCAACTGAGTTAATTTTATCGAAAGTACATCGTCCGCCCATCATAGACTTCTAGGTGACCCGTGACGATCATGTGGACCGTTAACAAGTTAGAAACTTTTATATGAAAATGCTTATGATCAGCGAGATCTCGAACAGCTACCTGCATCACTAAATATTTGTGTTGTTCGAACTGTTGAAGACATCATTAAAATAGACAATAAACGCGAGATCCTAAAGCAGCTGGTTATCATGATAAACATATCAAAGCACCAAAAACTCAATTTCTATTTTCTGGTGCAGTGAAAGGAACTTGTACGGGTTCCACCGGCAAAAGTGGCCACTACATGAGCTCTAGAGAAGTACTTTATTTGTTGAAACAATGAAAAAACTTTTCCACACATAAATTGCAAGCGATTCATAGCAGTTTGAACTGAAAAAGGTAAGTAAGCAGGGCTAACGAATGAAACATCGAGAATAAAAAACGGACTAAAGCTAGCAAGCACACGGTGAAAAGCGAGTGCTTCCATCAAAAAGCCTGATCCGTTAGTGCGTTCTCCTACTGCGCAGCACGTTATGGTAATGCAAGAAGCGAATGATCTCCGACCGCTCTTGTCATTTGCACAGCTCTTGCAGAGGTAGGCGGCTTCGCCACACATCCCCCATATAACTCGAAAATAGCTATTGCCCCTCATGCTTCACAGTTCATTGCAGGCAGACTGTTGTTTACAGTAAACGAGGGCCTCAAACTCAGCGACGGCTTCTCGCCGTTTTTCGCTCACTATATTTTCTCACCGGCTGTAAATTCAAATGTGCTTTGTCGTCTCCATTTCATTTTTTGCAGTGTTTCATTTGAAAGAAATTTGCTAAATGAAAATCCGAACCCGAATAGTAACTCTGTTTTTCTCTTTATGCACCGCAGCAAATTTGCGTTTGTAAAGCGCATCGTGCCACCTTGTCTTTGCGTTGTAAGCATATATGCAAATATATTTATCCGTTTGTGTCGATTCGGAAATAGCTAGAGATAAAAAAGTGGAGAGGCTAGGGACTCTTACGTCTATTCCCCTAGCCCGGGGAACAGTTAGCTATAGTTTAAAGTCGTCGTAGGCAAGGCTACATTTTACAGTTGGGTTATGGGAAATGGAATGTTCTTTGGAACTTTTGCAAGAGCGTCGAATTATTTGAAATATGATTCCACTATGACGCATGTTTTATTACTGGTTAGAAAAGTATGAAACGGTGATAACTGGAATTGCCAAAGCGAATAGGTGGATCGTTTGTTCGTCTTTTAACATAAAAGGAGAGATAAACAGGGGTCTTAAAATCTGATCTCTGTGACCTTGAAGCTCTGCGGCTAGCCTCAGCACTAAGAACGATCGTGCAACTCTTAGAATGATGGAAGCAGGCATCGCTTACTGCCAGCAGGGAGCTGAAAGACAACCGGTTTAAGGGTTGCCTGAGATAGACAAACGTATGAATTTTGGCTGATTTAAAGTGAGGAAGACGTGACCGCTGTGTAAGACCTAGAGGGCATTTGGCCAGTTATAGACTTATGGCGAAAACCGCACAAGGATTAGACGGAGTATGGCGGAAGCCACGCACGAATTGGAGGGCGTATGGCCAAAGCCATACAAAAACTAGGAGTACGGCCAAAGCTACGCCCAAACCAGAAGGCGTATGGCCAGAGCCACACGAGAATTAGAGGACGCATGGTCAAAGCCAGATAAGAATTAGACAGAGTATGGCCAAAGCCACATAAGAATTAGTGGGCATCTGTCCAAAGCCACACAAGAACTGGAGGGCGTATGGTTAGAGCGACACTAATACTTCACAGGGTTCTAGAGAACAGTCGCATTAGCTTAGAATGTTCGGTTTGTTGCGCACTTACTTCACCTCTCATGATAAATATGTATGTGGAGTGCAATTTAATGGATTCCACAGATCGCAGTTGCCTTTCAGTGAACGTCAGGTGCCGTTGTTTACTCAAAACGAGATTTTCTTCGGAAGTTAAGATCTGGGAGGGAATCACCTAAGTTTGCACAATTAGTTCTTCGATGAAAACACCGATTTGTTCAGCTTGCTGTCTGAATCAGTAAAGGTTCGCTAAAAGAAATCTCGTACAGATTAGTCTCAACGACGTTACGAAAGAGTTTTGCGAGAATTCGCACAGTTTTGGATCTCCGCTGACATGGGCAGTGTGGATATGATTGACACAACATTTATCTAAACGCAGCTACTCATACCATGAGTTAAAGCCATTGCCAGTTTATGCAGCGGTCACCGAGCTTGCCGAATCCTCAACATCTAATCAGCATGTCTCGTTATTTTGTAATAACCAGAAGAACTTTTCCTCAGTGGTCCAACTCCACATTTGACTACCAAGTTTGTTTCATATATTCAGTGAAGAGTGCAGAATGGGGCAGAAGAAACTGTTCGTTCGCATCTAAAGTCGAAGCCAGTTATCTCCTCAGAACTTCTTCACTGCGAAAGCTGTGTTGACGCTACGAACCGATGTCTCGAGATGACCAAGTTTAACGAAGTCACTCCCGAACAGATGAAGTACCTAGTGTAGATCTGTGGCTTCCACACACTCGAAGACGATGATATTCGCACCTGCGCTCTACGCTAAGTGTAGGACGACCCACAAACCACACTCGAGAAGCTCACTCTCGAGAAGCTCACTCTCGAGATCCAGCAGTTCTTGAACATCGGACCACAGTCTACAAGGCATACCCAGGACAAACAAGGATGAACGTGCTAGCTCGCAGCTACATCTATTGGCCGCCACTCGATGCGAACATTTTGTCAAAAGTTGCATTAGATCCGCGTAGCTGCGACGGATCCAACGAAGGCCGAGCTCAACTAGTGGCCGAAACCGATCGCTCTAAGAAATCGGATACATGCTGACTTCACAGCACCCTTCGAAGGAACCTATCGTCATCGTGAAAACATATTCGGAATGGCCCGAAACTGTCCAGATGGACTCCGCTTCCATATCTGCAACTATCAGCGCCCTGACGAAGATTTTCGCTCAGTTTGGAAATTGCAGACGCTCGTCACGGACAATGGCATGCAGTTTAAGTCAGTATTGTGCAATGCATTCTGCCCTACGCTCCCCGCCGTTCAATGCGCAAAGCAGCGGTCAAGTGGGACGCTTGATGGATTCATTCAAGAGCGCACTGGTTAAGCTGAAGGGGAATGAACCGATGATCGACGTTCTCTGCAGCTTCCTGATGGCATTCCGCTCAACTCCTTGCCCACCTGAACCAAATCAAGCGTCGCCTGCCGAGAACTTCCTGAGACGCCGACTCCGTACCGTTTTCGACCTGATGTTGTCGACTGTAGACAATTCCGTGGGACCGCGCGACATCAAGATGGAAAAGCAGTTCAATCGTCATTATGGCACACGACGTTGCCACTCGGAGGTGGGTGACGCCGTCTGTGCCAAAGATTATCGTAGACCGAAAAGCACCTGGACATCTGGCACCATCGTACGCAGAACTGGCAACACGACCTATGCTGTGCATTGTGGAAAACTTCTTTGGACGCGGCACATCAATCAGCTGAGACCGCTCAACAGCACCCTAGCTCTAAATCAGTTGCTGGAAGTATTCGAATTGCCACTGTTCATCTCCGGAGCCGGCAGGACAAGTCCAGTACCAGCGTCGCCTCCGCCCGTGCCCGCTCTCTGCCAGTCAACGCGCATCCGAGCGCTCAACGTCTTCACATGGATCCGACGGGTTGTGAGAGACGACCGCACATTGACTCATTTCGTAAATCGCTCAGTGATAAACGTGTTTTTGTATTGTATTACATTAATTTTACTGCTGCTTACGGAGCCCATCAAGAACCCCATTGTTTTTTACTGTGCTTGTCAAGTCTTTCGGATTCGTCGGCATTCCTTCGTCTACGTCTTGTCACAACAGTTCGATGGTTCGGCGGTGGTAAAACAGATCCCAAGTTGCCTATTGTAAAATAAGCTGGTTTGAGCGCCTTTATGAAGTGTGCACTCACCTCATACCAATCCTCATGTACTGCACCATTTTGGTTGTCCCCTTTCACGCCAATCTCCACACCTGCAAAAAGAATTGATTTAGCCGAGCCTATTAATTAGCATTAATGATATAAATTTCTTTGTGTTTATACTGTGCATAGTTGTTTTGGGCCGATCGCTTGTTAAGCGCTTAATGCAACGTTAGTTCGACATTCCGTTTCCCTTTCTGCATGCACCAAACGGTAACGATTTCGCCGTCGCTTTTGAGCAGTCGAGGCCACTCTTTTAACACTGTTTGGAAAAATCTCGCTGAGTAAATAAAATGCTCTAGGCACACGTTCCTTCCTTAAAAAGACCTCTGCGAACCAACTTGTACCAGCAGGACGTTCAGTATGTCATTTCATATCATTTCTTTCCACAGTAACTTTACGTATTTTATTCCCGATTAAAGAGCTTCACCTCGTCTTATTTCGATATTTATCAGTTTGTAAACATTTTCCATTTTTTCCTCCGTTATAGCAACCAACCTTTGTCAGTTTCATTGCTGGAAGTTGCGCCTATTGTCCAAACACTGTGACGGTAATATTCCCTTCCGCATAAAAGTTATATGTCGTATCGATTATTGTCATGTTTTTTTTTCTTTTTTTTGCGTGCATCGCGTGAATTCTCCATTTTACAAGGAAGTTTCCGATGCTGTTTGTGAAACGAGATATGCACTGCGCCTCATTTTACAGGGAGGTGGACGGCTGATGATGTTTCATGCTTCAAGCTTTTTATTCTATCTCTCAGTCACGATCGCTTTGCTTAGGTCGCGGGCTAGCGTCGGCTGTCAAGGCTCTAAATTCAGGCGTCTTTTCTTCATTATCCATTATAATTTTATGTTTCGGCTGTGGCAACTAAAGCAAAGGATCCGACGAACAAAAAAAAAGAGAGGTGCAGAAAAGTTCTAAACTACGAATGAGCCACCTGAAAATAACGAAGCATTGCCATCGATTTGTATAACAAAGAGGAAGCATGCTAATGGCACGCTAAGTATTACTACGGCTGCTGCAGGTTGAGATTGATGTGTGTCGTTTTAATGAACATTTGCATGAGTTTCGGTGTTTTTGTTATTTGCCCATTTCAAAGTATTCCAATTTGGAAGATTATTTTCACATATATTGTCGCTTAATTCTGTGTAAGGCGGACAGAAGCATGATTCGTCCTTCAGCACTTTTGCTGACTGCTTCACAACAATAATGCTAACGAAATAGACGTATGTTTTTGATGTCAGTAATTGTGTTGCGCATTTTTCACGCAAGTCTGCGTTATTTGTGTTTCTTAACTTCGCAGTGTCATAGCGCAGTCATACATTCTCTGTTTGTTGTCTCTAACTTTTTGCTCCACCCGAAAAAATTATTTTACAAATAACTTCGATTATCTTGTCGTAGAATGCAACAATGTGAATAGTGTATTGCCAGTATTGCAAAGCGTTGTATAAGTGTACGCTCAAGGTAAGTGTATGCTGTTCACTTTCCATTTCTTTTTTTAGCTTTTTGCTCCTTCTTTCATAAATAGATATTTGCTTAAGTGCTCAAAGAAGCCGTTGTACTGAACTGATTTGATATTTTTCGCCACCTTCTCCATGTATAGCCGGGAGTAAAACAGATTACGCCGATCAACGCATTGCATTTTATGAATTTCGACTTTATGTTCTTGGAAGTGTTCTTGGAAGTGGTAATCTAAATTGTTAAGCGTGCTATTTGTTCTGGAGTGCGCTGGATGAGATTTTATTTTTAATATGTTGGAATTTTGTCTATAAGCTGCTAAAAAATCCAGTGATTTTGGAGGTCCTTTTTGATGGAATTTTGTGTTCTGTTCGACTGAGACAAGTTTCCCTGCTGGCGATTTGTTTCGAAGACCTAAAAACCGAAACGGAGCATTCAACAAGTCTAATGTGATGAACATATTTAATATAGATATGGGTGCATCAAATCACATCAACTCACTTTGGAGAGCAATTCTCTTCCGGATGATTCTTGTACGCAAGCATACAAGAATCCTTCCGATGGTTGTTGATTCATTCGAAAAATGCTTCGGTTCCCTTCAGAATTCGTTCAAGAATGTTTGAATTTGCAAACGTTACAGAATGAAATTACCAAATCTCTTTTGCTGGGCAGGATAAAGAAGGCTTATTAAATCAAAAGAATTGGTCTGAACAGCGGCAGAAACCTTTAATGCCATACACGACAAATATTATCTCTTCAGCATGTCAAGCTTTGCTGTTAATCCTTACGTATTCCATTACCGACGACGAAATTGACAAAAAGTTGCTGTGTACCTGTTTGCTTTTTTACTACGTGTTTTGCATATAATCATCGTATTTGCGCACAAATACTCGTGAGAATCGTTGCTCGAGAAGACACAGTCACATAGTTTGCGCTATGTTTCTGTTTTGCAAATTGCTGTTACTGCTGCTTTGTCAATGAACTGTCAGTGAATTTCATTTTAGCCGTACTGAACAACATCCATTCTACTCAGTTTCAGCCTATTGCCGTGAGGGAAGTTCAGAAGGATCTCTTCATCCGATTGGCCGTTGTTTTCTCACAATTATGCCCGACACAAAAGACGTGTGCAAAAATTTCCGAAGGGCGCGCATGTAAAAGACGACCGTCGTCTGGAATTGATGATGTCCCAAAAGATTGCACTGCGAGAAATTTGAGAATTGGCTAGCTGGCCGAAAGTCCCCTAACCATTGCGGTATAGATCATTCGCAAGTGATCACTGCTTCCTTGTCCCCGAATCCCCCACCTACCTCCCCACTTCTCCAACAATTCTAGGCAGAATTTATATTTTTCCAACTATTTTTGATTCTCTTCGGTGACTGTCAGTTATTCCATAGCGTCGAATATTCCAAGCTTCAAATCACGTCCTTCAATACTACACTTCCGGTTCGTTGAGTTTTGAGAAACATGCCAGTATTCACAGTTTGGATCAACCCGGATGAATCCAAAAAAAAGCTGAAATGACAGATTTTAGTGATTTTTTTTGTGGAAAAGAGGTTCACTTCATCATCAGTTCAGCGATAAGGCTCTACATCGTGTCACGTCTCATTTCATTTCGACAGTGCATTGTTCCGTCCCACAAATGTATCTACGTCCATGACAAGATCTAATGATAAAGCTAACATTAGACTGTTGCAATGAACAAATTTTGGAAGCTTCATGCAAGGCTCAAAATTGTATGGTCTCTCCGTTCAGATCTTTCTCCCGATGCGCCCGCTGTAAAATCTTCCACGCGTTTACCAACAATGAAGCCTACCTAATCTTCGCTGAAATTTGAGTTGACAATCCTTTGAAAATCAATTAGTGAAAACTTGGTACGCCAGGCACTCGAAACTACGATATTCTGACGCCCGGACAGACGAGGAAATCCATCACCGAAGATGGAAACTCGATTTCTAATAGCGCTTATGAAAAACAGTTCTCACTGGACGTCATCTAAACTTTATCAGTCTGAGTAAAATAATATTATTCACCTTCCAGGTCGCGATTTTTTTGCAATTGTTAACGTTTTTCAACGTCAATAGCAACACTATCGGATGGTCACAAAATTATTGCAGTATTGAGTATATACGGGCACTGCCCAAGTTATGAACGAACGGCTGCTCGTATGTTGAATTGTTCGTAGGTTGTTACTTAACGTCATTTTAAAGGCACCGTACCCTGTTTACGTATGATATAAAGTCAGTACGGTACTGTACGCGTCCTATGCAAGTATTTGTTTGTTCTCTCAATTACGAACAATTGAAGCGAATGCTGAGATGGCGCATCCTACAGTACTGCTCGGCGTCTGTTGCGGCAAAAATTCGTACAAGTCAGAATAGGTGCGCGGAACAAAATTTGAAACCTATGGGTAGGAAATGCAGCGCTACGAACACAATTTTTACTTGCAGACGTGTCTCTTCGTACCTCTGAATTCTCGTAGCTGGGTGATGACTGTATATGAAATTTTATATGTATATATACATATATATACATATATATATATGAAGCTTGTAATCACTGCACCGCATCGTTTCGTTGATTATTTAGGATCCAATAGTCACTACTGCTCAGCTGGTTAAAAAAAACCTACTTTGGTTAAGTTAATTGAATGCTTCGCTTGGATGCGAACGAATATTTCGCTGTTGTTGTTTGAGATCATCATTCAAATGTCCTATCGGAAATATTGGGCTTGTTTTCTCTTATTCTTCGAATCTGTAGGGCTTCGATTTTGTTGATTGACAGAAAACAGTTGCTATCATCTAAGGGAAAAAAAAAATAAAGGCATGGCTTTTTTCGCCCATAGAAATTCATAACTTCCTAGCATGCCTTGTGCGAATCAATTTACTTTGAAAAATTAAAACTTAGTTTACCATTTCGGTTTAATCAAATTTCAAGCAACAGATGCTCGGTCGTCTCTAACATCACGCGAAAAGGGCGCTGAAAGGTGTTGAAAGTGTGGACGCGATTTCTAATGACAACGGCCGGATCCTTTCGACACTTTGGGTCTAATTATTTTCAGTTATAACCGTTTGTTGGAAAAGTTTTATATGTTATCCCCAAATAGGTTCGTTATGTGATTTTCCTATGGATTGTTTGTTTCATTTTGGACTCCCATTGCGTGAGGATGACTCACAACTTTTTATTTGCTGCATAACATTTACATCTGCACGATGCAAGTACTGTGTGACCACTTATTGTTTAGAAATAAAAATAGTGTTCATGGTTTCCTTAAAGAGCATCTCAGATCTGCTGTGCAGCACAGTTCGTTTGACTCCAATAAAGATCTCCGAAAAATCAGTTATCGTATTGCATTGTGATGACTTAATTTGTGCGCACGCAATGAATAAATGATCGGCGAGGTGTTTTTAAAAAAAACCATAATAGGCTGGAGTACAAAGCGGGTGGCAAAATTTTACTAAATAATTTACGATTCGCTAAAAACGTTTGATGCGTTCATTTCCCATCTCGGTATCACAAGCTATGTCTTTATCCAAGTGTGGTCGGCGTTACTTCGAAAAGGGAAGTTAAACATTCTATGTATAATATGTTGATTCATCGGCGGCCATCTGAGACAGTATCGCTCAAGTACACGTTTGCTGTCAATGCAGATACAGAACGTTCAACTCCGAATCATCTAATTTGCCTCAGAGCACTGTACTCTCAAAAATTAAAATTTGAAATTGCGTACGTTCACAATGAGGTGCCAAATGCACAAAGAAAAACAAAATGCATATTGCTCGGCATCTTCAATCGCTTCATATAAACTTTGCCAACCGAATCATTTTTTCAATAACTATTAATCGCTAAGGTTTTCCACAAAAAATTGATGCTCATTTTTCGCATCCAAGTCAAAACTCTTCGAATCTCACATGCAAGTTCGTTGTGTTGTTTTTTTTCTTTTTGGAATCAAAATTGGGCTGCGAAAGATTATTTCCCAACTGCTGAAGATTACTTACAGTTGATTAAATGTTAAAGTCAACTAATTCTTTGCCTTTAGAAAAACTCATTTTTTATAACTCCCTATTTCTGAGACTCTGTGTCGGTTCAACAAAAAGGCAGCGGCTAAAATTCAAAAAGAAGCTAATTTCCTGCAGCCGGTACAACGTCAATAAATTAAACATTTATTTATTATTGACTAACTTCATTCCACATCACAGATGCTACTCGCTGCAACAAACGTCTCTGGAAGCGTCGCTGTCTAACTTAAAGCTTTGAGATAAAAGAATAAGCAATAAATGTCGCCTCATAGTATGCAGTTAACTTACAATTGGCATTCTGAAACGAACAACGATCAGAACTTCAATGCTCGACTAGAAACAAAGCTCAAAAAGGTCCTTCCCATCAAAAGAAAGCCACGCGCAACAAATATAATCTTCGTTGGACGCTAGTGACAAATGGAAGAAGAACGAATAACGCCCAGCATTAGCAAAGAGTGTTAACATTATTGCACGGGAGTATTCACCACTGTGGATTCAGTGGATCATCATGGTTGAAACCAGCTGGATACTCGGGCTGTGGATAGTCGTTCTGGTAGCGCGCAGTGCTGTTATATGTGGGCTGCTGCACAGAACCGTAACCCTGATAATCGTGGCCAGCATTGATGGCCGTTCGTGGATAGTTATCACTTTCGTTAATGTCTGTGTAGTTTTGCTTCTGGAGCATCGTCTGTTCCTGCGGCTGTTTGGGCTGATCCCCGAATGCCTGGTATACGTAAACTTTTCGTAGCATGCCCAACACGGGTGTGTAAGCCACGTTTAGTACGCAAATAATGATATTCAGCGTAAAAAAGCCCATCGTCGACACTATGCCGCCGGCAATGATTGGCCCAAACGCGTAGGCGAGACTGTAGGAAATGTCCGCAATTGCATAAACACTACCATACACACTCACATGACGCGTATCGACTAAATAGCCGAGCATTGGTAGTAAGGATGTGTCAATAAGAGCTATACCAAAGCAGATTGTCGACAACGGCAAGATCAGCTGGCCAACGGTGCCAGTAAAGGGAACCACAAAGCAGCTTATTCCTTCCATTGCGAGGCCGACCGCGGCCAAGAGCCATTCTTTTTGAGGGAACCGTTGCATCAACTTCACCGTTACGTAGACGCCAAGCACATGAGGAAAGAATGCCGGAAACCAAATCATGCCAACCATCCAACCGGGCGTGTCGGGCATCTCGCTCGCCATCCACGTCGTTATGGTGGGCTCTAAGAAGGCGAGACTGATATTCGCCATGATAAGAGCTCCTGAGCAGATGGCAATGTAGTGATCCATAAAGAGACGCCACATTGGCGTACCCTGAATCCGCTCGCCAGAAACGTCAACTGGCTTGTGTTGTTTGGGTTGGATCACCATGAAAACCATAAACCCGTCTAATAGACAGATCATCGACAGAATCAAAAACGGCACCGGTTTGCCGGCCAGCGAATACAGCACTGAGCCGAATGGAGGTGCGACCAGACAGCCGAAAGAGATGAAGGCAAGTGCAATTCCAAGCGCTGCAGATCTCTCATTCTCTTCGCTAAAACGATCCGCAATCATCGCCAAGCCTGACGTATCGGCAAACGCCGAACCAAACCCCTGCAACGAAAACACTTTCACATTTACACTGGCTATAGCGAAATGTAGCAGGGCTTTTAAGAAAAGTTTCGGGATTTTTAGCGTTCCCGTCCCAAGAATAGTTAGACCGGAGTTATGAAAAACTTAACAACTTTCTTTGGAACAACAAAATACTAGGCAATTTTCGAACTCTCGGGCTGTTTAAGTTCCTTTCCATAAAGAACTTAAACCATCGAACTCGTACGCCGAGAATTATAGTGTCTCAGCTTCAGTGATAAAAAACCACTCTACTTTGTCATACAATGAAAAAAAAATTTCCTAATACTCTCCATTGTTTGGCGACCAAGAACACTACATCTACCTATGGTTAAATACTGCGCACGTTACCGCTACCTTTATTAACTTCATGATGCAATAATGATCGTGACGAAGTGTGGAAGATGTAACAGATTGCCACTAATCCTGGCAATCAGACGTTCTTAGCTAAAAACACCTTACAATTATGAATTAGCTGAACGTAGATTTCTAACTTAACTGGGAATGAAACTGCACGAGAATGGCGGTGGATGACGCTGCAAATTGGTTCCACAATCCTTCAAAACTGGTAATTAGAATTAAAGCCCCTGGAGGCACTCTGATTCTAATCACCGGTCTTACGAATATTGTTTTCGCTTCAAATGGTTCAGTTTCGGTAAACGAGTTCGATCCAATGGTTTCAGCACAAAGTTTATCACTCAACTATTTGTAAACGCAGCTTTAGAGTGGATTGGAAGTGCCAGTTCAGTAGGAGGAAAATACTTAACTGGGAATGAAACTGCACGAGAATGGCGGTGGATGACGCTGCAAATTGGTTCCACAATCCTTCAAAACTGGTAATTAGAATTAAAGCCCCTGGAGGCACTCTGATTCTAATCACCGGTCTTACGAATATTGTTTTCGCTTCAAATGGTTCAGTTTCGGTAAACGAGTTCGATCCAATGGTTTCAGCACAAAGTTTATCACTCAACTATTTGTAAACGCAGCTTTAGAGTGGATTGGAAGTGCCAGTTCAGTAGGAGGAAAATTTGGTGAGCGGTAGAGCAAATGAGCGCAGCTAATTCAAGGAAGAGAAGCCAACATGGTGCAAATTCCTTATGACTTAATACATAGGCATTGTAGGCAGGCATAACGACAGACCGACAAATGGAACTTTTCTTGAAAGAAGATATAAAAACGGAAAGTATTTCAGCCGTTTCCCATGGGACGTTCTAACCATGGAGAATGCGAACTGAACGTTCAGATGGAGTCGTTATTTACGAATTGTTGTGATGAACCGTATTCGTTGCTAAGAATTTGTCTCGAAAGTGCACAGCTCAGTGATTTCTAAATTTGCTTTTTTTTTTTCAGTGCATAACGATAATCACATCAGGAGTAAAGACGAGATCAGCAGCACGGAACAGCTGCAGTTATACCAGATAACGCTGCGTGATAGCATGAGCAAAGAACTGTGCATGCAAGTTTTTGCTTCAAGGCTCACTCCTAAGGTTTATAGCGAAACCGTTACAGACACCAATAATTTCACAATTCTTCTGCACCATTTGCACCTTCCTGATTAGTCTAACAAACCTTGTTTTCAGATTTGCGCTTTTTTGAACGAAAAATCATTCAAAAACGGAACAGCGTTAACAAACTATAAATTGGAAGCTCCTGAGCAAAAGTTGAATGAATGCACTTCGGAAAGCAGCCTAAATAATGAATTGTGAAACAAAACAGCGGAATGGAGTCGCGATGCATGCTATAGATTACATAGAAAGAACTAAGCTAGTTGTGGTAGGAAATCGGCAACGAACTTCAAAAAAAAAAGAGAAGCAATAAAAAGAACTTACTTGTAAGGATCTGGCGAAGAAGAGTACTCCATAACTTTGGCCGAGTGCGAATATCGCTGTTGAGCTGAACATAACACAAAGACCGATGATCATTGGCAGCTCGTATCCGATACGGTCGATTATATAGCCCGAAAAGGGGTTGATAAAGATTTGTATGAGCGCTTTCGACGCAAAAAGCCAGCCCAATTCGACCTCCTCGTGCACGTAGTCGATCTGGCCGCCCGTCATGCGAACAATCACAGTGCCGTTTTTGTATCTTTGTGTCTCGTTATGATAGCCAACGAATTCCACATCGTACGCATGGATGTCGCGTAGATACTTTGGTATGATCGGAACAATGACCATATACAGCATGTTATCAAGGAGCAGTGCGATCGAAACTATCACCAGCACGAGCTTCTTCTGCATGCGCGGTTCTTGGACGCGTTCATCTATCCATTGCTTGCACCACTCACTATCACGGTTAATCAAGGGCACGTTGAAGCCCATCGTGACCCAACTATTCAGATACCTAAGATGACGGCTTCGATGGTCTCCCTAATTCGATGGAGGCGGCCGCAGTTGAGCTCTTCTCAGCTGTGTGGCGCAAAAGATGCAATCGATGCTGTTTGCAGCGCACCGAGGCTGTTTCTGCTAGGCGTGGTTTTAGCACCCAATGGGCGTGGCTCGTTCTTCTACCGTCACGCTCAAATCGTCACGCTCAAAATCGAATGTCCGGATTTGCCTAGTTTTAGGTTTGTGCACTTAACGAGAAGACGTTAAGAAACGTGAGCAAAGAAAGACATAAATTAGAGGATAACAGCTCAGCGTTGCCTATGTGATCGACGTTTAATACAGTATGCGTGTACGGTCTGAGATCAGTGGGCGTGATGTGGTTCAGCAGAACGACGTTGCTTTTGTTCTCTATGTTCATCCAGAGTTGGTTGCGCGCAGTTAAATTTGACCCTCGCCTGGATTCCCTAAAAATAAACCTTCGTTATTATGAGTGCGGCAAGCAAGCGCAGCCCAGCTTTTTTGTGTGGGTGGGAGCGGAGGGCAGGGGATAGTGAAGACAGAAGAGCAAGAAAATAATAAATTCAATTACATTCGATCACACGGAAAAAACAATTTTGAACGATTTTCTGTACTGGTATACGATCTGACTGTGTGCGCGTTTGCCATACGCTCAATCCTATTCTAATTTTAGATGAGCTCAGAACGATGCCATATTTCTTTCAAGAAACTATCGTAGCGATTTGAGAAAGGCACTCAAATGATTCAGTACGAGACATTAATTCTGAATCTAATGAACGCTAATTGAAAACATGTTCTAGTTGCAATATATTTGCACCACTATTTCTTATGCCCAAAAATTGTTTATTTAATTTCAGTTTTGAGCCCAGGTGAAGAAAACCATGCAGCTATTTACATGACGCAAAGAGGCGTTTTTTAAACGAGTTACTGAGTTGCAACGAAACAGTTAAAAAGATACCCTTGGTATAGAACACAGCACGCCCGTGCGCAGAGTAAACATAACGGAAGGAGCGAGGAAATATTCAAATGGTTGACACATTCTTATATCGCTGCTTCTCCTGACGAAAATAACGCCAATTTCCTGCTTTTACCGAAGGGTCAGCTTCGGTATATGACGCTTAGCAAGTATGACGGGAATATTCTCGCCGTTTTTGCGTCGCAATTCGAACTCCGTATATACTATAACACTATTATGGAGATATTTCGCGATATGTGGACGGTACTTGGTGGTACAAGACATAGGGAAAAGAGAAGTTGAAAGAAATGATGTCATGTTGAATGAGGATTAAGCGGAGGTCGCATAGCTGCTAGACAATTTGTGAAAATAATTCCTGTCCACCTGTTAAACAAGTGCCAAAATGAACGTAAACTATTGGTTTCGCCTGAAGGCTTCGAAGATTTTCAGAAAGAACAACCGACTACTTTAGCTGCCTGATAAAAGTCAAAACTGAGGACCACCAGAAGGATTTTTGCTTCAGCCATTGAGGTTATGACGGCGAAAGATTATGCATCTTGAGCAAAGAAGCTGCTCGCATACTGATAAACAGTTCTGTTGCAATCTTCGCAAAGACTCGTAGAAACTGTGGATGATTTAGAATGCTTTGCTCCATATACTCTGCAAAACTGCTCCTTCTATAAGTAAAGCTAATGTTCTTTTCCATATCTTGTACTCTTTTAGGTCTAAACCCAGTTGTTCCCAATATTCACAGTCAACAAGTTATTATAAAAGAACGCACTATAGTGCAGCAACGATGTCCGCTGATCGGTTAACTGACAACAGTTCAACGGGAAGGAGTAAACTATGTGCAGTGTGCAAAGTGAAAACAACATCTGTGCTGAAGCAGAAGAGAAAATATTTCGGATTCAGAACTGGCATTAGAGATAAGCTTTGCTGGAGCAGTGATTAAAACAGTAACACAGGCATAATTACCAAACTGATATGGAGATCAATAGCTAAATTTATTGATCAGTCTGACCGATGATCTAAATTCCCTTGAATTCATGATGCTCCTCATGAGCGCAACTCAATAGCTATTCTGTAATCAATAGCTATTGATTACAGAACAGCTATTGATTGCAGAATAGTTCGAGTTCCGCTATGAACAATTTCGTCAAGGATGACTGCTCGACTAGCATCATCATCGAAGGCCTTAAAGGAAATTTTTAGCATCACGTCCATATCGTCGGCTGATAGTTTATCTGTTACTGAAAAATGTGCATCGTTGCGTCAAACAAATGGGTTCGGTGGGAAAATATCGCTGGCGGTAGCGCAACCAAGTTGCAAAGCAAGCGGAAGGGGAATATATTGCGAAAAGCAATCCTGCTTGGAACGTTCTAAGAAATGTTCATAAACTAAATGGTATACGCTTAGCTATACGCAGACTTTTCTGTGAGCCTGCCATCAAACATTCCTTTTAGATGTGTGTGCACAGTGCAGTGCTGATGACGGAGCGATTTATTTATGAGACCAGCACTGCTTATACACATTTTTCGAGAATTTTTGCACTCGTTTTTCCAAAAATTAGCAATTTTTCTCATTCGAAATCCTACATGCTAATTTAACTTCAATGCCCGATGTAATTGACAAAGTTGTGCATGTTGTCCATCCTATGCTACTATTTCGGTTCCGGGCACTGAACATGAGGACGGTTATTTCTTTGACCTCTCCTTCTCTTCTTATTATATTCGAATATCTCATCAAGAAATCGTTCAGCCGTTCCCGATTTTCCTTTAAGATTGTGCCGCTGTAACGTTGGAGAATGGGTTTGCTAAGTTTCATCCTTGAAGCTTTCCTCGTTCGTGAGTTGAAACTACGCACGCACATATACGACTACATAAAAACGCTCAGAAATGACGTGCCTTTGCTGCTGTAAAATGCCCACAAAAATCTTACTAAACAAGACACGCGTTTGTTCTGTAAAAACGGTTCAGCGGGTTGTTGTAAATTTGAGGTTACTGGGTGTGCTGAGAATTGTAGATATCATATATTTTATGCGCATTACACACAATAAATAGTGAATTAGGATCTCCATTAGCTGAATCACCAAATTATATAAGCTTTAAAACGTTTGCTTAGCTATGTTTCGGGTACAAGCAACAATAATGGTCCCATATCAAGATTTCCTATCGTCATGACGTTCCATCCAGAACTAGAAAACTGTATAAAGGCTTATAAGCCTCTGTAATCTAACTGTAAACCATGAGCGCAGGAAAGCAAGCAAAGCAAGCGTCAAGACGTCAAGAAGTTGGGAAGAGCAATTGGTTGCATTGACGATGTTGAGAGAAAAAGATAAATGTTATTGATAATTTAAAGTACTCCTTGACTTTTTTCATTCGAAAAATTGGATCGTGCCTTTCTAATGTAGACGGTGAACAAACGATCTGGTTCAATGCTCGCTCATTTTCGGTCAGTTGATGAAAACGCTCTTGAAAAGTACTTCCTGATGTCCTCACTTTTAACGGTGGAAAAACGGCACTGCCTAACACCAATAGAAAAAGAGCATCGGTGAAAAAAGAAGAAAAAAAGTTCGATATGTCGAGCCGAATTGCAGCTTTTTCTATAAAAGAAGCGCTACTCAATTGCAAAGTTTTATAACAGACAAAAAAAATGGAAGAGACGGATGTTGAGGTGAACGGCGAAATTATAATCTCTCTTCTTGTTTCTGCTTCAACATATGAATGCTTATTTTGCGTGCTTCGTGTTGGGTTTCAATTATTGTTGCATAGCTTCCATTTGAAACAAAAATAATCGAGCTTTTATCTTATCATTCAAGTAAGGATGACTGACCGTAATGACGCAACATTTGCATGTTAGCAGAGCAAATCTAATCATTTGCACACCGAAAAGTCGGCTATTTTAAACACTTCTTAGGCCAGAAGCCATCATTAGTCGATTCTGAGCAAACAACACGAATTATGCTTAGCAAATAAGTGATTATATTTGCTCAAACAATAACTGCGTGCATAGCAGTAATTATAGGCTCTCATACTGTTTTAAGACTTATATGATTAGTTTTTGTTAGGAAGAATGCAGAAGTTATGCTTTAGGCCCGCAAACATTATCTTCAACGTTCTAATTGGTGAGGATTTTGTCGGTTCGCGAACAATGCGAATTAAACAGCATTTTTAATCTTGTATCAAACAATATAGCAGTGTACTTGGCAAGAACACAAATTGTGAATCAAAACTTTTGTTGTGTTTAATCGCTCAATTTAAATGGTTTTTTTTTTAAATACTGCATAGCAAATACGAAATTCCTTCGGAAGATTACATAGTGCATAACCGATCATGCTGCTTCGTTGCTTCATTTTCGCTCATAGAACGCAAACGCTAAAGAATATTGAGCCAGTATTGATCTCGTTCATCATCCGTGCTTTAAGTTCGGCCTCAGTGAAAGAGTACTGTTCACGTTAAGTGCTTTCGTTGCTGTGCACCGATACACATTTCTGCACTTATTTTCTTAATCGATTACTGTCTTGCAAATGCACCACCATAAGGTGTGTTTTTGAAACAAGGGAGCACCTCTACTATTCATGAATATTCCCTTTGGTTTCGACGATGCAGAAGCTAGGCGATTTGCCGCCTTTGCGAGCTAAACTTGCCGATGATTCAATGTGATGGAAGTGTGTAATCCGTACAACCAAAACGCTTGCGGTTTCAAATCTTCGGGCTTTTGAAGAAAATATTATTGGAAGGAAGTAGGAGTTAGGGGGTTGCAGGTAGGGGGTAATTGTTGTCCAAAAACTGACGAATCCTTTTAAGATAACTATTGTAAAGCATGGGGAGGGCAGTAGCTCAGTGGTGGAGCTCCCTCTTCGTATGTGGGAAAACCTGGGTTCGATTCCCGGCTGCTTAACCAACGGATCGCCAGCAGGTCGACCACCAGGCGTTCCGAAACTGGTCAAAACAATCAAGCGTGGGCATGGTTGTCAGCTGAATCGGAACGCGAATCGATGAAATTACAGCTGCCCTTGCATTCCTTTGCATTGCAAAGGATGATGTAACAATGTTCAGCCGCTCATACGGCATTCCTGAGAGAAAGCGAAGTGTTGAAAAAAAAGGTTATAGGGATAAGGATATTATCTTCCCGAAAGTTTAAAAGGCTTTTCACTGACGGCGTGCTTTCATGCGCGGCTTTACACCTGTAATGTGACAAGAGTTATGCTATTCGTTATAGTGTTCATGGCGAATAACATACCTTTTTGCATCTGTCGGTTTTCGGTTTCTTCTCTTTGTAAATTTTGTTAGATTCTCATTAATACGGCTCCAAACTCGCAGGCTGCAAATGAAAACGATTTGTTTAAAAAAAAATAACAGCTGCACCTAGTACCGGGAAGAAAATTGAGTACCGGGAAGAAAATATCTTTCAGTTTAAAACTTTGTCGACATTTCGAATCACTCGTATTTTCCTAAGGCATTGGGGTGAGCAAGCAAACAAGTCTGGCAAACTACTTGCTTCTTTTATTTCGTAACTACTTCATAAAACTCCCGGCTCAGTCTTCTGAGAAGTGAAGAAAATTTTCAACCGCTAAGTAACTTTTTTGCGAACTCCAGTAGTGGCAATTCGAGGATGACGTTCGCATTCTACTTCAGCGTGAGGTTTCACAAAGGATGTACTACAGTGAATGCCGTAGGCAAACGCATCAACGGGGTCTACTAGCTCTTCAACTATGCTTTCATTGTGGTTGTTCTGCAGATGGGCTTAACCATGCCCCTCCAAATTCGCATTTGGTGCTCTAAAAGACGTGTAATTTTCAGCACTTCTAGGCCATTTCAAAAAAAAAATGAACGAGTTCCTGCAGAACTTGCCATGACTTCTTCTTCCTCCATTGTGTGTCCCTAAAGTTCTTTTGAAACTCACTCCACAATGAGCCATTGAGCATGATGCAGTTACGACCTATGTGTTTGCTGAATAGCAGCTTCATGGGTCAAACCAATGTCGTCATAATGCTTTCCGAACAGAGGAGCGTCACTGATCATACCTAAGCGAGCCTCATTGCATGTTTTCAAGAAATTTTCTTCCGAGTACAGTTTGTTGAGTTGTGTGCTTGTAATGTGATCTGCGTTACAACTGTACAATATAGCCATTTCCCCATCATATTTACTTAAGGGTGTCGCAGGCGAGATTTCGGAAGAGGCACATTCCAAGAGAACCTTCCATCTGGCAGAATCGGTCGCTCAGATAACGCTGATAATTTTGATTCGGATTGTACCACCCACCACAGCACTCGTTTAAGTAAACAGAACGATTCTCTGATTCCCATTCGCTTTAACCGAAACGAGCAGAACTTTTTTATAGGTAAATGTTTGAGGTAGATGTGAGAACGGCGCGAATCGAATTGCTCCAATTTGGGATTGCGCTAACTCAATAGCTATATAAAAGAAGAGACATAACGTACCAAATGAACAAATGGCGCCGATAAGACGCCAAGCCGGAGCGAGTAGGGCGCTATTGTCGTTGCCAGATGTAGCCTCCAGAACACGCACACTCCTGCTGCTGGTTGCGGTCACCTTACCGTCGTTGCACCTCAAAATCGTTCCCTTGTCACAACTCTGTTTGCGTTAAATTGTCAAAAACCCCTTAATGAACGCGTAGCGATATTCATGCTGCATCGTTTAACCTTAGAGCTTTTTACAAAGGTGTCAACAGAAAGCTCAAAGAAATTCGAAACGTATAAGCAATGTAGCAGACAAGTCGATAAGAAAGAATTAAAGGGTTTTAGTAGGGAAAACGCACATAGTTTAACTCGGCTCTGAGGCTTGCTATCATCTTAAGTGTCAACCTCTGTTCGACTATATGAAATGAGAGTTTTACTCAGAAAAAGCCGCGATGAATATGTATCCCGAAAAATGCATATGTGTTCATCAGGAAGCACTACATTGTGTAGCTATTCTTTTCATGCTCCAAAAAAATCGGGTGTTCACAAGACATAGATCAATGTCCGCGTTGATCGCACAGCGTCTGAACACGTACGCAATGCGTTACTTATAATATGTCGTATATCCGGTACATGGCCTTGTTGGGGCTTTTATCTAGCATATGCGATACTCGTTGTTCAAAGTGATAACCCCCAGTGCGTCTTCCTCTATTTCTCATCATCTTTCCCACTTTTTTTTGGAGAGAGGTGAGGGTGAGAGGGAGAGATTGAGACTAGAAGTTTGTCGAATAAGTGCATAGATGGCTGGTTCAAATTTGGGAAAATAAGCAAGTCTTGATCAACAAAGGTCACTGAATAAATTCCCAATGAAGAAAAGCGATGGTTTTATTTCTACGAATTTATTAAAAGATTTTTTATTTTCTTTGAATGATTATTTTATAGCAGCAAGTCAGCGAGTGAAAAGCATATTTGCAAAAACAGTCGACGAGTGGAATTGAAGAAATGCCGTGAAAGGCAAACACCCAGAAATGGAGATAAAACTTTTAAAAAAATTGCTGGTGAACGTTGAAAAGAGGCTATTTCCAGTCATGATTATGCTTCCGTAGTTGCAAAAGTGACATGCTTAAAATTAAGAACTGAAAGGAGCGCTATATCTGAAAAAAAAAAACTGCATCAATCGAGCCTTAAAGGTTTGCAACATTTACAGCTAGCTGGAGCGCAGAAATGTTCTGGCTTGTAATCACCTTTAAAACAACGTCTGCTTTCATGTGCAATTTTTTGTATAACACATTAGATGAACGGCGCCATTCTTTGCTGGAATCCCTTCTGAAACAACAAATTCAATTGTCAATCGATTGTTGGGCTTTTCATTAAACATACTTTTTCTCATCTTGGCACTGAAACTTGTTATAGAAAATTGCCGTGAATCACTAAAATTTTCTCTGGTACGCAAGAAAAAACCATCCCATTTTTCATTTAATGTCATCAGGAAACGTGTTCAAAATTCGAGTGAATTTCGCAAAGATTCAAAAGGTATTGTTTCGCTCCTCAATAGTATGACAAAGTAACGCAAAGTAGTTCAGCTTAGACGTTGCATTCATTTTTACTCGCTGCATGGTTTAAATGAATCAACTACAACCCTTTGTTAAGTTTTTACGTTTATTTTTAGAAACATCCGCGACGTCTGGTTTAAATGAACCTACTATCAACTTGCTCAACTTTGAATTTATGAGTTCGGAAGACAACGCACAAGTAATGAAATGTTTTGGAAAATAGCTTTTTGTCTGAGCTTTTAGCTTCTTCCTGTACAATTTTTTGTGCGGCATATTAGGTGAACGTTGTCATTCTCTGCTGAAATCTGTTCTCAAAACAATATACATAAATATATGGTACATAATATATCTCTATGTATATGCCATATCATGGTATGTATATATGGTACATACTACATACTACATCGCTATATATATACTATATTATCGTATATCCATAATATGGTATATGCATAGCAATATAATAAATACCATAACATGGAAATGTGTCTTTTCACTGAAAATTGAAAGAACGTTTTTAAACAATGCGTTCTTATTCAGGTTAAAACAAGACATGCGCTGTTCTGCGCAGCGTTATTTAGAGTTCGAAATGGCCTAAGCTGGATAGAAGAGATTGATGAAATGCAAGACGACCGAATATGTTTCAGCTGCGCAACATGAATGTGATCAAAAATGATTTTTTGACTGTTTTTGAGTTGAAAAATATTTTGTCGTCTTTTTTTTCAGTCCAGGTTTTGTGTTCGCAACTGCTCACACTATTCTTCGTCACATGACTTTTGACTCTTTTTTGCTTTGGAGGCTATTCTTTGGAAAGGGGGTTTTGATGTCAGGGTATATATATGTTTTAAGAAGAAATATATTTAAAAATAGCAATGGATTACTAATTATTTATGCATTTTGTATCGCTAAAAGCTTGATCCATTTAAAACTCGGGATGTAATGAATGTGAACACATTATGACTGCACTGTGTAGCATATTTGGGTGTTGGAGAAGTCCACAAGTCGGGAACAAGGACGACGGGGCCTGGGCGAACGTGCAACAAAATTTCGCACAGCTGATATGCTTTTCGGCGTCAAACCAATCGGCTTTATTGGTCTGTCCAAAGGAACGAAAGTGAAGGCACCTCTTCAGCATTTTAGCCTCCATATTTCGACGCGCTATCTCATAAGCAAATTTTCTCCTCCTAGACATGCAAACGGATCGAAGATATCAGAACAATGAGTTGCAAACGATATCTACAATTGGCACGGGAACTGTTGTGAAGCTCAAACAAATAAGGACAAGAAACAGAATGTGGGAGTCAGCCGACTGTCACACGCTTAGAATGTACACTGCTCACATGCCAATGCGCTCACATTTCAGAGGGAGCTCTTTACTCGCAGCACATTCGATTCCATTTCAATAGATCGTCAAGATGCGTGTGCAAAATGCGGTAGCGATCACCGCACATTTCATTTTTGCTACCTGGGTTTCGCGAGCGGTCTAACTGGCACAGTCGTTTCCTCTCTTTTCAACGACAGCCAACTGCTTTTCGGTGACTTCATCGTTGAGTCGGTGACCGGAATCCATGGAATGGAATTACAACTGTTGTGTCTCGTAACTGTACATAAATTCGACCTAAGCATAGTGCGGTATTATGGCATAGCTGCGACAGCGTAGCATAATAAAGTACAGTGCACTTTCGGAGGTTGGCAGAAGAACAGTCCTATTTGATGTAGTTGGATTTAAACTGCCGCATGCATTCCTTTTTTTTTTTCACTGTTTTTGCACATAAAATGCATTTCAATTTTTAGACGGAAAACTATCTGGTTTGCTTCATTCTACTACGCCACCATTTCCTCGTGTCATTTCTGACGATAACTGGAAATCTTCGTCGATCGAAAGAGATAGATGTTTCGAAAATGCAAAAAAATAGGTACCCGGGCAAAAGACGGGTCGAGTTTGGGAGGAATACGCCCATCTATAAAACAAGGTGATTGGGCAGCGGCTAACAAATAATCGGACATTTTCGTCATATTTTTTTGGTAATAAAGCGCTTTGAGCATTGACTATGTGCAAGTACGGTCAGTCGGTTGTGTGTTATGATGTATCGATTTTCTGCCGATTCATTTGTAATGGGAAAGTGCTCGAAGCTTGCAGAAAGTGGTAAAAAATAGTAAATTAAAATATCACTGACGTCCCCCTTGTTAGCCAAAGTTTTTCGTGCTTTCTTCAAAATTTCGAATTCTTCCAACCAAGTGCTCATCTAGGTCATGTGGGCTGGCAGCTCTTCGTTCGCCATTCGATACGCTAACATTAAATATTTTGTTCTTCATAGTAAAATTTTGATTCTCAAAGTTCTTGTTGCCCGTATTAGCAGTCCAAGATACTGCCTGCACTCATGCAATAAAAATACTTTTGAACTTTCTGCTTTCAATTTTTATTGTATTGAACCGAATTCGAATCCATCAAACTGAGGCGACCAATAAAGAAAGATGTCAATTGCACGTCTGGCTTACTTCTCATTCCCCAACTGTTTCGAGAATACCGATCTTGAAAAAAGTGTTTTCGTATTGCGACCTGAAAAAAAAAAGGTTTCAGCTTATCGTCCAGTTCGCAAAGTAATTGACTCATAGTGGAGAACTGTCAGTATTAAAACTGAGCGTACAAGATAGCTTCTCGTTGCGCCACACATAACAATGAAAATCCATTTTCAAAAAGAAAAAACCATGCTTTCCATTCATACTTGCTCTTTTAGCTAATGGAAGCTGCTTAGCTTTGCATAAAGAACGCATTATTGTTACTCTCAATCTTTAAGCACAACGATGACGACAAAATCCTCTTCTACATAGAAGGCAGCCGACGTGGAGCCACCGAAGGCACTGATTATGTCCGAACAAAAGTACTGTGTAGGAGGTTGGTCTCGTTCTCTTTTAAAATTTGTTGCACCTTTTCTATACTATGATTAGCATTAAGCAAGTACCAAGATAGATTTTCAACTTCTGTGTATGAGTCGCTTCGCAGAACCTTTAGACCGTTTCAAATCCTTTTTTAGTTCTTACTTTCCGCGATGGGGCTTTGTGTTTTTGAAGCAATTTCAATTGTTTAAATCGCGATAATTTGTATACTGTTATGTATGGTTGACTGGGGGCATACGGCGACCCTACTACATTTCTTCCGGGGCGAATTCAATCCTGTTTGCAGATGGACGTACATAGGTGATCCATTCATCCGTCCGGCTCCCCTCTCCCCCCCCCCCCCCCCTATTTGCAAAAGTTCCGGACGAGTCGTTCGCTCCCAAATGAGCAACTCCTCAGTTAACCTACCTCTGACTGGGAATTCCTATGGCAAATTGTTTCTCAGCGTGCTGCACAGTCAAATCGTCCATTGTGGCGTAGCCCAAATTTTCCTCCCTTCCTCCCCCCCCCCCCATCTCATTTTCATACTAGGAAGCTTCGAAAATCGCAAATTTTTACACAAGTAAGCCTCATGAGATTCCTAATGTAAGATCTGGTGCATTTTTGAAATCAAATCCCAATTGGCTGAGACAAAAATCGGAAAAAAAGATAGAAAAAAATTATTAAATTTCAATAAACAAATCGCTACACAGTTTTTCACGAATTATGGTATAGAAGTGTATGTGTTGGGCGAACGACGACTACGTTCTGCGAAAGAGATCGCACACGGAAAAAATACGTTGAATTGAAAAGCTTTCATCGAGCACCATCTATAAGCATATATTTTTAATAAGTTCGAAATTGGGAGGAGATGTAAACACATTAAATATTGAAGTAATTTGCCGATTGCTTTACGTTCCGTATCGATAATGAGCGTCAATTGATTGTGCCTACTCAAAAATTTCTGTTATGGTAGCAGCACATACTCCAATTGTCGAAAGAAGGGTGCAAAAAATTTGAACAGAAAATTCCTTTAAAAATATCATTTTCGTGTTAAAAGCTTTTCTTGTTTCTTTTTCAAAGCGCATATTTCGGCAAAATTGTTTCTTGCGTTAGGCTAATAGTGAATTCATCCTTATGCTGGTTCTTTAGCATCCAATTTCTGCAAGACCCTCCTTTATATTATTTTTCCACTTTCATGCTTCATTCACTTTATCACATTCCACATTTCCAGTGTCTGTCCGTAGTCTTACGTAGCTACAAACAGCTTCCTCAGATGGTTAACAGTTATTGCGACAAAGGTGTTTACCATGAGCGTTTTATTTTCCATTTTCAGCGCCGAAAATGTACTCGGATTATCGCTTCCCATTCGTGTTGTAAAAAACGCTCTCTGAAACAAATTCTTGCCGCCGTCAGAAATCTCCTGTTCCAAAAAACATTCCAACCTGCGCTAACCTTACGCTTCGATTTAAAAGCTCACTGAAAAAAAAATTCGGAATAAGCTCATAGCTGCGTGCTGGAAACGTATTGCTGCGTCTGCGTTACCGTTTCTATTGAAGACCTCTTAAAAGATTCATTCGAAATTCCTTGAGTGCGATCGCTTGCATACCCACCGGAAAAGTCTTTGACTTCTTCGTAAGCATTGAGTGGAGCCTCACTGAACTCAGCTTTTAGAGATTTTATGAAAAGTATTGTATCACATCATAGTTGTAAAGTTGAGCGGCTTGAAACAAAATCATTTTTACATTTGATGCTTCAGTAATTTCCACTGCTTGCTATTCTGCTCTAATTGACTGACCATTTCTGTGATGCACTCTCGAAGACGAAAACCAACAGCCGTTCTCTCGCATCACTTTAGAAAAGCTAATCCTTCTTTTAATTGATAATCTAAGTGTGGTGGACGACGATCTGCTGAAACGAAGCGATTGTGTTCGCTTGCCAAACGATAACAAATTTGGTTTGGCGAGAAATTCGTTCACAAAACCACACCAATACGGTCCTGCTCAGTCAAATTCCAGATTAGATGACTTACTTTTGATTGTACACTCTGCAGTTTTTATTTCACAAGTATATTGTAAGAACGCTTAAATGTGGCTTTTTAGAGGAATTCGCAAGCAAGAAATATTTTCATTGTTCACAACAACCATCTCTGCGCATCCCGGTTCATAGAATTTGCCTTATCAAAATATCGAATACTTTCAGTTATTCATTTCGAAATTTATTCACCTAAAGAGCACGTATACCAATCAAGTGATATAGGATGATGAAACTTTTTATATTCACCTACTATGGTTCGCAATTTTCGATGCGTTGCATATGCAAGCTTAGTTCGAAAACCTCTCAACAAGCTTAAGTTGATTTGAACCCTCCGTATATTTGTAGCCATTTTCTGTATTCTAGTTCTACTTACCAGTATTTAACTATGGACACTTCTACTTTACAAAAATTTCGTTTTTGTTTAGCCATTATTCTTTGTATAAATCGCAGCGCTTATTGCGTGACAATGACTACGAATTTCTCGCTTCCGTTCTCTTTCTCGACAACGATCAAGCGGACAAGCGGATATGAAATAATTCAGCATCGAGAATATCGCGCTCTTCAGTTGTTGACGTTAAAGGAATAAACCAATGGCGAAAAAAGTTTTTTTTGCAAAACTTTTTCAATTCTAGGTCTAAGATTTATTGGTTTCACAATAGAGCAAATCAGTCGTTCCACTTGACACTATTACATATCAATCGATTATATGTAAATGTAACGTAAACAATTTTTTCGGCAGTAAACCATTTTTTCCACTAAGTAAGTGTAGACTCACTCGGATTCGTCGATTCTTAATCTAAGCCGTACAAAAAAAAATTTCCTACGTGAATCTTTTCGCTGGAAATGTACAAAAGGTCCTTCTGTATTTGCATTCGTACAAATTCTGTATAACGAGCCAAAACCGGACTCAGCTAGGCGCATCGTTGTGCGTGCCATCATTATTTTCAAGAGAAAAATCTTATCCCATTCCAAGATCGTGAAAGGCTAATCAAAAATAGATAGCCTATGACAGTCATTACACCTGATTTATCCACCTCGATAATTCAACCAAAACTTGCCCGACTCTTCTCAAAACCTATTCGCCCCTCTTAGCAAGTATCAACTTGCGGGGAGTTGACGGGATAGAGGAAAGGGGGGGGGGGAAGGAGGGCGAAGACGAAGTGGAAATCTGGTCCAGTCAACCTCAAGATGTAATCCAAGTGTTCCAATTTAATAAAAAAAACCTTCAGCTATCTCTTCTCACATCCATTAAGAGGTAAACTTCTTACCATAAAGACGCTTGCACTCATACTTCAATAAATTCGGTCCAATCTAGTTCTTTTAAACTTTGGCAATGTTTTCTAAAATTCGATAACTGTTCTACGATATCAATTGAAGGGCAGATTTGCACCATAAAACTTTGAGCAAAAATATTTTGAAGATTGCTGAATTTTCGGAGCCTTCTTACAGAATAACCGCAATCGAGCAGCAAAAAAATTTCCATCTTCCTCCACTTCCCTAGTCAACTCATCGTATTTTTAATGAAATGTCGCCTGCCCTCATACTCACTCTTAGAACAATTACACATTTGATAGTACAGCTTACACACGTAAACTTCTCCACTCTTCCATAAAAGTGCACCAAACTCGGTATCAAATGTGAACTACAGCGGACAGTTTTGATGGGAACGTTAAAATGCTATTACTTTTTCGCGTACACCGAGTTTTGCAACTCTAAAACATGCATAAACGGCAAAAAAAAAAGAATCTTATCACGTAACAACTGCATTCAGTTTTATATTCAGCGAACGCAACGTTCTGTTTTTTTTTGCAATGCGCTTCCAAGAGCGTGAACGGCTGTGAATACATAGCAAGCAAACATTTTGTGCCCTTTAACTAGGTAATATGGGAAAGCAAAAGCACTTTTGGGCAGCATCAATTGCATATTTGTTACAGTGCGTGTGTACAACGCATTCAGCCTCATTAATTAGTGCAGTGCTTACGAAATCTAACAGATGTAAACCCTCTTCTCGTGAGTCTAGGCTATATAACAAGCGCACATGTAACAATTTCGTAAGATTTTTTAAAAAAATTTTTTGAAGTGGACTTCCATAAACTGATAATTCCTTAACGAGCATCCGATCGCAGCGAACAACACATCCGAAATACGACCTCTACCTGTACTTCTCAGCCTCTATTGCCAACCATTCACAACTTCATGCGTAACATTTAGACGCAATTAAATGCAATTCCAAGCCACGATGTGCTGCGTGGAAATTTGAGAAAGACGAAATCGATAAGAGTGCAAGATTGTCCGAAGTGTGAATTTAATCCATTCAGTGATGTACACATACATTTTGCACGAAGATATACAAAACATAGTTGTCTGCAAGGAGCGCATAAAACGTGGAAGATTTGTAAGCTTCATTACCGAAAGTATTTCATAACACCTTCACCCTATCGTTTCTACTGACGTGCATGGATTTTTTAAATTTTCATTAACGGCACATCCATCATATCCTTTATTTCCTGCCAAGATTACCGTAAAAGCCGCCCATCTTGTCAGCCTCAGACCACCCAAGGTTGTCCCAATTCCCTTCTAAATTTTTGCCTTTCTAAATCTGCAACCATTGTTCAGAAACCCTGATATTTATATAACGCAGTCGCTATGAATACACTATTGGTTTGAGCGCATTGGATTGCATGTGCTTTAGATCGGCCATCTGACACAAACTATGCATTTGCTTCTTGCTATTACCTCCTTACTATGAAAGAATCACACCAAATTCTTGAAAAGAGGAAACGTATATTTATGATAGGTAAGTGGGACATCAACGAATTATTAGGTAGTTCGAGTACAGCTGTTCTATTCGGCCTAGTATTTTGCATTTGCAGCTGAACGGCTAAAATTAACGCTGGCGCCAAATATACTAAAATTTGTGTTAGTCGGTCGACTTTTTTACTTTGCGCCATATTAACGTGACTGAAAGTAGTTGCTGTTAAATGCTTTTTATAAATAGTAATCTCAGAATCCAACCCACTCTCGCGTACGAATTTTATCGCATACATTTTTTGCCCGATTGATGAATGGGTATTGGCCATCGTGCATGCACCGGAATGAAAATTATTTGTTTGATAATCTCTCGAGCTATATGCGCTGAAATGGAACCGAAGCCGACGGAAGTGGCTTGTTTTGTGAAATCGATAGGGCAGTGAAAGTATGTATATGTGTATGTGTGTGTGTGTATGTATGTGTGTGTGTGTGTTGAAGCAGCAATAGGCTGGTGGGTGATTTTCGAAACGAAATCAATTTTCGTGTATTGCGCATTGCAATGCGTTTGGATGAAGTTCGCACGATATTCGATCTTATTCCCACGAATCATACATAGACATACACGCAACGGGTTAGCTGATTCGGAAAAGATGCTCGATAGCTGGCATGCATAATGAGAACAACATAGCAGCCCTCATCATCCGATTCCACTCCCAAACCGTCGAAAGCTGCTGCGCTAAATCGCTGCTTAAAGCGGCTATAAGGTGATACTCATTTGTATGCTAAACTGAGAAAAAAAGAAGCATAAAGCGACGTAAGGCGGCACACTCAAACAACTGCACTAACCAATCCGCAGCCATTTTTTTTTCCAAAATTCACCTTTAAAAATGCCCTCGATCCAATCAAAAAAGGCGGCACACGATTACAAAGAGGATCATTGAGGTAGCAGTGCAGTCTGAATGACAATAGAACTAGATCGATTCGCGCAAGTGATTGGCAAACTATGGTAGCCTGATTATTTGCTACATTTATGGCTAAACATTCATCAAACCGAAGTACGATCATCAACGACTTTCTCTCAACGGTATTGCGCTGTTGTAAAACTATTTCCTGAAGGAAGTCATAACCCACTTTGCGATAGCTGCAAGAAATGGAAATTTGGAGAGAACGGCACAGCTGTTGGTGAGGGAAGAAACACGCATGTCAGTGTTGTTTTTGAAGTGTGATTTGCAATATCAGATGCGCTCACGTTGCCACAAATACAGTCACAATTCCACCTAGCTGAGCGCAATTAAATTAGTGAAGTGCTCATGCGTCCTTCCTGCGGTCTTCAAAATAGCTGACAAATCAACAAACAACGAATTTTCGTGTGCCATAGATCATTTCTAACCAGCCGAGTAGCACTACTTCAAATCGTGGGTAAATTCAGGTCAAACAAATGCACAGTGAAATTTTCTTCCGGTTTCCTTATAACACGTGAGGAAATATGTTCTGTAAAAGCGTGCTAAAGGCTTACCGATTTGTTGTTTTCGAAACAGGTTTCAGCCCCAGTTAATAAAAGTATGCGCAGAGTGAAAACCCCCTTGAAAGCGCGAAGGAGCCATGTCAGATTCTGAGAAGTGGGATACCAACGGTAAGCAGGCAGAGCAAATTGGTGTTAAGGAATCGAAAGCAGTAGTGTTAAAGGCTGGCTAAGCAGCAAGTTCGTTCCAGCAGAACGACGTCGTGTGATGGTGCGTTAGCGTTAGCGCTCTGGGGCGGAGTCGTCGTTCGACTCTCAACGGCAATTGGCTGTCTCGCGCCTATGCTCTATATACTGTGATGGCCCTGGTGGCTCGTCGTCGCTAACAAGAGCTAAAAATTGGGAATGTGCAAAGAGAGGAAAACGCAAATTGGACGAACTCAAATCAAATAGAGGACGCATGTGCGAATTTACGCTCCCAGAATTACCAAGCAGAAGCTGCGCGCCATTCGATCTGCTAAATTTGCTAGCATCAGTCTTGAATGCATCCATCACCGCAGCAAGTTTGTCCGGTTTTTGGCAACTCTGTGCGGCTTAACGATTCATGTCCCCTCTTCTGAAAGCATGCATTTATATCGGTCTGCTCGCCGTTGTCTTTCCTTTCGCAAGGGACGAGCAGTTGCCTCACCACTTCATTCAGTGGGGATTGACCCCTATCTAGACGGAAATCCGTATGCATGAGGTGCATCAGGAGAAAACTATCGTCATATTAACACGCGTCTGCTGTTCCACATCGCTATTTACAACTTAACCCATAAATTTCGATTGCCCGTGTGCAATAGTCTTATTAATTTTCATACAGCTATGTGGAATTGCTGCTGCTCGTCGACATGACAAAAATTTCCATTTGATACATAAGGTCTTCGGCATGACAAAAATTTTCATGTGATATATAAGGTTCAAACAAAAAGTTCGCTTGCATTATATGCAGCCATGTTCTCAAGAACTTCAACTGATCATCTTTTTGCAACCTTATCACATCCCCACTTTAAAAGAATGGAAAATTTGCTAAAAGATCCACTCATACAACGAAAGAAAAAATTTTACAAAGGGTTATTTAAGGCGGTGATTGTTTAACGAAAGAAAAAACGCATCGCTGCATATGATTCTCGTGAAAAATTTTACAAAAACAGATACAAAAAATGAGCACTCCTTAATCTCGTAGTTGTCCACTCATACGAATCAACGTCCACTTCTGAGCCAATATATAATCAGTTGCACTACTGCACATCAAATTGAACAATGGTCGGCTGCGATGAGCATTCGACAAGGATTGCGGAGCGCATGAAACTATCAATTTCACGCGTTGCCAATACCACATCAAGAATCTAAAGATGCACCATCTAGACATACATGAGAGTTTAAAACAGTTATTTACTACCGCCAAACAGTATGCTTCAATAAGGCGTCATTGTATTCATTCACTTACTAGAAGTTAGTACAACAGACGCTAATACAATTTTCGAACAACTCACACAGCAAAACGATTGAAGTAATTGAAAAACTTGAAGCGAACAATCGATTTTCTACAAACGGCTTCTCTCATTAAGCGAAAGTGGTCGATTAAAGGTGTTCGTATCGTCGTATCAGAAGTGTATGCCAATGCTGTGATGGCGTATGGAGATGCCTGCGATGATAGCTAACAACATCACATGCGATCGCACTAATGAGGATGTCGACAACCTCGAAACATCCCCTTCAATTTACGGAAATTATAATTGCACTAGGGGATTGGTTTACCTTACTAGTACTCGTTCGTTAATACGTGGCACACAGCTCATTGAACAAATTCCCTAGTGTAATGCTGAATTTCACACACTCGAGCACCGCAGCGAACTGTATAAGTGTTGTGTATTTATTGCAGCGCCTCTTCCTCCCTCGTACATCTTTTATAACTTTATAAAGTTACACTAAACTAAGGTAATGAACAGCCCTAGAATGCGCACATCATTTTTTCAATTTTCAGCATTAAATATGCGAAACTGACTAAGATTTGCATCGAGTAAGAGAAATCATGCAATTGGTTTTTAAAAGAAACCCACAAGATACGTTTTCAACAGCAAAATAAATGTAATCGGTGCGTTTAAGTTGGAGTTGAAGAACGTGTTGAATATATGAAAATTTTTCAAAATTGACCATGAAATACTGACCAGTTATGCAAATGCTTGGAAATTAACACAGAAAATCATCACTGTGCATCCTCTTGCTCGACGAACAACTGCCAAAGAATCGCTTTCGGCGCGCTTTTTGAAAATTCTGCGCCCACTTTCTCGAAGCATTTATCCCTCGATCTTTTTCGATCCCGCATATCATGAAGAACTGATCCAGAAGAACCGCAAATTTTTTGGCAGAATGGAGATCGAGAATTGAGGCAGAAAGTGAACCAACGCAGATCATATGTATCAAATTGCATCCCATAGGTCTAGAAGATGGCGACTAAATATAGGGGGCCTAAACACTGTCGTCTCTAAACACAAACATCGATCGCGTCCCACATGCGCTTTGGCAAACCTGACAAAAGCGCTATGCACAACGAAATTCATTATACATACCGTACTTTTGTATGATTTTCTTTCACTCTTCAATATATTCGTTTCATTACTAGGCAAGATCACTTTCAGCGTTTGCAAGATAAACACCACCGCCATTCGTCACTGGTTAGCAACTTTTGCAGCAACGCTTTTAAAATCCCTCTTTTATTCCAAGCTTTTATAACACCTGACATAGTCGATTTATCTAAAATAATTTCGATTTTTATCATGTACAATGGAAATTATATCATGTGTTTTTTTTACAGTTTTCATTTCAACGCAAATGCTACTGTTGTTTCAACTGAGTGTAATTACGCCGAGTCTTAGAGACGTTCATTTAAACAGTCAAGTGCTTCTCAGTCGCACTCAACGCTGCGATGGAATCCTGTTTTCGATGGAAGCTTTCATCGCAAAACACTCGCATAAAAGCTCTAATCACAGAACTTCAAGCTGCAAGCATTAGAATAAGAAGATCTGGTCTTGGATATAGGGACCTAAACTGGAAATAATAGCTTTTTTTCTTTAAAGCATGACAAATTCAAACCATAAAGCACGGACAGTTCAGTAAAGCGAGAAGTCACGTGAATAGTTATAATGTGCAAAATAAAGCAACTCATACTGAAATGAAAGCCTCGGACGCTGAATGCAACCTTCCAAAGCAGAATTGCACTTAATCTGATTTCAGTTTAGCTCATAGAACGAGGAGCTCTCAAACGCGGATTGCCTTCAAAACATGAGCCGACTTCAGTAACCTGTCTATGACTGATTAATACAAGCAGAAAATTTGAAAAATTGTTTGGTACAGCGAATATGATCTACGTATAAAGACGGTCCTGCCGTGTGGCTCAAATGAGGGTCAAACTGATCTGCAGATGCAATTTAAGTTTTTGCGTGCAAATCAGTTTTCAAGAGGGCTCTCATCAACTTTTGAGTTCATAATTCCTTGCAAAATTGTGAAGATGAACAGTTTCATGCGAAGTAGTCTTAAGAAAACGATTGATTTAAAGCTGGCCTGTAAGTATCGCCTGCGAAATTAGCAACGAGAAGCGGCCATCTCCACACACAGTAACCGGGATTTACGTAAAACATATTTGTGCGGCAAGTTTGCCGTGGTTTCGCAATCTCGCTGCCCTTCCACCTCGTTCCCTCCCCCCAGCCCGCCCCAAAAACTGTAGGTGATCAAAATTTTGATGAGGAAAAAATACCGCCGGAAGAAAGGGATGTAGAAATGGATGGGTAACAGCAAATTTAAGCGTGAGTGCAGTGTATAAGAAGTGAAGCAGCAGATTTGGTGGAATGACGTTCTCTTTGGAGGCACGCGGCAACCCTCCCGGGAGCACGCTCCATCCCATCCTACCCCTCATATATGGACGGACGCACAACTGAATCGCCGTTCAGGGAAGAGCTATTTGCTGGCGAATGATCGCTAGAGTTCTCACAGCCGAAAACACCAAGTTCCACTCCCTTCCGCCATCTATATCTACCGTTTTCAAATGAACTAAATACACACAGCTTCTGAATTTCTAGTCGCCCTCACGTTCACTTATTGTGCAAATTTGACTGGAATGCGCGATAATGAAGTGATGTGGAAACGTTATTTAAAAATTATGAGTCAGCTGAAGCTTAGAGGGAAAGCAATATTCGATATTGGTGGAAGTGAGAAGGAGCGTGAATCAAGCAAGATGCACCCTCAACAGAGGTTGGAAGGCTGGGTGAGGCGAGCCATGTTGTCATGAAAGCAGATTTGAATAAAAGAATTATTCATAAGCGCTCAAATGCGCGATGTATACAAAGCGGCGTGCAGCAAGGCGGCAATCCCGAGTTCACGTTCGCACTCGTTAGCACGCAACCGTCCATCGCCACCATCAAACACCCTTTGTTCAGCTGCACAACGATAAGTTTGTTCACTCGATATGCGTTTTAAAATGGCTTCGATTAGACGATCAACGTCTAGCCCTCTCGCTGTAGAGTGATTCTCACGATGGCGCTATTGTGCCAGCCGTTGGTTAGTGTACTTGCTTACAATACTTTCATCGTTGCGTTGCGAAGCTTTATCTCTTGCGAAACTGAAAGTTTCCAGAATCCCGGACGATCTGTATTCCATTTATAGTTGAAATGATAAATAAAATACATTCTTTAGAAAGCAGAGTTCCTCATTGTGAAGGTGAGCAGCACGTGGGTCGACTTTTAACTGGCGTCTTTCTAAAAGTGATTACATTTCGAGCTTTTAGTCGGAAGGTGAGTGGTGAGGGAAGCAGTGTGAAAAGATGTGAAGATTGCGTGTAACGGTCTCTTGGAAACGAGGTGTTCGAGTGAGCAGCGATAAAGAATTGAATAGAGGCCTAAGGGGATTGGAACAATCTCGGCGATTCAAGCCCTGCTAACGAGGCTAATAAGGCAAATATTTCGAGATGCGAATGCGAGAAGTCTCAGTTGAAGCAGCTCACTCGTGCAATTATAGCGCTCTTGTGATGGACAAGTCAATTGAGCGTCACGCAACCCGAGCTGAATTCCATCAACAATTACAACCTCCTCTTATTTGCTTTTCTTTAAAATCCAACCCTTTGCCACAAGCACTGGCAAAACGCTTAGGCTTGTTGCATCACTGCACCCACTTACTCATTTTATTTACGAAGATTTCGGGATGTCAACCTGCAGAACAAGTCTAGCTTTCTATGCTTTCAGAACTTCAACGCCCCTGTCGTTTCAAGCTTGCAAGGATAAGCGAATTCCCCGATACTTTTCCAAATCAAACAAATTCGAAATGAGTGGTGCACACAACTTTCAAATATTGAACAAGAATTGAAACTGGCTGCCTACATGATGGTGGAAAGTGAGAAAATAGCGTTGAGAAAAGGAAAATTGCATCAGACTCTGACTATTTCAATGGTGTTTTTTTTCTCAGCGAAAAAATGAAATGAAAAATTGTTGCTTGAGGGAAACACAACGAAATGTGTTCCCTCCTCTTCGAAATATTTCACAGATTTGTGCAGCATTACTGCTACGGCAAAAAAGGAGAGCTAGAACTGTGATATGTAAATGCGGCATTCTACGAAAATTGCAACACGCGACGCAATCAGCTCACAAATGAGTATTGTGTTCCTAAAATGTTTTCTCAAATTAATTTGTTTTGAAATGCTTCGCGTCAAACCTACCGTTGTTTTCTCAGAATGGGAATTGCATCTGTAAGATGAATTCCTCAGAATTAACAATTCTGTTAACATGGCAAATAACGTGATCTAAAGCATGGTATATCGAAGTCTACATCATCTCTCTAGAACTGAAAAGTAGCTATCCTTACGAACAACTGGTAATTTCAACTTGCATACCTAAAGCATTGCCGGGTGGAGGAAGGGCGGGAGGAGAAGGAGGAGAAGGCGGAGGTTGGAACTTGTCGTAGCATGCGATCAGGTTTACCGATGTCACGAAGAGGTATCAAAATGGATTTCATATAAAGGGTTGACTGCACCGAAACGCGTTTACTCGACAAATTATTTCGAAACACATCATCGAAATGATATAAGAGTTCAAGCTAAAACATGCTCGGTTTCCTGGTTTAAGTTTTTGAAGGGAAGGAAGATTGTTCAAGGATGCAGTAGCCGATGCGATAAATTCTCGTCCCTTCCTTCAAAAAACCGCTCCATAACAACGATTATATTAAGAGCGATTTCAGTGCCACTCAACTTCACTGACTAACATGATTCGTTGTTTATGAACTCAAAAGGTGGCATTTCGACTAAAACTTTAGTCTGTGTTTATTGTTGATATGTTACTCTCCAGGGGCTGCAGTAGCTCAGTGGTAGAGCCCCGCTTCGCATGCGGGGAGAGATGGGTTCGATTCCCGGCTGCTTCCCACCTACCATTGACAGCCCAGCTAGCGGGTGGTATTAACAACTGGCTACAACAGCCAAAGGGATGGCTGTTGCTCGGCGCGCGATTGCCTCAGTAACATTGAGACATCGCACTGAAAGCCCGATCGGTAAGAACAAGAACATGTTATTCTAGACAAGTCTAATGTTTGTAATCTTTGAGATAATATACGAAATGATTTGAATACAGTAAAGGCATAGAATAGCCATCAACCTCTTTTTGAAATCGTGCAAATAATTTTGTAAATCTTTCTTTTATTTGAAAAAATTTTATGCTTACTGCAAACAAAAGAATGTATAGGGGTAGCAGCGATCGAGTAAGAACTTCAGCGCACAACTGAAGAGACAAACTAAGGTGCGATCGGAGATATGACGAAGCCGAAATGTGAGACACTTCACGAATATGTAGAACGACAGCGATGTTCAGTGTTCCGTATGAGCAAACTTATTTTACGGACGACATGCACAGGTTGTGAAGGTCGCTCTCGCAAACAACACAACTTCTTCTTTTCAACGAATTACGCTGAAACGTTCTGAAGCAATCGCTCGATCTTGCGTGCCTAAATGGAGGCATATACAAGCAAAGAATAGATCACAACTGTACCAATTTTTAAAATTCGTTATGCTTTGTTTGATGCTTTCCGATTAGGTGAAACGGCTGGAATCAGTACAAAGAAGCGTCAGCATGACTGATAAACATATTTAATGAGAGCTGAAAAGTCGCAACACCACGCTGAGATATGTTTTAAAATTCAGCCCGCACTGGTTTTACCGTACTGCATACGGCAATTCGCATAAAAAAGTGTATTACATATATTTCTTGCATCCGGCATCCCGTTGTTCGCATATGAACTGCGTCTTTTCCGAACGAACCCATAGTCACACAACTCTCGCAGCACGCCCCTCCCTCCTCCCTCCTAAGCCTAAAGGAAGAAAATAATGCACTCCACTAGAAAATTTTCCATTTCCCAAAACTCCAGTAAGCTCATTTGGCTATTAGAACGAGTTCCCTTCATTCGGCAGTCCTCAATACGCTAATGACTAACATTTGTATCAAGCGATAATGAAAAGATGCAAGGAACAATTTTAACTAAAGCAAATCTGTTTCTATCATAAGAAAAGATGTGAACATAATTGCTTGTATTCGTTTGGTTCAGTCGCGAAGTATCGTGGCAATGAAAGAACACCTTCCAATTTACTTATCTCAGTGAAAACGTGTAGACTAATTCTACCCAAAACCTCCGTTCTGGATCCGCATCGTTCTCTCTTCTCCCAGGAAGTGAAGACTTTAGTGTTCCTGTATTATCCTTCCCTTGAATGCCGGATATTCACGCTAGAACCACGCGTTCAACAGGTAGCTGACCGGCTAAAACGACTAGAAACGATGTTTTCAAAAAAGAAAAAACCGATGTCGTTACCTATTCCCGTGGGCTTTTATCGAACTGATAGTGTGAATTCTGCGCACTTTAACAGCGATGCACTCTCAGTTCCTTCGATGTGTTGCCCTATCGGATCAATAAGAAATATAAGTGAGAGCTGCAATCGATTCAGCATTGAAATCGCCTGCTTTACTATGGATAAATCAGTTGGCTTTCAACGACTTTGCTATGGCAATATTCATTTGGCATAAACTGTTTTTTTCCGCATCCAGTCAAATTTTTTTCTGAAATCAGAATCCTACTGTTTACTGCGGTCACGTTTGAAGCAAAGCTTACAGTGACTCAACAAACTAGTCAAGCGATAACGTTTCAAAGAGATTCATAGAGCGCATCGTTGAATAGACCACTAGAACTTGTAAAAAATCTGTTTCAGCGGACAACAGTTACAGCGATCTCGGTCATCCTGGACTTTTTCAAGACGGCAAAAATTCATTGGTGCAGCCGCAGAATTCAATAACAAAATCAATTCCCATTCAGCAGATGGAGAACTTGATAATTCTGCTTTATTAGTTCACCTTTTTGATGAAAGAAATGCACGCAAAGGCACACACTGTAGGAAAAAATATATGGCCTTGGGGTAGGGAACAAAAAATTAACTGGGTCACGTAAAGGTTGACGGCGACAATGACAGAGGGAGAGACCGGGACGACGGACGACGTTGAGACGGAAAGAGGCGACGGAAGAGCCTTCTTACCTTTTCGACGACTGTCCACCCAGAATCCTCACTAGCCAGCTTAGGCTGCTTAGGTATAACGCTTGTCGGACCCAGTGGCAACAGACCAGAAAACACCGGCTGGGAGTGCACAGCGCTGAGTGCTCCCTACACTCATTGCGACAAGAAGAAACAGTCGTACACATCCATGCTTAACAGCATTCATGTGCCGAGCACAGTTTTGCAGATCAGGACCTTTACCCATATACAGGTCCGGTAAGAAAAAATTTGGGTCATAATGAATTTTCCGTGAATTTTCCTCCTCCTCTACTGTGACAACTTACATGTAATGGTCTGATATTTTCTATTAATAAAATTCATATTTTTCATTAATAAAATTCATTTCCTTTCCTCCTCAAAACTTCCAGCTTTCCCTGATCTCTTTCATCTTACCGCAATCGTCCGCCATTCTGGCCAAAAATCTTTCAGGGTAGAAGGATTCTAGGCTTCCTGCACCAAACTCTAAGAGGACGCATTTTGTTCGCGCAAGGAGGGTCCCGCAAAAGCACCGTGACACGCCTGCTAAACGACGATGTATAGGAATGCAGCATACCCCTCTTCGCTTTCGCAGTGGACCAGCATCAAATGACGAAGCGTGGCAAATTGCGTAGCCCAAAACCACTCTGTTTTGGTTCACAACCAAACAAACCAGCAATTTGACGCCACGCTGACACACCTCGTACGCAGCACAGTAATTGCAAAATGAAAGTGCACCGGGTGAAATACGCATCGCATGCGTGACGTATACATGCGAACATTGATATGGCGTACGCTGCGCTTGCACCGACCGGATAACACGGTTACGCGCGCTGCAGCATTCCAATTGAGCGCTCCCCTGACGATTACTTGGGCGCAAACCTACTGATCGCCGATATGGGTGTGCATGTACATAGTTGTCGATTAAAGAAGCGGGTTGTTGGCTAGTTGGTTTGCCCAGAATTTGGTTATCGGCTAACTTTATTCGCAAACGCGTCCAAGACGATGCACAACATCCACTTGTCAGCGCTCAATGACAACATTAAGGTTCTCACGCATCGGTAGAGTTCCATATTTCAGAATCACCATACTGCCCAATAAATTCCTCTCCGCTCATTTTCTCTGAACATTTTTTTTCCCGATTCATTTCCAAACAAAAGCTAAAACATGAAATTCTACAAATTTGCGTTAAAGGAACGCTTTAAAAGTGGCTGGGAAAAGATGAAAATTTTGTATGTATGGAATGCAAAATGTGCGGAAATGTAACGATGACAGCAAAACGAAAGTCGCCATTCGTTCGATACATCGAAGCACAATAAAAATATTTCTTCAAATTCTCATCGAATAAAACATTCCCATTTCGACGTAAAGTTTTCTTTATTCGTGCGAATAAGAACTATTCAACTGAGTTCAAAACTGCCATCGAAGGCAATTTCTCACACGTTTAAGAAAGCGTTTTGTGCTTTTTTTTTCGCCCCATATTACACACCTCATCATTTAAAGATATTTAAAGTCTTTTGATGAACACTAAACACTGCCATGTTTAATCATTTGATCACCTTAAAGCTATTTGAGCTTTGAAAATGAAAGATGTTTAATTTCTTTTCGAACGTTTTTCCATTCTCAATGCTTTTTCGATTGGTAAACGTCAAAACATTATTTGTGATGTTAACGTTAAAAAACCTTAGCACATGGACTTCCGCTAAAATAACTTTTCGTTCTATTCGAGTGTAAGCAGATTATTCATACGCAAAATTCGCTTCCTTTTGTGGCTTCATTGTTTTCGAGGAAGTAAAGATTAAAATGATAGTTATTGCCAGTTATAAAGACGCGCATTTCGCAAAAAACATTTGTGATAGAAATGAAGACATCGCTCAATAACTAGTCCAATACAGTCTAATAAACAGGTAGTTAAACAGCAATAGCGGCTAATGAACGGATGCATTATTGTGTTGCGAAACTATCTTTTGGAATTAATAATTAGCCTTTTATGACAAGTACGCATTGCTGCTTGCTGCTTTGCATGATGTGCTTCACCATTCTAAGACAAAAAAAACAAGTAATGACTTCTCAATAGTTCTGGAAGAGTTGCTCGATGCGATTAAGTGCCTTCCAACTTTTGCAATTCGATGCCGTCAAAATCCTAAATTTTCTATGAATCGAAGATCCTGCACCTATTATTTTTGGATATAAAATCTCGTCGAATATTTGCCACTCATAGAAATGGTCATTTCACCATCAAGATGCCAAAAGATGCCAACACCGCCGACAGATTGCCATATATCCTTCGAACAGCTGCTCTCGCAATCATATAGCGTTTCGCATGTTGGAAGAAATAGAACGCCCTTTCCAGTAGAACAGTTCGCTGTTGAGGAAGTGAGGAAAAAAAACGAAACTCGGGGTCTTCAATCCCTCGAAATGTGGCACGACAATGATAATTTATAAAACCTTCAGATCTGCAATAAATTAACAGACCTGGTTCACCATCACTGGCGTATTTAAAAAGACGTATAGGTCGGTTGTCGCCTCGAACAAATGATGAGAGAACTAACAGGTCCAGAGCAATTGTTGCCCTGTGCCATAAACTGGTTACAACCGTTGGACTATCGGTACGAAAAAAAGGGTAGGTGTATGCGCCCCCCTAATACCATGATGGTCGTCCAGTGGAATTTTATAATAAACAGTGCACACGGACGAATGCGAAAAAAAATGCACGCATTCACATTTTATCCGCAAAAATCGACCGCGACAACTGCACATGAAATTAACTGTATGTGCATTTATACCGTAAAACGATCACAGTAAGTTATTATACGTCGAAATATCTCTGAACCGCTTAAAACCGCACTGTCACCAATTTGGAAACGTAATGTATATCTGAAATAACGTCAACTAAACGAACTAGGATAGGCTCAAAACGGAGTGTGGCTATTGATTTGGCATCTCTCTTGAGAGGCGCGTATGAAAAATATGGGTATCCATTTCCCGTATGCTCTTATTCAACCAAATCGCTTTCCATTGTTGTTTCGGAATAGCAGCCATCTTTTGAAGTCAATACGTACATCACACACACACACACATACGCCACCAACATGTTTCACACGGCGATATGGACGACGGTGGATTCATCCGTTGCGCACTACCTCAACAAAAGCATTTTTCGTGATTTCTCGACTATTTCTGAATAAAAGATCGAGTGAAGAAAGCAGCCCTTCCTTAAAGTAAAGAAAACCATCAAAGACTAGGCAGATTAGTTTTCTGCAAAAATTTCTAACTAATGATTTTTGACAAGCGATTAATTCAAGTGCATTATGCACAGAATCACAGGTTCTCGCAGAAGTCTTCAATCGCCACCATTCAAATGGGTTTTGTTCTGATGGAAGAATCGTTCGAATTCTGAGAAAAACGAAGCAAAATTTCCGTATAGAGGCCATCGACTTTACGAACGAGAAAGAAGGTACCCTCTAAATTTTTTTGAAAGCGCCGCAACAATACAAATTACCTCGTCCCCTCCCCCTCGATTAATTATGAGTGGACCCTCACTACATAACGATACAACATGAGCTTTTGTCTGCTTCAGCCTTAGGCGCTGTTTTTGGTCGACGTTTCCATTCAGCATGCATCCTGATCATTCATAGCATCACACGAACAAAACTGATCTGAAAAACGGCCAACCGAAAATCGCATAGCACATTTATAACAAACCGTTAACAGCATACACAACGCTTGAGAAAACAGCTGCACTAAGTGTGCACAGCACACAAACAAAACCAACTCCGTATAAATACGTCAACCAACAATGCGAAACATATTCAACCAAACACAACCAAATATGACCAAGTAAAGGCACAAATATACTGTATTTTATTGGACGCACAAATCAAATTGTATGAGCAAAAATCGAAATTCTCTTTTTCGTTTTCGTCTTCTTTTTTTCTCATCCACCTTCTTTCTTTTATCAATTCCGGTACAGTTCAACTCTGCGACTGTAAAAGACGCTCCTCTATTCCACATCTTTTTCCATCCGGAATAAAAATCCGTTGTCATGGCGTCTTGGACAAATGCGGAAATCTGTTTCAACAATTCAGTTCTATTCGATCGACTCTTTCCCGAAAGGCACCAAAAGCATCTATTGTCAAAGAGCCCAGATCAAACAATCCCTTCTTTTAAGAATTTCCTATACACTCTTTGAAACAACGCGCTAAAGCTGAAAATATCTTTAAACTGGAAATGTTATATTATGATTCCAGAATGAGTCTGGCAAGGAAAATATCGAAGACACCTGGAAGACATCATTCTACGAAACCAAACAGTGCAAAAGAACCGAAAGGGATGTTGAAAAAAACCGCGATGGTATGCACAGAGCAATAGAGATGTCTGCACAATTTTACAGGATACGTTGGAAGGTTGGCACTCAAGCTGTGTCGTCTAGTTTGACACCCAGTTTATAACTGATTACAGGCTAGTAGAGTGCAAGCACTTATTCATTTCAAGCCGGATCCAACTGTAAAGCAAGCGAAATCAATTCACATGACCTTTTCAACAACTAACGATTACAACCAACACAATCATTGAAATTCACGAAATGACTCGCAGTATGCGCGCATTTCAAATGAATGATGGTAGTTGAGATTGCCGGATTCGGGAGACTATCACGTCGCAGAGAACAGATTTCACATATCACAGTCACAAGAGAACAAATGAGGAGTGACCAGAAAGGTTGACGTGCCTAGACAAAACAGTAAACGGGTGCAACACAAATTCGCAATTTCGAGAGAGACGAACTTGAAAGGGGAGATGAATTTCTAGATCTTGATAGTGCGGAGCAGGAAGATCAAACAGGAACCTGAAACGGATTTATTCAATCCCGAAACCATCCTTTGAAAAGCAAGGCAAATGCTTACGTGGACGATGGGAGGCCATAATCGGTGTGCGGGAATCGGCGCCGACTATCTCTTATTCTACACCCCTCCTCCTACATCCCATTCCCTTATAACATTTTTCTATATGTTTTTCATTCGTGGTCTGCAGAAGACAAATACCACGACGAAATATTTTCTTTGTAATTTCAGCCCTTATCAACTGCTCAGCATGACGGAGTTGGGACTACAATAAGCTTGTGTCGTTCATGCAGCACAAAAGCGTAACAATCACTTAAGCACTGGTTCAACGCGCTGCTACCAGAACAAAAACGTCAGTCAACCGTGCGAAACTGACGCGCGTTCATATAGCTTACTGCCAGGCAATGTTTAAGACAACGAACATACGGCATATGCTGTTTGCCATTTTCATGCAGCCACAAGACGAACTTTTCACATACGCACCAACTGATCGGACTTCTTTCGTCCTTTCATTGTATATACCTATGCAATTCGCTAATATATATTCGACCCCATGCCAACTGCTCCACTAATTAATTTTAGAAATAAAGCAAGTGAGCGGCAAGCAAGCATAATTAGTCTGATGCAAACAATACATGTGACGCGTTTTTAATGCAAACTACACTAAGGTGGACGGCAAAACAGCGCGAGGGCAGCAGGGTTAGATAGTTAACAGTATATTCCAGCTTACTCTGTTACCCATTTACGTATCAAAGGACGGCTTAGGGAACTGAAAGACACACACTCGTTTTTCACGCAACCCCCCCCCCCCCCC